>JAGPOW010001296.1:7194553-7247563 GCA_030014935.1 Caiman crocodilus | reverse complement strand
CTTTGTGTTTTGCTCTGTGGGTCAACACGTGAGAGTCTGAGGTATGTAGAAGACCTTCCTGGGAAAGCCAACTTTGAGAGCCCAGAGACACGGGAGAAGGCAAACTTCTATTTCAATATCTTACCTGGAAAAATAAAATGGCATCAGATGAAATATATTATAGAAACATATAAAAATTGGAAGGCATGGAGTGTTCCAAAACAAGGGCGGGCAATTATTTCACGTGGAGGGCCACTTAACAAGGTTTGATCAGCATCAGAGGGCCGCATGGGTAGCCCTGCCCTTGTAGCCCTGCCTCCTGGTCGCCATCTTCAGATCGGAAGTCCACCCCAACCCACGGACCTTTGCCACCTTAAGTCCATCC
This sequence comes from Caiman crocodilus, assembly GCA_030014935.1. NCBI lineage: Eukaryota > Metazoa > Chordata > Crocodylia > Alligatoridae > Caiman > Caiman crocodilus. The sequence continues at coordinate 7,247,199 of JAGPOW010001296.1, read as the reverse complement.
CCTTGCCTCGCCCCCCAAAATACTCCTTTTGGGAATGGGGAGTTGCCATCTTAAAATCAGAAAAAAAATTAATCAATCTAAAAGTCAAATACCTACTATAACACATTTTAATTTTATTACAAATTTCTCATGGTTTGTGTTCGTGTACTGTATATAGAGACGACTGCATAACTCAAAATAAATGTAGTCTTTTATAGTGTGTGTGGACACACGTGCGTGTGTGTGTGGGGGAGCGTGTGTATGGTGTGGGGGCATCGGGTGTGCGATACTGGAATACACTGTCCTCTCCTGTAGTCAATGCAGGCAAGACCTCTGCATAGGTGCGAGGCTTTTGAGGAGTGTGAAGGAGGGTGGTAGGGGTGTGGGGATTTCCCATGCTGCAGCAGCAGGCAACGGCACTCGGGGTGCTGGTGTCCAACTGGTGCTGGTGCAGTGCCGTACATTGCAGCGAGGAGTGCAGCCCTCGTCGGGCTGTCTGTATCTCCAGGGCTCCCTGCTCTCAAGGCATGGGAAGGAAGCCCCACGTGCTGGAGCAAGCTGCCTTCCCCGTCCCGGCTGGTTTCAGAACCTGGGGCTTCCCTCCCGTGCCTTGAGTGCAGGGAGCGCTGGCGATACAGCCAGCGTGGCAGGGGCTGCACGCCTCACTCCAATGTGCAGTGCTGGCTGGAGCCAGGCACCAGCGCTGAGCACAAGCACCCCCACCACTCCTGCCACCACTGCCTGTCAGGGCTTTACATCGTGGGGGAAGTGTGCAAGGGGTCCCAATGCTGCCCCCACACCTACACACTGCCCAGCCAAGCTGTCGCCGCCCCCCTGGGCATGAGCTCCATGCTGCTGCCAGCTCCATACCACATTCCCACCCAGCTGCAGCCCTGCCACCCACTTTCCTAGCTGCAGCCCAAAAGAACCTGGATACCAAGGAAGCCTACCCCTGCCCTGTATTGATGCAGGTGGTCCCTTCTGCCCACAAGGGTGGGAGCGAGGCATAATACGTTATGTTGCGGGAGGGTGGCACTGGCGCCTCACTCCCACCATCGTGGGCAGAAGGGCTAGATGGGGCACAATCCATTGGTGGGCACCGTGGGCGAGATGGAAGTACCTGGTTGGCTAGATCTGGCCTTCCAGCCATATTTTGCTCATCCCTGCTCTAAATGATGGTAGTTCAGAGTGCACTGAAAAGAAATGTTAAGGAAATGTAAGGGAGCCAAAAGTACCAGAATCCCTGCAAAAATAAATAGCAAAACCCTTTTTGAGACACACACACGAAAAAAAAGGGAAGTAAGAAAGCAGAAAACTGAGGTTTCAGAGATGAATAATCAAGCACTGACAGTTAACAATAACTGGTAATTATGGTTTACAAAAGCATTTTCATAGCATGTCTTTTAAACTGATATAAAAACTAGTTACCCTTTCATTTAACTATTTTCGGGTTTCCTCAATAAATGAGGAAGAGGCCAACATGCAAAGGAAAGAAACTTTAGGAAGAACCTGCACCACATTCAGGACCACCAGATGCAAACCTCACATGCAATACATGTGGAAGGGGCTGTCATTCAAGAATTGGGCTCTACAGCCACACTCAGATGTTCAATGAACTGATGCCTGATTCAGTGCATGTCTGTGGTCTCATGAAACAGAGAGATGCCTATACTATTACAGCTGGAAGGGACCTCATGAGTTTATTTAGTCCAGTCTCCTACTCAAGTGGGAGCATCCTTGACTAAACCATCCCAGCCAAACATCTGTCCAGCCTGCTCTGGAAAGTTTCCAAAGCAGAAGGCCCCACAGCTCCTCTAGCTCAGTGCCTGGCCCAATGCTAGCTTGCTTTCAGTCAGAAAGTTCCTCTTCATCTCCAGTTTGAACCTCCTTTGCTACAGCTCCTGACCATTGCTCCAATCCTGTCCCCTAGGGCTACACAGAATACAGACTCTCTCTTGTCCTTTCTATCATCGCCCTGGAGGTATTCAAAGACATACCCAATCCCCTGTTCCCAGACTAAACCCCCCTAGTTCTTGCAGCCTTTCCTTTTTCTTCCTTCTCCAGCCCCTAAACCAGTGGTCTCCACCCTTTTTATGGTGCAGATCACTTTTGTAAGCAAAGGGCACCCCAAGATCTACAGCACCGCTGCCCCAAGCCACCCCGGCTCTGGCCCCACTGACCTGGCCCCGCCCAGGAGGCAGGGGGCATGGCTCAGCCCAGCCACGTGCACCGTGCCGCTTCTTCTGGAGCCTCTGGCAGACTGAGATCTACTGTAAGAGGCTCCATGATCGAGATTGACTGCTTGGTGACTGCTGCCCTAAACAGTCTTGTTGCTTTCAGTTTTTCTTTCTGTTTTGTCCACATCTTTTTTGAAAGCTGGCCCCAGCCTACCCCCACGCCCCCGCCCCGCCCTCCGGCTGCTGCGCGGGGCAGACCCGGCAACTCCTCTGACCCCAGACGCCCCCCCATGTGTGCGGCGCGCGCCAGCGCTTGCAGACCACGTTTCTTCCTCCCTCTTATTGAGTCGGTTTAATGCGAGACAGCCCACCACCCCCAGGGACCGCGCCTGCAGCCTCCTGCAGCCCGCACCGCCGACCCCACCTCACCCCGCGCCCGGGGAGGGAGACCGAGCTGCCGCGCCCAGGCCAGCGCAGCGCTGGGAGAAGTCGCAGGGGCTGCTCGGGCGGAGCGACGCGCGTGACGGGAGCTGAGCCTCCGCCTCCCCCGGCTCCAGCCCCTGTTCCCGCCCCCGCGAAAGGAAGCCCCCCCACCACCTGCGAAGACAAGAGGCAGACCCCCACCCTGCACCGCTGCGGCACACGATTGGCCGTCCGTGCTGCCAGTCTGCGGAAGGAGCCAATGCCTAGCAGCGTCTCGGATGTTAGCCCCGCCTCCTGCAGCGCCAGCTAGCTGCGCGTGCGCGGAATTTGTCGGTTCCTGGCGCGGTTGTGCTCCGGTTTGCGTGCCCGCCCTCGCCGCGTTCCCGTTGTCTCGCTGTCCGCCTCCCTCAGCAGCCTGGGCGCGTGCTTGAGCCGGAGGGAGGCGAGCTCGTGGGTGTTGGGTCGGAGGGGCTGCAGGGACGGGACACATTTATCTGTAAGAGACACTGACTGCGCTGTCGCCCATCAGTCACTGCTTGGCAGTAGCATTGCGTGGCAGGGAGCGTGACACAGGGCTACTGCGCAGTCCGCGTCACTGAAACGCATCCGGCGACGCTATTGCACGGTAACGCCACTCATTGTGTGAGGGAACTCAGGACGCAAGAGGAAACGTAAAGTAAATGAGGTACCTGTCACGCGTGGAGAATGTCTCTTCCTGCACAGAAACACGAGTTAATTGCAAAAGAAATATTTGCCATGCTAATTAATCAAAGATAAACGTTTCACATGATTACACACTGGACAGCTAGGAGCCTGCTTAAATCCAGTGAGTATCCTAGGATAAGCTGGAAGAGATAACCTCATTATTTCTTTTCAGATGGCCTAGCCGTGAGCTCATATCCTCTTGCACTATGTAGTTAGCATCAGTTTTTTGTATCTTGCATGTTGTGAGTCAGCCACAGGGTAGCCTGAGTCCTGCAGGCACCAACACACTCTCCGTGGAGTGAACCTTACAAGAGATTCCTGTTGGTTTTCTGCCTGCAGAGGTGCAGGTGGGTTTCTTTCCTCGGCTCTCTCACTGGTGAGCTTGTCTGAAGAAAATTGCCACCGAATTATTTCTCCATCTTCTTATTCCCCTTCGTGTGCAAGAGTTGCCGGTGCCTCTTATTCAGTTCCGAGCCCAGCATCTTTTGGAGGTACCACAGGAAGTAGTGCCTTAGCAGCATGGAGGAGATGGTTAGACCCCTGAGCCAAAAGGCCTTCAGCCGCAACCTCAAATCGTCATCGGCACATTGGAGACCTCTGCCTTCCCCATGAATGTAGCTTACATACACTGAGGCTAGTCACAGTGCAGTCACCTCATACCTTTGTCCCTAGGTAGGAAAGATGTCATGTGAGGGTGGGAAAGAGATGCTGGCAGTAGGTCTTTAAACAACCACAGCAGGGGGAATAAAATAAACTATCAGGTGTTGTAAAAAAAATGTCTAAATCAGTCCAGTGTGTTCAAGTTTCCTGAAAAAAGGATGCCTCCTATCAGACAGAGGGGCAGACTTATGCACAAATAAAAAAAAATACAATAAAATAAAAATTACACTGGAATCAGCTCCTAGCTGAAGTGGATCTTGCCTCAGCTATGGACAAAGCCATTCATAAAGAACTGCTAAGCATCCTTCCTGTATCTACCCGATTGCTGAAGTCCTGCACTGGAACAGTTTAGTGATCCTTGCACTGGTCCTGACCTAGAGCGCACAGTGCTTCTCCAAACAGATTGCTTCAAACCCTTGCACCCATAATAGGCACTTGTGCTGCTCCACATACTCAACCCACACAACTTCCTGGATAAAAAATGTGATCCGTGATTCCTGTGCGTGTAACTGTCCCGTCCTCATATCCTACTGTCACTCATCCATCCTGCTGGAAGTTGTATTTTGTTTTCAAGCTCTACCCACTACTACTCTGAAATCATATATGGAATAGAAAAGAGAATAGGAAAGGACATACATTTTAAAAGTCTTTATTTGCAGGAAATACATATTAAAAAGGTACTAAATCTAAAATGTTGCAAAAGGTAATACTTGGATCAATTATTCTGGCTACAAAATGGTGACCGTATTTTGGAATAGTGCAAGTGGGGAGGAACCATTATTCATGAATTGAATAAATTAATTAATAACTAGCACTACCAGCATTTTCAATAAGAAACAGAACCTGACTTGGGACTTTTCAAAGAAAGATTCAGGCTGGATACTTTGAGCAGAGCAATTTCATGCACCAAGACAAATTACATACTTATAGTAACTGTGATATTTAGGAATAGCCATAATAGGAAAAAAAATAAATCATGGTATTTTCATTAAGCAGTGGATTTAGAACCACCTCAGTTTAATTTTTAATAGGAGTGGAAACTAGTAGAGTTCAACTGGTGCTAAAAGCTTCAGGATTCTCTTCCCTCCTTGTAAGATCACCTTTTCTTAAACTCTTCCTAATTAATTTAGGGTTAAAGCTAAATCAAAATGATCTGTAGACATAGAGGAGTGTCCAGACAAAAGTGCAGGTTTGGAACTTGTTTAGCTAATTCAGTTTTAATATCTGATTTAAATAAGACTGGAACAACTGTCCTGTGTAGACACCCAATGAGTGTACAGCCTCTTCTCAGATGGATATTCAATTCCCACATCCCTTTTTACCCCTACCCCTTTAATTTATTCTATACATTGTTGTCCAGCCTTTCCCCCCAGACCACTCCTACTCCTCCACCCATTTTTAGCTCTGACTCCCCTTTATTGTTGCTGATTACTGAGGTTTCTGCCTTCCCATTAAATGATTCCTATTCCCCTCCAGGACTGTTCAGTTCTTATTTGTCCACTAAAACTCTCTTCCAACCTTGGGTCTTCCCATCTCATTAACTCTGGCTGCTAAAAACTACAGCCCTACACAACATCCTTCAGGATCACGGATACTACTGGCAAGCAGACTGAACACTAAAGGTGATAAGATTTGCTGTTCAATCATGAGCACATAATGCTATCCAGGCATATGAAAATCCAGAGATCTGTTAGCCTTCTAGGATTTGGGGCCCTAGATACTAATGTCTTCATTTTGAGAACTGCTCAGTCCCCACTCTGGACTCTAACTGGGCAGTCCTAATTCACTGGGAATCTCCCCTGGGTACAGTCATGGTCACCCCAAAATCTTTGTCACTTGCACCTGCCTATGCTTGGTCAGTCTAGTCTCTCTCTGTCAGTATGTGATCCCAAAGACCCTATCGCAATCCTAAAGACAAGCCACTTGAATCCTCCCCTCCTGTTCCTTTCCCTTCCCATCCCGACATTGTTACATATGTGTTTTTTCTTTTATTTACTATAGCTGCTATGGTAACTGCTATGATATCATAAAATATTTAGGGGTTAGAGGAGTGGGTGGGTGGATGTTTGTTGCCAACGGGTTGATTTTCAATTGCCGTCGCTGTTGACGGTGAGCTGTTCTGTCTTTTTTTAGACTACATTTCCCAGCATTCCTGAGCTCATTGATCTTCATACAGTTTTTAATGGGGAATCCCACTGGGACCCTGCTATTACCTGCCCAGGTACGCTGTCAATCTGCTTGTGTAGTGCCACATACGGCTTTTGGAGGTGTGTTGTGAATTGTTTTATAAATGTTTTGGAAAATGTGGGTTGCTGTTCATCTTGGTCCCCCACTCACCTAGTCCACGAAGAGGTATAACAGTTAACTTTCTCACACACATGAGGGGTGGAGCTCATTGAGATGTGGGAGATGGTGTATAATGCCCCGCTCCCACAAGCCACTCAGTCTGGAAGCAGCAAACCCCTACCCAGTCCTCCCTTCTGCTCTCTGTCTGCAACACTGCACACCCCTGTAGACAGACACAGATTTAAAGTGTATATGAATGTATTTTAACATAGCCAAGAGAAAGAACATAGCACTCCTAGGTGTTGTTGTCAGCAGTATATCCTGCCAGACAATCACGTACAAGGGCGGCTCCACCAGTCTCTCCTTGAGGATATCTCCTTGGTCCCTGTGCTGCTGCCAGGACACGTCTCCGTTGTTTGGCCACTGCCTGTTGCACTTCTTCCCATGACTCCTTAAAAACCTCTCCGCAGTTCTCACAGACACCGTGCACATAGTCTGCCACTACAGAGGTCATGATATTGTCTTGCTCCAACTCCAGCTGGCACATAAGTGCCCTCCATTGTTCTTTCAGTCAGCCAAATGCACATTTCAGAGCCATCCTGCAACTGCTTAGGCAGTAGTTAAAAACCAGCTTCTCCAGGTCAGCATCAGCCTCCACAAGGCTCCATAAGCCAGGGCTTTAGAGGGGTAGGTAGTGTCTGCTAATACAACCAGAGGAATGGTGACTGCGGAACACTGTCTTCTCCACGCCAGGTGCATAGTGTCCACACACAAAGTTGGTGGGACATAGCCTAAATATGACCCAGGATGCTGCATATCCTGGGCATCAGGTCTAGCAGGCAGCACCCTGCCCCTGAACTTTTGGTCATGGGTCTGAAATGGAATGCGATGGAGTTCAGAAGGTTTCCAATATTGAAGGAAGTAATGTAACCCAAGTTTCAAACTACTTGCAAAAACTTACCATTACAGTGATACTGCAGCTGTCGTCAGGAGCTATGTCCACGGCAGTGGTGGCACCTGACGGGAAGCAAGGTGTCGCAGGACATACACTATAGGTAGTAAGGGCAGGGCAAAAGAATTAAGAGAGGGTAGAAAATTAAGGCATTATTTGTCTCCCCATTTTAAAATAATATTTGGTCTGAGCGGACCTGTCCTGACCTGAATTGTATGCTGTGAGGAAGGGAGGAGTGAAGAGTAAAGGAAGGTAAAAAAGGAAAGCCCAGCAGCACCTACAGGCTAGAGGCCAGAGCACAGCACACCCTCATGGACAGGGGAATTAAATAGAAGTCTTTGGAGTTTCTGGCTGTTTGTATGAACAAATCCACAGTTGGAGCAGCGTAACTGGAGAGCATCGCATATTAAAACATCTCTGAGTAGTGATAGTTTAAGGTGCTAAATGAAATTTAGAGCAGCATGAAATCCTGGATTGTGCAAACACAAACAGTTGCATTGACCTAAACGGGAAATATCATTTGGTCCATGTATGCCCAGAAATGCTTTAGTGGCTTTAGCTTGCAATTGCCCTAGGTAACACAGGCACACAGAGAAAATTTTGGTCCCAATGTAAAAGCTTGTTTAAAGCAGGAAATATGTATTATGTTAGAAAAATGTATTAACTAAAGCTGGTAGACTTTTTCTCTTTAAATGCTTCCCCCCCACCATGCTGCCCTGCACCCAAGTAAAAAGGAAAAACAGATTTTTAAAGCTACGTGAAATTCATAATTCCCTCCTACCCTCCTTGCCTTTTCTTACTCCCATACATTTCCAGTGAGGGGAGATTTCTCCAGAAAGTTATTTCTTTTTCTTTAAGCTGAGAAGGAAGAGTCGTATAGATTTATTTTCTCTCAGTTATTAGCATTCAAAAATATTATCCCTACTTTTCTGGGTGGGACAGAAGAGGTAGGAAGATAGAATAAAAGTAATTGAGGAAAAATATTGACAACGTTTCTCCCTTCTCATTCCAAACAAACTAACATCAGGCTAGACGTCAGGAGGCACTGCTTCACAGTCAGGGTGGCTAGGACCTGGAACCAACTTCCAAGAGAAGTGGTGCTGGCTCCTACCTTGGGGGTCTTTAAGAGGAGGTTAGACGAATACCTTGCTGGGGTTGTTTGACCCCAGTACCTTTTCCTGCCACGGCAGGGGGTTGGACTTGATGATCTGCTCAGGTCCCTTCCAAACGTACCAACTGTAAAACTATGAAAGACATGCACCAGATATTGTGTTGTAGTATATAACATTTTGGAAATTGAAACTAACTTTTACTTGCTCTCTTTCTTTTCCCACTCTGTTCAACAATTGAGTAAAAAGTGAGAAGAGTTGTATATACTTCACACTTCTGTTTTTCCATCATCATAATTTGGGTTTGAAGAGGAAGAAAGGTAAGAATCTGGGGTAACTTTTTCCAATTTTTGTAATAAAGAATATTATAGAAAAAAAACATTTTCATACCATTTTCTCCCTATTAAAAAACTACCATGTTAACTGTGGGATAATGAGCATAATGGTTCCAAGCACAGATAAGGATTACTATGTTTAAATGCATCAGTACTTGTGGTTAATCACAAAGGAGAGAAAGCGAAGTGGTTAAAAAGAAATGAACCAATAGCACAGTCTTAATGAAACAGATGTTAACACCTTTTTATCCAATGTACCCATTTTTTAAAAGAGCTAAATGCCCTATAGTAACCCCTGAAGCATGGACAGGTTTTCTAATGCAAAACAAAATTGTGCATGAGAATTTCCCCATGAAATGTAGTCACATGAAAAATTTAACTTTCTGATCTGGTCTAAGAGGTTTACTCCTTTTTTTCAACAGTTCAACTGACAAGGAATCTGAGGGAGGAAAAACAAGAGAAAAGCAAAGAGGAATTCATAAAGAATGAGGCAATATCCTTTTATTACTTCAAGTTAGTATATTTTAAATGAGAGAGGAAGGAATACCCAAGGATCTTTGAAATAAACATTGTGATTTAGACATAGATATTTTATCAACACTTCAAAGCAGTAGTGTAAACTGGAGTGGGTGAGTGGGACACATGCCCTGAGCACTGCTTAAGGGAAAGGGGCACCTCACCTTCCCCTCCCTGGTTCCACTTGCACTTCCAAGCTATGCACTGTAGTAGGGTTACCATATGTCTGGGTTTTCCCAGGCATGTCCTCTTTTTGGGGCCCTTGTGCTCCATCTGGGTGGGTTTTTTAAAATGCCAGCAACTGTCTGGGTTTTCACTTTCCCTCTGCTTTTGCTCGAGGCTGGGTGCAGTGGCGAAGCCAAGTGGCTGTCAGGAGATCCACGCTCTCTGTGCAGGCCCCAGAGGCTGCTGGAAGGTGTTTGCTCAAGGAAGCTGCTTGGGCAGCAGAGTTGGGAGAGTCAAGGGCTGCATGTCAGAAGTGTAGAGCACCTGCAGCACTGGGACATGGGTGGCTGGGGGAATGAGGAGTACCAGCAGGGCTGGGAGGGTTACAGGGGGCTGTGGGGGGGCACTGGCAGTGCCAGGGGGGCTGTGGGTCAGGAGTGAGGGGCACCAGCAAGGGGTGGGGTCAGGGTACTGCTGTTTAGAAGTGAGGGACACTGGCAGGGCTGGGGTCAGTGGGTCTGGAGTGAGGGGCAGCAGCAGTGCTGGGGTGGTAGCTTGTTAGTGAGGGGCAACAAAATGGGCAGGGGCAGCATGTCCCTGCCCCTCCACCATCACATTCCTCCCCTCCCCACCCCAGACAGGTGTCCTCTTTTTTGGACCTGGAAATATGGTAATCCTACCTAGCAATGCAAGCAACATCTCATAGAGCACAAGTGTGTTGGGAATCAGTTTTGCTGAGTGACAGTAACGTTCACCAATACTGGGGTGGGGTGGCGGCAAAAGAAGTTACCCTATTTTTTCTGCTGCCCTCCCAACATGGGCTTTGACAGCAAAAAAAAGGAATGAAAGTTTCCTTCCCAGCACAAGCAACTCCATTTCCACTGTAGAGAACTACAGTTCCCAGAACACCTTGCACTCCGTGATGTGTTGCCTGCACTGCAGCTCCATTGCCTGGACTAGTGTTGCCTAGTACAGAAACAAGAATGAAAGAATAGCATGTTCCACCTCCATTACAAGTTATCTCAGATTATCTTAACCACAGCCACTAAAACAGAATGACTAGTCTATAGGATACTTAAACATGCCAATTATGAAGGCATGAAAACTAAAGGCAAGATCCCAAAATGGTGCTCAGGCATGGAAACACTGACAGTAAGATAATATTCCACTTACAGCCCCAACGACAATTATGTGGCTGTGTAAATGCTGATTTTGGCACTTAGGAGCAGTTAGAAATTCAGTTCTGTGGATGTATTATGGACATACAACTGTAGATGCAGCTACTGTGCATGCTCAGTAGGGCTGCCCTCTGGGGTCTTCTTTTTACATGGATAATGCTCAGGTATACTTGCTCAGCTATGTGTTTAAGCCCAGGTATGCCCAGAAATTGTAGCCAAGTAAGAAAAAAAAAGTCATGTTAGCAGGTGTTCAGTGTAGGCAAATGAGGAAAGAGCAGTGGATATTAAATGACAGGTTGCGGCCCAGTAGCTTAATGGTTTCCTGGCACTTGCCCAGGAAATGAAGGACCTGGGTCCTATGCCCCATACCCTTCTGCCTCACCTAGTGTGGGTTAATATGTAGCAACCAATAATGAACTAAAAACTGGCTTGAGCCTTTCTAGTCCCAGAGCCAAGGGCTGGCTTGTCTATACTGCCTCCCATGCCAAGACCAGAACTAGTGGTCAAGAGCAGGCCCCCAAAAAAACAAAGTTCACCATGAACCAAGACTCAGAAAATGAGGCACTGCAGCAAGCCTGGTGTGTTCCTGAGTGCATGTTCCTGTGTCCTTGTCAGACTGTCTTGGACATGCTTCTTTGCATGCATTTTTGGATGCACTAAGGCACTACGACATTTTTTTTAAATTTGGTACACCAAGTAGGAGTGGAAGAATGGCACATGTGCTTCAAGAGTGCCCTCAGACACAGCAGGGAAGTGGTGCAGGCACGCCCAAAGCCACCCCAGTTTTCCCTCCTTGGTTCCTTTGAATTTCCTAAGAGGCTCCTTTATTGCAGTATTTGTTCTTCACTGGTAGATTATCCACATTTTGTCTCCCTCTTGCATGGACTATCATTCCTGAGTTACAAAACTGTCTTGCACAGTAATGTGAAAAGAAAATATTTAAAAAAAAGGTGGGGGGAGGCAGAGAGGAGGTACAAGCCAAGAGCAGCCATTAACATTTCCATTACAATAGCAGCAACAATACAAACTAATTTACTGCTATTGGCTATTTCCAGACAGAGAGGACCACTGTTTAAACATCCGCAGTTAAGGACTCTATTGCGAGACCCAACACATCTTACCCTGTAAGCCTAGGCAGCATCCTTTATAGGAATTACAGAATGAGCCCTGTGCTCTATGGATCTGTCACACACAAGGCAGACAGGCTTCAGATCCTCCTAACAGAACAGTTTCAAATGTTTACCATATGTGCTCCACTCCTTTTTTTCCCCTGCCCCTTCAGTTTTTTAGCTATTTCTACAACATTCATCAACTACCAGTTCTTCTTAAAGATTCGCTGTGGATATATCTCTCTGCACTGTGGACAGGAGACATCTTAATTTGTTCCTTCCCAACAGCAGGTGATCCAGATTTGGCAGAAATTGTGCCCACAACCTATAGTGACTGGGTCTTTAAAATAACCCGGACAGATGGAACAAGATGCCCCATGCTGCAGGCTCTGGACAGGATTCCCTGTGGCCATGGCTCCCCGTGGGATGTGCAGCAGCTTAAATTTAGTTTCTCAAAGCTCTGAAATCAGTTCTCTTTGCAGCAGGAACTGGGTGTTTCCACTGTACTTGCTAAGCTTCCTCTGCTGAAATCAACCTGTTGGGCGGGGGGGAAGTCATGTTTCTGTTTACTGTGCTCACACAGAAAACATGGATAAATTGGAATTATTGATCACTTACTTATGGGGAACAAAACCTGAAAGGATCTTGCCATTACTTCAGATAATCTATATACAGCATGGAAACATTGTTATTCAAACCCAGGCATAATCCAGTTTATATGTTCAGCCAGCCTCAATAATCATCAGTGGTTCTCAACCATTATAGACTCAAGCCACCCCTCCATTACTTGTGTATTGAGCAACGCACCTCATTTAAAAACATAAACTGATTTATTCCTAGGCTTACCTCCTTGCAGAGGGAGCAGCAAAGTAGGGAAAGCCTTAGCCTGCCTTTATCTGTTTATCTCCTCCTACCTGAAACCTGAGCCTACCTCTATCTGTTTATCTTCTCACACTTCCTGGGACACCCTTCAAAGGATCTCACTGCATCCTAGAGTACCCCAGCAAACACCCAGGTTGAGAATCACCACCTTACAGTATCAAGTTTTTCCATCTATTCAGTTGGTCTAATAGGAGATAGTCACATTTACCCAAAGGACCTTCTTTTGCAATAGCAAACGTATTTATTTGTTAAATTGACATGCTCTGCTCCCCAAAACACTCAGGGCAACTTAGAATAAAGAGAGAAATACAGAAGCTGAAAAAAAATTCTACATTAAAAAAAATCCCCCGAATAGTTTCCAAAGCAGGTAAAAAGGTTTAAAAGCAATCTATCCCACAGCACTCACTCCCTTGCTTCTGCCCTAGGACAGCACTCCCACCCTAGCTTCCCAATCCACATTCAGTACCCCTGGAAAGAAAATAATTCCCCTCCACCACCCAGACTGTGTCCCATACCCACTCATGCCCACACCCCTGCCTCACACACCCTTATTGTCCCTTCCTAGCTATGCCTCCCTCTCTCAAAAGTGTTGGGATGGGGAAAGTACAGCTGTCTCCAACCATTCATGATCTCCTTCCTTGCAGTGGAAATCCATTGCACAAAACACACTCACCAAAAGAAACCTTCCAACAACACCCACCCCAGAGCAGCCTGCAGTCCCTTCTAAAGCCCCAGGCTGGCTGGCTGGCTGGGACCCCCTGCCCCCAACCCTTAGCTGGCTGTATGTGTGCCTACTTAGCCTTCCAGCCCTTCTCCCACTCCAGGTTTAGCTCCAAAAAGCAGAGGGGAGGAAATGGGGAATGAGAAGAGCAGTGATGCAGTAGCAGACCCTGCCAGGCTGAGGCTACTTCACTGCATTTGGGGCCTGGCGGGCAGGTAACAGCAGCATCTTTATCACCCCAGGGGGCTCACTACTCAAGGAACTTGACAATTCCCAAATACAGAAAATGCCCAAATCCTTTGATTCAGGTGCAGCTGGTCAGAAATTCTGTTATGTTAAAGCTGCTTTTTGGCACAAACAGGAGGAAAACCAGTGTGTCTAATTATTTCATGGAACAGAAGTATAACATTTAAATTGAGAAACATAAATATGAAATATGTTGCAATTTTCATCTAAAATTGGATATGTTGATGGGGTGGAGGGGAGGGGATATTTACTTGAAACAAAATAAACTTTTCATTTCCAAGCAACCACTGCCATTTGGCCCTGGGATGAAACTTTATGGCAAAATGCTGTTTTGAAAAAATTATTTTGAATTGACATTTTAAAAAAAATATTGATTGGAAAAGAATTTGAATCCCTGACTTTTAAATGGCAAAATGTTAAAAAGATGGTAATTTGATATTTTCCTTCAGAAAATTACATTTTTTACTACATTCCTCAAAGGGAGACTGTGTCTTTGTCAGACTGTTGTATTTTTTTAATGTTGGCCTTTAAGTATTTTCAGTGGTCTTTTCTTGGACTGGAGAAGGGTAAACCCTCTGCTTGTGAAAACTTAAGTTCTGATTTAGTTAGTTTATAAGGTGCAAATCCAGCCTGCTTTGTGCCTACACTGGGAGTGTCAATCTTAGTTTGAAAAGCAGACTGAATCTTATGTTTCATTATGGACTATGCCAGAAATTCAGGACTACATATTCATACCTGTCCACACTAGATTACCCCTGTGACTAATGCCAATGGGAGGTGATTTCTGAGAAACCAAGGAGAGAGAATAGCTTTATGCAGTTATTGCATTTATATATTTTAATCAGCCCTACATTCATTTCTCTTTGTCTCTCTGCTGTTGAGATTCTTTTCTTTATGTGTTACCTCCCTACGAGCAACTTTTCTTTCTCACTCCTAATGATTTAATTCCTACCTCTTGGCAACACCATCAGCTAAAATGCTTAGGAATCAAATAGTTAACTTTAGAGACAAGAATAGTTGTGGGTGATATATTTTATTGGACTAACTGCATGGTTAGGATAGATAGACATAGGAAAGCTTTTTGGTATTACAGTAGCCTTCCTCAGGTCTATGTGAGAGAAGCAGAAGCAGCAGAGCTAAGTAGCAGAGGGAACAAAAACTTGGGTAAAAACTCTTTATGTAAACATCTGGAATAAGCCCAAGGAATATTAAGGACCAATGGTCACAAACTCCTGCAAGACTGTTTTAGGCTGGACACACAGAAAAACTTTATTGTTCGAGCCCAGAAAGCCTAGAATAGACTCCCCCCAGAGGCAGTGCAAGCACGTACTCTGGATACTTTAAGAAACAAGTTGGATGCTTATCTTGCTGGGATCCTTTGACCCCAGCTGACTTCCTGCCCCTGGGTCAGGGGGCTGAACCTGATGATCTTACGAGGTCTTTTCTGGCCCTCATGTCTATGAAATCTATGAAATCTAGACCATCTACATTGCTCTGACACAACTATAACATGGAAGATATTGAAATCTGCTGCTTTTAAGGAAAAATCCAATCTAAAGAAAAAAGCCAGGTTAAAGAGTGCACACGTGCAAGTAAAGTGGAGCAAAAAGTGCCGGTGCTTACTGTACTGGAATTGATTGCTCCTGAGTATGTCGTTTGCATGTACACCTCAGACTGCAGCGTGCTGAGCCAGGTCAGAGCAGCCCTGGTGCAGTGGCCAGCAGCAGTGGGAAGAGGCAGCATGGGTGGGGAGGGAGATGGCTGCCCACAACCAAATCCAATTGCCCCTGCTTGCTAGTGCTAATTGCATTTTTAACCCCTCTCCTTGCACCAAGGGCCACCCAGCTGAGCAGGGGGAATTCCTTGGGTAGCTGGCCCCAGCACAGAATCCTTCCTGCCTGTGGGGAAAGGAGGGAGGGAGAGCACTGGGTCCTTGCCTTCACGATGGCATGGGCTTCAACCTTGCCAAGGTCCTTGCAGGGAAGGGGAGTATTATCATCCTCCCTGTTCCTGCCTGCCCCCTAGGAACTCCTCTGCACCTTTTCAGTGCTAGTTACAAGTGGTCTTTGGGGTTCCTCCCTTACTTTCTCCCCACATTGTCCCTTGTTCACCCCCCCCCTTTTTTTTTAAGGAAAATTTTTTGTGTTCCAAGTCAAATCAGCCATATCAATTCCAAATCCATGGGTCATGCAAGAATCAACTGGTAGACATTCCTCACCCCTGCCTGGGGCTTCAAATGTTTCCAAATCATTTGGCAGGCATCCTACATGCAGGCCCAAGCCCAGGGTATTGGGGTTCGGATGCCAGGTAGTTGTGAGTTGCTGTCAGGCATTGAGAACCGGGTTGTGTGAAACCATCCAACCCCCACTCAAGCAAGCACCATAAGCAGGAAAGGGCGAGGGCTTGATGGCCTGTCAGGAACAGAGGAGCTGAGGCATGGTGGGGTGAGCGGGATGCATGTGAAAATCCCATTTCATAACGTAACGATGCAAAGTTGATTTCTTCCATCCAATAAAGCAAAGCAAACTCCATACTGGAAAATCCAAACTCCAAATTACAGTGGTGTCAGACTTGGACCTTTAAGACACCTGGTTACTGTTTCCAGCTTGCAGCTTACTTGCTCATTGCAATTTACAGCTTGCATGTGGGTGCTAGAGCAAGCAGCAGCAAACTTGTGAGCGATGGCACGCACGTGCAGACCAGTGAAGGTGTCCTGGGGGTGCAAAGGTATGTTGGCTTTAGGTCAGCACACCCCTGTGAACAATAGAGTACAAGAGGGTTGAAAGTTTGTCCGTAGAACAGAAAAGTGGGAAGAGCTGGGAATGGTGAGTCCTGGGATGCTGGAGGAATTAAATTTGAGCCTTTTATCCCCCTAGACTGAAAATATTCTGGAAGGACTTGATAAAATAGATCAGACAGAACCTTTACCTCGAGTGGCATAACTCTAAAACAAGTAGAGAGTACTTAGGATGGGATAACATTTTAATGGAAAAATGCTGCCATTTTAAGTGCCTTTTTGATTGTTTAAAGTTTCTTGTAACAGAACCTGAAACATGAGTCATTGCCAGGAAGGGAAACACCCACTACAGCTTTTTTGTGAGAAGCAGAGGTTCCGTAGCGCAAGAAAATTAAGCTTAAACTTTGCACTGCCCTGCAGGAGCCATGGCAGCATGGAACCCTATAGGAAACCTCCAGGATGAAGCTACCTGCCCCATCTGCCTGGAGTATTTTACTCAACCTGTCACTCTGGAGTGTGGGCATAACTTCTGCCGAGACTGCATCACCCAGTGCTGGAATAGATTACAGCCCAAGTGCTTCTGCCCCCAGTGCAGGCAAGATGTACAGCAGAGAAACCTCAGGCCCAACAGGCAGCTGGAGAATGTCTTAAAGATAGCCAAACAGTTGACTGTGCAGGCAGTTAAAGGGGCAGGAGGGAAGGAGGTGTGCCAGGAACATCAGGAGCCTTTGAAACTGTTCTGTAAGGAGGATCAAACCCCCATCTGCGTGGTGTGTGACAGATCCCGGAGTCACCGAGCTCATGCTGTGGTTCCCATTGAGGAGGCTGCCAAGGAGTACAAGGTAGAGAATGTCTATCCAGTAATGTGAAGTAACTTAATGTTAATACCAGCTTTGCTTTATCATAAGCTGCCTGCTACAAGCATTGGTGTGATTTCATCTTCCAGCTCTGTAAAACCATCAGTGAATGGAAGATGCAATAAGTGAGAAATGGCATTGCAGAGTGGGAACAGAGATGGACAATGAAAACCTGAAAGATCTCTGATACAGGATGCTGAAACCTTAACCTTGCTTCCCTAGCTACTATCACATTATGAAACCCTTTGTGAAACAATGCCCTTCTAGCAAACTTTTAATTGATTAGGGAGATTCAAGTGGCAACATCTGTAGCAGCAGGGTTGGAGTGCTTGTCCAGGAAATGTTGAGAAGCAAGGCTTTTTTTTGAGATATCTTTTCTTGCACCAGTTGTATGGTTGGGAGGGCTGCTGGGCAAGCTTTTAGGCATCAGGAGGCTTCAGGTCACCTGAAGAAGGACACCTGATGCTTGAAAGCTTGTCCAGCAGTTCTCCCAACTATATAGTTTATCCAATACAAGATACCACAAAAAAGCCTTGCTTCTTGAAAATATGTAGGCTCATGTATGTGACACTGTGGTCATTAAGACAGTAAGTTACCAGCTTTGGTCATTGTTAGTGATTTGCTTTATTGCACTTTGAATTATTATTTTCTGCATCCCAGCAGCACCCATGAACCCCCAAAAAGAATGAATCTTGATTATGCTGGGGATAAAGGCTATGTCTACACTGTGCCAGTGGTAAGCCCTAGACCACAGTGTAACAACCTGCAGGAAGCTGTACGAGGAACAATACAGAGGGGACATCAGGAAGCATCTCTGTGCATGAAGTACATAGCATATATAACCTTACCACCCACACTCCAAACATGGAAATGTACCACCAATGAATCTCCCAGGCCATCTCCAGCATGTGGTCCCAGGCAAACTGCAAACTTTGATCTTCAGGGTAACTGAAGAGGAACACCCGGTACTGTTTCACTTGCATATTCTAGGGATGGAGCATGCCTATGTAGGTCCTGGCCATGATACACCACCACTACAATGTGGACATTCCCCAAAAGGGAGCAAAAGGCTAGAAACAGGTGTTGCATTTGTCCCAGATAAATTGTGCCAGTGTTAGTTCCGCAGCAAAAATATCCCAGGATTGGTGTACATGCATATCACTCTTCTAATCAAGTTTTAGCAAGCAGCCTCTTTTCTGCCACTGATTCAGTAATGAAGTTCCAGAATAATTGTGCAGATGTGCTTGCAGTATCTCACAATAAACTGTTACTATCTCTTATCTGGAAACTTTTTAAAGATTTATCCTGTGACAAGGGACATGTACAGCTGTACGATTGCAGTTTATGCAGTGGTAAATGCAGTGTCTTTGAAGCCATAGATGATCCTGCCATGAGCAACTTACTATTTAAGCAGATAAGGCAGACAGAGGTTGGAAAGGAAAGAAGTAGGCCTGTGCAAAGCAGCTAGTATTCAGTTCAGATTCAGCCGATTCGGGGGATAATAATTCAATTCAGTGATTCAAATCAGTGTCCCAAATTGATTCTGCTGAATCTCTAAATCACAGAGGCCCATCTCCCACCCGCTCTCCCAGCCCTGGCATGGGCTGCCCTGCCCACCCCAGCTCCCGGCACTTTGGAAAAAAAAAGCCCTGACTCACCAGATGCTGCCTGGCAGAGGGGTGATCCCTGCTGCCCCCCACTGCCCCATGCTGCATGGGGAGGCTTTGCAAAGCCTCCTGACTACCCCCTTCTTGCTCCCCCAGCCCTCCTCCCCCATAGCTGCCCAGCCTGCCTCAGCTCTGTCCCTTTGAAAAAAAAAACAGACTCACTGGTTCCTACCAAGTGGGTGCGATCCCTGCTACCCAAGACTGTCCCATGCCTCATGGGGGGCTCTGCATGACCCCCGAAGCCCTGAGGCTGCTGCAGGAGCTTGTGAATTCAGGGGGAGGTTGTTCTTTTTCTTTCTTAAAGGGGTAGAGCTATGGGGGGCGGGCTTGGAGAGTGGGGGTGGGTTGTGGGGCTCATGGCAGAGCCCCCATGCAGCGTAGTGGAAGGCAGTGAGGATCACCCCCCACCTCCCACCAGGCAAAACCCGGTGAGTAGATTGTTTTTTCTGTAAAGTACTGGGAGCTGGGGCTGGGCGGGTTAGTCATGGCGGATGGCTGGGGGAGCAGGCAGGGGATGAGGCCTGGCAGGACTTCCATGGCACAACCCCCCCCAGGCTCCAGCCTGCCCTCCCCTGTCCCCTACTTACCAGCTCCGAGCCCGGTTCCAGGTCTCTGCTGCAGCAACCGGGGACTGCCCGAATCATCAAAGCTCTCTGAATCTTTTCTGAATCGATTTGGAGAGCTTTGAATAGATTCAGACCATTTTATTGGATCCCTGATTCGATTTGGATTTAGAGATTCATCCACTGAATCAAGCCAAATCTCCTCCGAATTGAATCAGAACCCAAAGCTTCACACAGCCCTAGAAAGAAGCATAGGGGGATGCAGGGACTTGCCAAGGTCACATCTAAAGGCTAGAGGTCATGTTGCAAAGTGGAGTCAAATGCTGCAGCTGCTTGATCATGCAGGAAATAAGATACCTGGGAGGGAATTTAACATCAGAAGGTGGACAGGTAAAAATTAACAAAACTAAAGCTGTCTCCAAATGCCTGTCCCAGTATACAAGGGAGATGAACAAAGATTCCTATATTCTAGCTCCCTGGACTAGCCCCTTGAGATCATGGTTGTGCAAAAATGTCATGATAGAAACAGGATACAAACCCACATAAATAATTTGGAAACTTTAAGGAATTAATAAAAGGAACTGTGGCCTGGAGGTACTCTGAAAGCATGTGCAGAGTCCTTTTACAATGGTGGAAATCACTGAAGAAAGAGGACTGAATAATTTGAAACACCATGAACATTACTAAGTCTCCAATGGTAAGTTTTTATTTCCTTACTAGCTCTGATGTTATGAGCAGACTATGTTCTCCAGTCAGCCACCCAAATCCTTTCTGTTTCCAGGACAAAATTCAGACCCACCTGAAGACTCTGAAGCAAGACCAAGAAAAACTCAAGAATTGTAAACTGACTGGAGAGAAGAGAATCGAGGAGTATCTGGTAGGTCCTCATTGTCATTAAGCTGAATGGAGATAGGAGATGAAAGGTGGAGTTTGTACGTATATTCTTCTGTGAGCCTAGTCAGCATGGACTTCCATGCCTCTTTGCTTGGCTGTTGTGTATCCCTTGAGATTCTCTGTGTATGTGTGTTTGGACATGCATAAGTGTAAGTGTACCCACACCCTGACTAATCTCCCTTGGAATATCATTGTCTTCTGCAACATCTAAGTTTTCAGGTCAAATAATTAATTACTTGCATGGCAGCTTTGAGGAAAACTGTCCCAAAGTGGACTAATTAACCCACACAGTGCTGTTTAGCTTCTGCCTTTCATCATTTACTTCTCTGATTCTTTCCACTCCCCGGGCACCTCAGTCAATGCACAGCCTCTTTATTTCCTCCAAATCTGGATTGTAGTCTTAGAGGCTATTGATAGCATACTATCCTCATCCTGCCAGGCCTGGAAAGACCCTTTGGAGAGGTAATGGAAATATGGTAGGGTAGGGGATCTTTTTGCTATTAACCACAAGTTATTTTAGGTCTTTTAAGGTTTGATCCCTCTGACGGCAACCTGAATGTTCTTTCCTTTTTTCTTCTTTTTCTCTTCCCTTTTCTTACAGAGAAAGACAGAAGCTGAGCAGAAGATGATTATATCTCAGTTCCAGCAATTGCACCATTTCCTGCAGGAAAAAGAGCAACTCCTGCTGGCCCAACTGAGAGAGCTGAATAATGAGATTGTGACGCTACAGAATAAAAACATCACCAAACTAGCCCAGAGGATTTCCCAACTCCATGACCTGATTCATGAGACGGAGGGGAAATGCCAGCAGCCAGTGAGTGAGTTTCTGCAGGTGAGTGTTATGTTTGTCCCAGGACCTTCATAAATAATAAGTCCAGCCACAAGTGTGGGAGAGAGTGCTGCCCAACTGGCAGGCACAGGGTATATTTAAAACACAAATTAAAACTCTACAACTGTTTTCATGACCTGATTCAACAGAAAGTAAGTTTATACTCACACATGCAGATTCACCATAGTCACATATCATATTCACATATCTCACAGTGAGTGTGTATTAGAGAGTGCTCTGTACCTTGCACAGATTAGGGAGGGCACATGAACCCTGGTTACTGGAAACCAGAAGCCAGTGAGCACAATGTGACTCAAAGTTTGCACAGCAGATTTGGGAATTATTATGGCTCTTTGAGTTAGAGTCTCACAGATGTTAAAGAAGGAACATGCCTGACCCTTTTTCTGGTGTATTTTCATTTCCATCTTTGCACATGCCATTCCTGGGGTCCCTAATGTGTGTCATGCTGGACTGAGATTCTCTCTTTCTCTTTCCTTTCTAGGGTGTCCAAAGTACCTTGAGCAGGTAGGTGTTTCCTTTTCACCCCTTCTCAGCTCCTGGTGTTCAGAAGGTTTTGCAGATCATGTTAGATCCACATATTTCCAGAGTACATCACCATTGGTGGGAGCCAGTCACATTCTGGCATAAATCCCTCTGGTGAATTTAACAATGAGAAACTCATTTTATTACAAACCTTGGGAGTTCCCCATTCTTTGGCATGAGTTATTACTACTGTAAAATATTTTCCAGAAGTGTTACATCCTTGAGGTCCTGGCTGCCTCTTGAGTCTCCAGGTAGGATGTAGACCATTCATTGCTAGGTCATTGCTTGCAGTGCTGCCCAGCTCAGCAAGGAAGCAGAATCTTTCCCAGTTGAGATTCAAGAGATGCATATAGGTAGAGCTGTGCTTGGCGTGGCTGGGTATTCTTCCTAGTGCACAGATACCCTCAGTATTGGGCCTATCAAATATATGAGAACAAATCGTCATGACAGCATAGAGGCTGAGTGATGTGGCCATAGACTTGCCTCCTTATTTATCCATGAAAGCTTATCTTTTAGGACAGGATGCAAAAATATTAATGGGATGCTTTGAAGAAAGACTCCATTCCACTGCCTGTGCTGCACCTGCCCTGGTGTTGATGTTAACTCCAGGCCCATCAGAACAGTTGCTCTCACTAGCTAGGAAACCAGATGAGTTACTGAATATAATATGATCACCTTCCATGAGGTGCCGAGCCATGCTAGTCTGAAATCAGGTAGAAGGTAGGTCAGGTTAGCACCTTAAAGACTAGTTGGTTCAGAGAGGCATGATCTTGTGTAGCAGAGGCGCTCAACCCTTTGGCCTCATAAGCCATATAAATGGTGTGGGGCCTATCTGTGGCCTGGATTGGGTCCTGGGGCTTGGTACCACCCTTCCGTGCCCCAGATGCCAGGATTGAATCGTTGAGTCCTGGCACCACCCCCTCCTACTTCCTGCACATCAGGGATGGGTCCAAGGGGCTTGGCACCACCCCTTCTCAACCTCCTTCCCCCACCACTGCCCCTGACTGCCCCTGCATGTTCAGATCAGGTTCCAAATCCAGCATACAGGGCTTCCCTGATGCCAAATATCCAGATCCATGGGGGAGCCACATTGAACTTAGTGATATGGGCTGGATCTGGCCTATGAACCAGAAGTTGAGCACCCGTGTCTTGTAGGGAGCATCCTGTTACATCAGATACTATCTGATAAAGAATTTGATGAAGTAGATTGTTTCCTACAAGAGCTCATGCCTCTCTGAATCAGTTCATTTCTAAGGGGTCACTCTACCTTCTGCCTCTAGATGATAACCTGAAATTATTTCTCTCCAGGTGTGAAAAGGGGAAGTTCCAGCACATGGTGGAGATTCCTTCTGAGCTTGAAAAAAGACTTAAGGATTTCTCCCAGAAAAATGTTATCCTAACAGAGACTTTGAGAAAGTTCAAAGGTACTAAAAAGGGCTCTAGGGAGCATGTGTAGATGAAACTGGCCCTAAATTGAAGCGATGGATTTTTAAAAACACCTCTTCAATTTAGGGCCATTAAACTACCATGTCTTGCATACACCTGACTTAACCTGCGTCTCTGGCAGCGGGGAGGGGAGGGTGAGCTGCCAGCGAGTGGAACAGTCCCTGGGTTGCAGGGGAGTCTGGTGCTTCCTGCCATGGCAGCAGTGCCACTCCCCCGGAAACGACATCCACTTGCAGGCACCTGGCTTGGGCAGTCCCGGGGGCACCAGGAAATGGAGGGAAGCACCAGGCCCCTGCACATCTCAGGCAGGCTCCAGGAAAAAAAAAAAGATCAGGTTCACCACTTTTTTTTTCTCTCCCTTGGGAGGAGCCTGCCTTCCCTGGCTGCTGCCAGGCTGCCTGCCGGCTTCCTGCAGAGTCCTGAGCTGCATGGAGCCGAGTGCTTCACTCTGTGGCTGTAGGGCAGCAAACTAAAACTCCTCAGAGGAGTTTTAATTTGCTGCACTCCAAGTCATCTAAGGCACATTACACTACCAAATTTTCTACAGTGGCTGTAATTAATGCGCAATACACGACTAAGGCGTGCGAATACTGATACCATTAAAATGGTGCATTTAGCCTACTTTAAAGTGTCGTGCACACGTGCCCCTCCTTTTGTGTACACATGGCCTAGAAGGAGGAAATGGGGACAGGTCTCTGTGACTATGGGAGGTGATGGCATCTGGCCTGTTAGTCTGCAGTTAGGTTATTCATAAAAAACATAAGGTCAACAAACAGTGAAGATATAGCAAGGGCCCAGACATCAAGAGATTTGCATGAATTTATTCTGTGACCTCAGGAAGTTGCCAAGTCCTAAATTCAGCAAAATGCCTGTTTTGGGGGTGATACGATGAGATGCTGAAAATTAAGACCACCAAGTTGTGAGGTCCTGAACAGCTACAGCCAGTCAGTGGGACCTGCAGGTGCCTGGTCCATGTGAGCGCTAGGCCCCAAGTGCCTTATGGTCAGCACACAAGATTTAGACCCTAAACCAAAGACTATTCTTGAACTTTGAACCCAAAAATGTTTCAAGAAGGTGCAAACCCTTCCCTTTACCGTGGGAAATCTCTTCAGCAGAGGAGATTTCTCTGCTTCCTGCATAGCCACTCCAGATCAGGAAGTATTTCTGGACCAGGGACAGGGCAGGAACAGGACAGTAAAAGGATAGGTGCAAACAAGAGGATGGCCATGCTGAACCTTCACTTTTGATGCTCTCCCATCTTCATAAACTATCGTATGAGTCACTACACTAGACTTATAACTCTTGTTGGACCCCAGGACTCCCCTACCCTGTATCTCAGTGTGTTTTGATCCTTGCATTCAATATGTAGGGAAGTTACAAAATGCTCCTTTGTCAATGCAAGTTGGGATATGGGCTGTGGAACTGACCATTATCCCACCTCAGACTACATGTCAATTAAATCATTTCATCATGATAGTTTCATAGTTTCATAGTTGGTAGGGTCAGAAGGGACCTGAGCAGATCATCAAGTCCAACCCCCTGCCATGGGCAGGAAAGGATGCTGGGGTCAAACAACCCCAGCTAGGTGATTATCTAGCCTTCTTTTGAATACCCCCCCAAGGTAGGAGTGAGCACCACTTCCCTAGGAAGTTGGTTCCAGATCCTAGCCTCCCTGACTGTGAAGTAGTGCTTCCCGATGTCTAGCCTGAACCTACTCAATCAACTTGTGGCCTTTATTCCTAGTTACTCCTGGTAGTGCTCGAGAGAACAGGGACTCTCCCATTTCCTGCTGGTCCCCCCTGCTAAGTTTATAGATAGCCACTAGATCTCCTCTCAGCCTTCTCTTGTGGAGGCTGAACTGGTTAAGGTCCCATAGCCTCTCTTCATAGGGCCTGTCTTGCTACCCCCGACCATGTGAGTGGCCCTTCTCTGGACCCTCTCAATGCTGACCACATCCCTCCTGAAGTGTGGCGCCCAGAACTGGGTGCAGTACTCCAGCTGTGGCCTGACCAGTGTCACACAGAGGGGGAGGATCACCTCCTTGGACCTGCTTGTGATGCATCTGTGGATGCATGACAAGGTGCAATTAGCCTTACTGACTGTGTCCTCACATTGGTGGCTCATGTTCATCTTGGAATCAATAGCGGCTCTAAGAACCTTTTCTGCCTCTGCACTGACAATAACTGAGTTCCCCAGCCTGTAGGTATGCTGCTGGTTCTTCCCCCACAGGTGCAGCACCTTGCATTTGTCAATGTTGAGTCCCATCCTGTTCTCATCTGCCCAGCCCTGTAACTTGTCCAGATCTAGTTTTAGCCTGTCCCTCCCTTCTAGCGTGCCCACCTCTCCCCACATCTTAGTGTCATCTGCAAATTTGAACAAGCTGCTTTTCAGTCCCTCATCCAAGTTGCTGATGAAGATGTTGAACAGTGTGGGCCCAAGCACCGAGACCTGGGGGACCCCACTGCCCACATCCCTCCAGGTTGAAAATGACCCATCCACCACCACTCTCTGAGCGTAGCTCTCTAGCCAGTTTGCACCCCATCTGACTGCGTAGGCATCAATACCACAGTCGCCTAATTTGTTAATGAGAATGGGGTGAGAGACAGTGTCGAAGGCCTTCCTAAAGTCCAGAAAGACCACATCCACCATGACACCTGCGTCCAAGGATTTTGTGACCTGACTAAAAGACAAACAGGTTGGTCTGACAGGACCTGCCTCTAACGAACCCAAGTTGGTTGCCCCTGCTGGTCCCTTGCAGATGTGCTCCTGGATAATTTTCTCAAAGAGCTTTCCCAGGACTGAGGTAAGACTAATGGGCCTATAGTTTCCTGGGTCCTCCTTCCTCCCATTTTTGAAAATGAGGATCACATTGGCCCTTTTCCAGTTCTCTGGTACCTGGCCAGAGCACCATGAGTGTGTTTTGGTCATTGGGAAGGAGAACTTCATTGTGCTGATCTCTGTACAGACAGAGAATATTTAGGTCCAAAGAGTGCACGGTTTGGGGTCCAGACTCTACAATGTTGCCATCTCATTAACGTCAGTGTGGTTGTGCTTTGTGGTTGAACCTTTTCAGGGTCTAGCTGTGGGTTCTGACAAAATGGAGAAGCTGTAAATGTCTCTTAGCTCTCATATCTCTTTGGATGTTTTTCAGACGTGTGGATTGAATTGGATAGTTTGAAATGCCTGAATGGAAAAATGAAAATGGAATAGAAAATGTCAAATGAGTTTGCATGAAAAATATGTTTGTGTCTGTCCTTTACTATGTGTCTGCCATAATCAGCTTCCCATAATGTTAGTGACGAGTGGGGAAGTTGTTATGCATGTAACCACATGAAATCTCTGTTCTCGTATGCTCTTTCCTCTTTCAGATACTCTACACGCTGAATTGGAGATAAAAAACCATAGACTACTTGGACTACAAAGGCATGGTGAGATTACTGATAGGGAAGAGAGACGACTCCCATTAAAAGACAAATGACTGATTTGTAGCTAAAGCACACACTAAACAAATGCCTGGCACGTTCTTCCCCTTCCAAATAAAAACACAGCTAGTAAGGACGTCCCGAGCTGATGTCACACAGTCTTGACACCAGCGTTGTTGCTAAGTACATGCACATGCATCATTTACCACCCCCCTTAGCCCCAGCAACTCTTACCTGCTCTCTTCCTCAGCACCCTATCTTTCCCTTGTACTGGCCTCTCTCACTGAGGCTGCTTGGATCATCCTGGGCAGCCCCAATACAACCAGCTGCAGAGGCATCTTCTGCAGCCACTAGAGCAGCAGCTCATGGCAGCCAGCAGCAGCTACTGTCACAACTCCTCTGCTCAGTCTTGGATGCTCTGGGAAGAGAGGCAGCTCTTCAGAATGGCCTCATGAACCAGAAAACATGAAACCTAATCCCTGTAACCCTTTTCCCTGTAGGCAGTCTGCCACCTGGCCTGGGGAAGAGAAGGAGGAGACCTCCACAACCATACACAACGGGTAAGCCGTGGTGGGAGATTTTTCTTTTAAATTTGCAAACAAGATTGTGGAAATAATCATCAGCAACAAGAAACAGACCCGTTGCCAGCACCCAACACCCTGAGCTTTGAACTTGGGTTCTGTATGGAGATGTGCCAGCCTATCTAAGATTAAATTCAGAGTTGGGAGTGGAGAAATCTTTCAGTAAGGCATCCACATCTAGTTAGGCTCTGTTCCTCTCCAGCCTCCTACCTCTCCTTTGAGCACCTCTCCGTTGGAGGTGCTCACTGCTTGCTCCACGGGGAGAGGGGCCATCTTCCAGAAATGCCACTTCTCCCATTGTCTCTGCACTGAGGATTGGGCCAACTCACTGCATTTCACTTCTTGTGTCCTTCTTACTGCTCTTCAGTGACTCCTCCACTGCTACAGCTTTATCTCCATTCCCTGGCCTGGGCATGGACTTCCTTCTGCGGCTGAAAGCTGTAGCCTGCCTCCACTTCCTCCTTTTTTGCTAACAGTTTCTGAGAGCTCTCTTGCTGTACTCCTGCTGGTGGGAATGGAGTTGCCCCATCAGTGGATTAGGAGGCAGCTGCAACCTCTAGAAACCAAAGGGAAGCTGCAGTAATGACTGCCAGTGCACAGGATGAGGAACTACAGGGCCACTGCTGCTTAGCCTCATGTTCCCAGAACAGGCCACCCCAGGACTGTCCTGGGTAAAACAGGGCCACTGAGGGGGATAGGAAAGACCTCAGCTCCCCACAGGGCTGAACTCGTGCCTCTAATGCACTGAAACTCTCTCTTTCTGCAGCAAATGTGACCCTGGATCCAGACACAGCTTATCCCAAACTCATTGTGTCCATAAACCGGAAAAGTGTGAAACACCAAGAGGAGAAACAGACTTTGCCTGACAATCCTCAAAGATTTGATACTGTTCCCTGTGTGCTGGGCCGTGAGGGATTCACCTCGGGAAGGCACTGGTGGGAGGTAGAGGTGGTTGAAGGGAGATACTGGGCAGTGGGGGTGGCTAGGGCGTCTGTAAGAAGGAAGGGAGGGATCAACCTTAGCACTGACGAGGGGATCTGGGCTATGGAGTGTATCGGGACTATGAAATATATTGTAGCTTGCACTTCCCCACGGACCCGTCTTTCCCTGAACAGGAACCTCAGGACGATCCGGATCTCTCTGGACTATGATTCGGGGCAGGTGGCATTTTTTGATGTTGAGAACAACAGGCGCATCTTTACTTTCCCACCAGCCTCTTTCACCGGTGAGAGAGTCCTTCCTTGGCTCCTGGTTGGAGGATCCCACCTCAGACTGTGTCTCTGAGACATGGTGGGAAATATCCCACAGATATCTTTAATATGGGCTTCCTTAGCTCTGGTCCGCATGGCCTATTTAATAGTTTGAGGGCTCCCATTATTGCTAGTTTCCTTGCTTCTGTCTCCAGAAACTATATAATATAATAGAGGGTAACACGTAGGGGGTACAGGTGGGTGCACCCCCTGAGTGTGGCAGTGCACCCCTTACAAAAAGCCGGTAGCTGCTTGCCACCCCACTGCTGACACCACTGGTAGTGTCTGCAAGCTGTCTGCGATCCCCACTGGCAGCCACCAACACTACCGGTGATTTCTGCAGGTGGTCGTCAACCCCTGGTCAGTGCTTACCACCACTGACAGTGCCAATGGCATCTGCAGGAGCTCCCCACTTACTGCTGCCCCACTCCCAAGGCCGCTGCTATGCCCCCTCAGCCACCGTGTGCACGTGTCATTCATGATACAATACCTCAATCATAGTCCACATCCTGTCCCTGGAGAGGATTGCTCCCCCTTTTATTTGGGTGGGTGTCACTTCTGTGCTGCCAAAGAAAGGAGGCCCCAGCTTCTAGACGAACTGGCACTCAGCACAGACTGGAAGGTTGTCATGAAGACCATCTTGGTGCAGATGGAGTCTGGCAGACCTGATGCATCCTGCTCAAAGCTACAGTCATCCAAGCAGAATAAGAGTTAACCACTTCTCTTCTGGAACCCCATCTGTGGCATGTGTGCATGTTCATTAATGCACGTTAGATACTGCACATTTAGTTTACTGGAGTTTAGTAACTAGAGCTAATGCACTTTAGTGCTGGCAACAATTATGTTGTGACACTTACTGTGCATTAGTTAATAACATTGCACAGTAGGCTTGTAGCATCGTTTTTAACCTCCACGCTGCTGTGCAGTGTTATTAGGCTAATATGCAGTAAGTGTCTTGTGTAGACATGCCCTCTGGTGTTTAGAGATGGTTTTTCTCTCATTCTTCTGTTCTTGGACTAAAGTTGCTTTGCAGGGTGGATTGTGTCTACCTTTTAGCATTCTTCAAGCAGACAGCTTCAGTCAGAGTAGGGGGGGAAAGGACAGCTATAAACACAGTGTCCATAAAGGACAAAACTGAAGAGAAAGAGAAGGAAAGCAGCTGGAGAGGGAAATGCTTACACTGTTTCTGAGAGTGAAATTGTGATTTGTCAGGTCCATCCTTTGGTTAATGAACACCGGTGGACATTTAAGTGCTTAAAAACAATCTGAGATTTAGTTACAGTCTAAATAAAGCATTAAACAATTCTTGTTTCTTCCTTTTTAATTTCCCAGCTGTTCTTGCTGGGGGAATGGCCATGGTATTTTCTTCTACAGGAAAGACTCCAGTCCCAGTGGGCTTCCTTTGGGAGCCCACAGTCACAGGGAATATGGGAATAGGCCTCTCTTTACGAACAAAGCCTGACTGGTATGCCACTATCCAGGCTGCATGCTGGGTCTTGTACTATGGGTACCCAGGGAAACTGGGAGTTATCCAGCTCTGCCTGGCACAGAGCCTGTTGGTTGTTGCACCTCTTCATCTTTGTATGTGCTCATTTGAGGCCCAAACAAGTAACTAAGTGATGATTGCATTTGAAGCAGCTTTAGGCTAATCTCTCTAGAGATTTTATATTTCCCTCCTCCCCCCCAATATCTTTAATTACTGAATGGGCTTATACGGCATGGTGTCACTGTGTACATTCACTCCTTCATCTAAGCAAACAGGAAGGGGGTGGGGAGGAGATAGGGGGCAGTCTGTATCCCACACAGCACAAATCCCTCGCATACCAGGAAGCAGACAAGAATGCCTGCTGTTCAGGTCCCCGGTGCACACTCGTGCCACTTCAGCTTCTGGACTGTGCATTTCTTCCCCGGAGCATAGTTGTGCTGCCTGTCAATGTAACCCTGAGTCTGAATTCCTTGGGGTTGTAATGCTGTCAGGTCTTTGCCATGGACTACTGCCTTGTTTTCTATATTGTAATGTTGGCAATCCTGTAACTTCAGGAGGAAGAGCCAAGGGGCATGCTCCAGCTGCCCCCAGTGCTGTAGCCTGAAGCATGCAATAACACAAGATAGCTTGAGGAAGCCTTAGGCAGTGGTTATAACTACAGCTCAGGCTGCCCCAGACACACAAATATAGAGGGCAGAATTCAGATGTTCGTTAGAAAGCATTAGAGTTGCAGCCCCCTTCCCATCCCCTGTGAAATAATCAAAACTTCAAAATAAAAGACTATGAGAAAGGCCACTCTGGGACTAACTTTAAGGAAGCTGTGACTAACTCTGGGACTAACTTCAAGGGAGATCTGGGAACCCCCAACAACTGCTGCTGCTGTGATGTTTCTCACAGGCAGAGGAAAGGGGAAACTGTTTTCCTCTAATTTCCTGTGTGACTGTGTTTTAGCTTCAGGAGGCAGCATGTGGCAATGCATTGATCACGGGACTTCAAGCTGGCCCATGGCACTTACATTTAATACTAGCAAACTGCCATCAAGAATGATGGGGAAAGGGGGGCAGGCGGGGATGGAGCCCTGCATCTGCCCCCACCCCCTCTCCCCCTTCCAATTTGGGTCTGATGTCACTCTCCCCTCCCTCCGCTTCAGGTCCAAACCCACCCCACTGCCCCCGGTTTGGGTCCCAACCCTGCTCCACTCCCCCTCCCCCTATTTGGGTCTGTTCTGCTCCCCACTTCGGGTCCAAACCCACTCTTCCCCCTCCCCCCCAGTTCAGGTCCAACCCTACCCCCGCTTTTCCCCCTGTTGGGCCCAACCAGTCCCCCCTCTCCCTGGGTCTGACCCCACTCCACCCCCTCCCCCCTTCAGCTCCAACCCCTCCCCCCGCAGGTTCGGGTCTGATCCTGCTCCCCCCTCCCCCACTCCCACTTCAGATCTGATCCCACTCCCCTTCCCCCAGTTCATGTCCAACCCCACTCTCCCCACCTTCTCCCCAGCTCAGGTCTGACCCTTCTCCTCCTCCCACTTCCCCTCTGCTTCAGGTCCAATCCTGCTCCCCTCCCCCCAGTTCAGGTCTGACCCTGCCCCAACCCCATCCACCCCAGTTTGAGTCCCAACCATGCTCCACTCCTCTCCCTCCATCCAAGTCTGACCCCGGACCACCTTCTCCCCCCATTCAAGTCTGACACCTCCTCTCCTCCCCCTTTGGGTCCAACCCTGCTACGATGGAGGGGCTCCCGCCTTTCCTCAGCTGGCCCCACCACTTTTAAAGTGCTTTACCCATTTTTATTTTTTTTTTGCCTCTGTGGAGGTGGGGCGGCGAGAGCTGCTGCACTGGAGGCTGCAAGAGGACACAGCCCTGGCAAAGGGACTCCCATTTTAACTCAGCTGGCCCCACCCCTGCCTGCCTGGCCCGCTCATCCAATCGGTGCATGTGCAGTTGGGCAAAAGCGTTACGGATAGACAGACAGACAGAAATAGGAGTTTCTGCTCCATAGGAAACAGGAAAGCAAGCTAGAAGGGCAGCAGATTTCTCAGTGGGCCACAAATTCTTTGCATGACCCGTGTATATTCTGTTCATGGCTGCCGGTGGGCCAACTTCACAGTCTAGTGATACTGTTACAGGTCTTGTACCACATATAGAGACTAAGACATATTTGTTCTTAATTTAAGCAAATTAATTAAGCCCTAACAATTACAATTATAAATCAAAAAGCTAAAATAGCCTTAGCAGTTACAATTCTAGTACTGTAGTTAGACAAAAGCAATACAACACGCTCATCGCCCCAAGGTTTAATGAACGCGCCATCACTGGATGGCCAGTCCTTGAGGTCTTGTCCAGGGATCCAAACTCCTTTGTCTGAGTTCTGAATCTCAGATCGGTGACGGGATCTTTCAGGAGTAGGATCCGAAGGGTACGCTTTCTCAACTCTATATACCATACTAGCCAATTTCCCATCGTGAATGATGGATTTCAAAGAAGTGTTTACAAGGCCAGCCCCGAAGGGTGGCTCTGCCCATTCTGTTGTCCCTCACTGCCAAGCTGCAGCACCCCCAGCCCTCCTGCTGCCCCTCATTCCCAACCCACTGACCCCTCCTGTCAATGCCCCTCACTTACCAAGCTGCAGTACCCTGCTGTCCTGGGCCATGATGGTGCCACTCACTCCTGACCCGCAGCACCCCCCCATCCCTGCTCATGCCCCTCATTCCTGACCCGCAGCCGCCTGCCCCACCAGCCCTGCCAGAGGGACCCCAGCTGTCCTCGTCCTGACCAAGCCGAAGCACGGTGGCTCCAGTTCACGCAGGAGCAGCAGAGTGTGTCTGGCCCCAGCGTGGGCTGAGGAACGAGGAGGGGAGTCTTGTGGCACTCCTTGCCTTGGGGTGAAGCTGCCACACCGCATCAGGCAGCCTGGCCACGGCCTCGTACCTCTCCTTCCTCTCCACCTCACCCCTCCTAGCGATGCTTAGCTGCTCAGCCCCTGCGAGCACAGCACCAGCCCCTGTACTGCCGGTTCGGCCCCAGAGTTCCCTGCAGCCCTCAAAGCCCTCTTGCCCCTTTCCTCTGCTGCAGAAGAGGTAACCCTCCCCTCCCCCTCGCCCTGTTACAGCTGCAGTCCCTGCTCCCCCTGCCCTGACCAAATGTCTGGGTTTTTCCCTTGCTTCAGGGTGGGCAATGGGAGGCAGCAGTTGAATCTTTTAATTCATAGGTGGGGGTAGGTTTTGATCTAACTGCTTCTCTTTTGCCCAGGCCACATTTATTCAATTTAGCTAGCCAATTGCCTTTTTTTTTTTTTTAAGTCTGGGACAGTATTTTTCATTCTGCTTCTTTTCACTGAGTGCAAGTCTCAACTACGATTCAAGCTATGACCACAGCTTAAACTAAGCATAAAGGTCAAAACCCAGGCATCTGGATGCATCCTTCCAATCTACTAGATTGGAAGGAACTTCTGCAGGAGGTGTTGATGGTACTTCTCCAACAATTTAGTGTCTCTGGTATGTTGTCCACATCTCAGCTCCATACAGTACAGTGGCAATCACAACTGCTTGATCCAAAACCATGAGCTTAGTTTCAGATCTGGTGTTGCAATCTCCAAACACTTGTTTCCTTATGTGTCCAAAGGCTGCACCTGCACTTTTAAGGTGATGTTGGTTATCTCTGTTAACGTCAGCTTTGTGCAAGAGATGGCTTCTGAGGTATGGGAAATAGTGTTCTCCAGAGTCTCACTGTAGATCTGAATTACTGGAGCTGGGGACTGATCATTAAGAGATTGCTGATGGAGGACCATAGGCTTCTAAATGTTAAGTGTCAGTCCCATTTTCTTGGATGCCTTGGTAAATACATAAGTGATTGCCTGAAAATCTGCTTCCAAGTGAGCACATACTACAGCATCATCAGTGTACTGGAACTCAATGATTGAAGTCAGGGCGATTTTGGTTTTGGCCGAGTCGACTAAGATTAAACATTTATTGATGGTTTATTTCCACTCTGACTGGAAGTTTATTGGCGGTCAGACGTAGCATTTCAGTAAGGAATATTGAGAAGAGCGTTGGAACAACGATGCAGCCTTGCTTAACTCCCACCTGAACTTCAAAGGGATCTGTGCTGGATCCGTAACCGAAGACCACAGCTTCCATACCATCGCGGAGCAGGCAAAGAATGGTGACAAATTTCAGTAAGCATCTGCATTTCAGAAGGATCCTCCACAATGCTTCTCGGTTGACAGTCAAAGACTTTTGTGAGGTCAAAGGAAGCCATGTCCTGTTAAGTAGTCTCCTAGGCATTGACAGGGCTCCTGCTTTCTTCTGACAAGTTGGCAGGCCCATCCATGCAGGCAAGTGGGGCCAGCTTCAGTGAGAGAGGCACATTTCCTGCCTGGCTTCTGATAAATCGAGCCTAATGACAGACATTACTGAAAGTTTCTTTAACAAAAGTGTGTGATAGGGAAGGTGCAAAGAAAGTGGTAGAAGATGGAGACAATTTTGAGATCCCCATTGCATTCCCATTCTCATCCTGTTTCTCCCAAAGCAACTGGCAGATATTTACAACTAGAGTTGCTCAGAAATTACTCTATGAAACAGTGCTGTCAGAAGCTACCATCTGAATAAAACCACCAACTGCATTAATTTGACCAAATTCTGCACAAAAATCATAAAATATTTTTTTTTCCAAATTATCCATTGGTGGGGAGTGGGGAATTGTTTTGATAAATGCCACAATTTCATTTAAATGTAAAGCTTGTGGCCAGGCCGGCTCTGTTTACAGTATAATTTCAAATGTAATCGTCTTGTTTCATGGAGAGAAAATGTCACATTTCATGGGCTGTTCCTTTAACAATAGTGTCAGTCTAGCTTTGCAAATAGCATTAGTCCGTTCAGGGCAAGCCCACTTCCTGCTTCAGAATAAGAATTTGATCTCTGCCAAACGCAACCAACCTGATCATATGACCCTGGGAAACTATGGCTACTGGGAACCCTATAGAAAGCCTCCAGAGTGAAGCTACTTGTGCTATTTGCCTGGAATACTTTAAGGACCCAGTGATTATAGATTGTGGGCATAATTTCTGCAGAGGTTGCATCATCCAGTGCTGGGAAGTATCCGGTGCAAACTTCTCCTGCCCTGAATGCAGGCAAACGGTTCAGCCCAGAAACTTCAAGTTGAACAGGCAGCTGGCAAACGTTGTAGAAATAACTAAACAGCTGCGATTAGAGACCGGAGATGGAGCAGGAAGTCAGAGGCTGTGTGACACACACCAGGAGTCTCTGAAATTGTTCTGTGAAGAGGATCTGACACCCCTCTGCATGGTGTGTGACAGATCCAAAGAGCACAGCTTTCACACCGTGGTTCCCATTGAGGAGGCTGCTCAGGACTACAAGGTAGGTAGGAGTCCACCGTGCAGAATGATCATTAATGAGTTTTTAATGTGATGGTGTTTTGCTGGAATTCTCAATTTGTCTCTTTCTCTCTCTCTCCCTCCATCTGTCTGTATTGAAACTATGGTTGCATGAAAGGTTATGAAATAGACACTTCCCGGAGACCTGAAACTGTAAATGATTTTTGAGCCATCAGACCATGGTGCAGTGATCTTTAAGCAGGGCTCTGTGAGACCCTTTTGAGGGTGCCACAAACTATTAGGAACATTAAGTATACAAATAGCTACATGTGATTTATAGGAAAAAATGTAGACTTTTTCAATAAGAAACCATAATAGCAAAAACTTTCTGATCTGTTGTGGTTTGTCTGAGTTCTTCACAACAGAAGAATTGCACTACCATTTTTCTGTTGTCAAAAAATGAAAAGGGGCTGAAAGCCAAGAGCTGACATTTTCTGAGGGGTGCCTGGAGTCTAACAGAGGGTGCCTTGTGTCCCAAAAAGTTGAGAACCACTGTTCCAGGGTAATGTATCTTGCTCTGTAGTCTTACATCCTGAAGACCAGCCAATTATGTGACTGCAATAATAAAGATGTTACTAAATAGGAACTTGGTCAGCTATTTGTTAACAATATTTCTTCTTTGGGTCTGAACAGATAGCCTATATGTGGGCCCTGTAGCATGTTGCTTTTGGAAGAAGACATTTTTAGTACAATTGTTATTTCTTGCTATTTACTACTCACTCCCACTCAGTAATGGTGGGGGAGGGAAGGGGGAGATAACATTTCCTTGCAAAGGAATCCAGCAAGAAAGTGTTTCTTTGCTTACGCATCCAGAACTATCTTTCCCGGAAGTGCTGTTTCCAAAAAACCTTCCTCTTAGCCACTGGGTCAGTGTTTCTCTGTTGGTTGGTCTGTTTTTGCTGCACACACACAGGTGCAATCCAGTCAACCAACATCCTTGTGTTTGCATAAATTCCCAGGTAAGCTTCTCAACCTGCATGGCTCAGGTTGTCTTCTGGTCTAACCAGGTTGGTTCATGACTTGAGTGATGACTTAGGTTGTTTCAGTTGTCTTTAACATAAAGGACATCTCATCTCACTTAGAATGGATGAAAGGCAGCTAGCATCCCACTACCTTCTGTGAGGCTTGTGATCGTGCATGAACCTGAGATATATTTGTTAACAACTACTAGTAACTTCTAGCGTAACAATATACAGGAAACCCTCATGATGCGCAGGTTCAGCATTCAGGGTTTCAAATATTCGCACATGCCAAACCTGAATCTTAAATGTAGGTAAAGATGCTCCTCGGGAGCTCTGCGCTTGCTGCGGCTGGGCTCCCACCGCTGCTGCCGCACTCCTGCCATCACCAGCACATAAATACAGATGGCATTCGTGACCGCAGTGCCTTGTTCATGGATTTCGCCCTTCATGGTGGATGTGAGACTATATCCCCCGTGAACGACGAGGGTCTCCTGTACATGGGTTCCATTCCTAAAATGCACTTTCATTGATACTTGTTTCTCTAAATTATTATCTTTTAAATTACATTTAAACTTTAAGTTAAATTATTATAACTTTTCTTTCCTACCCAGAAACACATTCAGATGTATTTGTTGATTCTGAACAAAAAAAGAGAAAAACTCCTGAATTTTAAGGCGAGTGAGGCAAAGAGAATCCGGGAGCATCTGGTAGGTACTGTTATTAATGCTGTCAAGGAATTACTCTCCTGTGTCAGATTTTGCGCTTTCTAAACCTATTTTTCATGCTGTTTGAAGGCAAACATTCAAAGTATCATAATTCCTAATGAAAAAAATTCAGAAAATCATTGCTTCAAAAATGTTTCATTCAAACATCATTGTATCGTGGATTCAAAATGTTTGTACCGATAGCAGAAAGCTTGAGATTGTTTCCACACAGAGGTGCATCCCTCTTCAATTAAGAAAGCACCCTCTGAGTAAGGGGGTGGGAAGGTGGTGAACTAGAACTTGGTTTTCCTGAACGGGTGTCCTAACCACTAAGCATTGGGCTCAAATATGGGAGGGTCCTCCTGGTTTTTTCCAGGCCTGAATTTTAGGATTTATGCTTAACTACATACATTCAGAGCTAAATACCTGAACACTCAGACAGCAGCCTGCTGACTGTGCCCACTAGCTGTGGGGATGCTTACACATCTACACAGCATGTGATACAGGGTCACCAAGTTTGTGTCAGTGCCAGAAAGGGCAGGTACATGGCTTGGAAACTACCGTTTGGGTGCATAAAGTGAAAACATCCTGTCCTGTATGCATCACAGCTCCATGCTTCACTTGCCTTCTGGTGGCAAGAAAGTCCTGCTGCAGAAGCTAATCTTAGAGTCCTGACTTTTGTAGTTGCAATGGAAACCTTTGCAGTTCAACTATGTAAGAGGTATTGGGTATAGCACTCTATATAAGTGGTGGCGAGGGCTGGAGAAGGGCGAGAGATTTCTGAGACCAGTGCTCAGTCAGGACCATCAGCTCATTTCTGCATAGCCTTTGATTTCTAGGGTGAAAAGATGCCACTCACTGGACATTTAAAGCCACAACATTATTTTTAATGTAAAGTTCAGCTTAAAGATCATTAGAACATTTTGTTAATTTGCTTTGATTTCATCAAATTATTTGGATTAAAAAGCAAACAAAAATATTACCCTGCAAATGCTGAAAGACATTGTTTTGATGATTCTGATGTTTCTTGGGTTTGTTTCTATAATAGGTACAAATCACTTTCCAATTGGCAAAGTGTGAGTGTGTGGAGGGACAGCTCCTCCATCTTTACACCTACTTGGCTTGGTCAATAGTAGATGTGTAGCACTGAAGGGAATCCCCTCAGCTTCTTTGGGGCTTGGGGGCATATTGGAGCTCCTGGTGAGGGTGGAAGAGGTGAAACAGAGAGTGGGTAAAGACAGTAACAGGAAAATTACTCTAGTCCTTCTTTATCCCTTGCAACAGATAAACCAGTGGATCCCAACCACCTTAATCTCAAGATACCGCTTACAAAATGCCAGTTTATAGTTTTCATTTGGGGTTTTTTCATTACAGAAAAATGACAGAGCAATTCTTTTGTTGCAAAAAATGCATAAATCCCATCAAAGGTCAGAATATTTCTTGACACTGGATTTCTATATGAAATCTCTGGGTTTATCTTGTGAATAATGCTTGCATGCCTAACAGTGGCACCCCATGGCGTTCTGGTTGAGAATCACTGAGGTGCACAGTTGCTCTATCTTCTTTCTTATCTGCCTGTCTATTAGGAGCATATGAATAATGAAGGTGTGTGATGTTGTTGGGGATCAGTGTTTGTGCATGTGGTTTAGTTTCCCCTATATCGGTGCCTCAGTGGTGTTTTGTGCTGATTACACGGTATTCAGTTTAATTATTGCCTCATTTCTCATCCATTTGTTCAGCTCAATTACTTGAGCTTTGTTTGTTTTTCCTCTGGCCTCTCTTATGAAGTTCCTGTTCATATTCTCCTGGATTGCTTGTGTCGTGTTTCCTTGTCTTCCCCTCTGGATTGCCAGGGCACGTTCAGTTGCAAGGTCTTGAAGTCTTAGAGTCTACACTAAAATGCTCCCTGCACCCTGCTCCGGGCTTCATGAAATCTTCCATCTCCCCCTCTCCTTTTCCCCTTATCCTGTTTGCATTTGTTCATCAAAGAAACAGACAGAAGCTGAGAGGCAGAAGATTGTGTCTGAATTTGAGCAACTGCACCAGTTCCTGAAGGACCATGAGCAACTCCTGCTGGCCCAGCTGGGAGAGCTGGAGAGGGAGTTTGTGAAGAGTCAGGAGGAAAAGAGTTCTGAATTGTCAAAGGAAATATCAGTTCTCAACAAAGTCATCGCTGATGTGGAGGAGAAATGCCAGCAGCCAGCTAGTGACTTCCTGCAGGTGAGGCACATCATAAACCCTGTTGGATCCCTAAGCGTGAAAGGAAAGGGCCCTGCATCCCAAAGGACCATTGTTTGTGAAATAAATGCTTTAACATAAATGTTGAAAGCTTTAGCTTTAACTTTAATTAAAAAGTCCATAAGAAATAGAAACGATAGTGGTATAGCATGTCCCCAGTGTGTGGCGCACAGAACTGAGCTCCTTTCTTTTCTCTGTCTTTTCCTCTCTAGGACATCAGACGCAGCTTGAACAGGTACATTAGCCTTCTCTCACATTTCCTGTTTCTGGCCTGGCTACTACACTAACATACCTCCCTGGAGAAAAGGAAACAGTTCTTTCTGGTTGACCTGTACTCCCTAGGGATATGGCCCATTTTTGTTCATTAAAAAAACATAATCTCAAGCTCCCAACCCAAAAACTTCGAAACTACATTATTCTGATTGCCTGCTCTTGATGAACCGTGTTTCCCACCTGGTCATCAAGTAATACAATGGTTTAAAACAAATTGATAGTCCTTAAGTGATCACGAGATATATCTGGGAAAGCCAGGTGAATGATGTCAACAGCACTAAAGATACTTCCTTCCCCGACATGTACTGGCAATACTCTTAATTCAGTCTCCTCTCTTACAAGTCCACTCATGAGGGAGCAAAGTCAAGCTGCTGGTGGGAGGATGCCCAAGATACAATAAGTAACAGGAATATTAGGTGATAGGGGCCAAGGAATGGTTTGTCTGTGGAGACTGAATTCCCTTCCCATCCCTGGAAAGAGACCTTACTTTTCAGTGTGGAAATATAGTAATGTGACTTTTAGGGGGGCAAAGCTTGTGTCACAACAGTTGGGGCTGTACTTGCTTAGAGGCACACAAGGGTGCGCGCATGCATGCACATGCATGCACACACACACACGCATTTTCTGAGGTCAGCAACTGTGAGTGACCTAAAATAATAAATGACAAAGGGATCTTTCTCCTCTAGGTGTGAGAAGATGATGGAGTTCTGCAAGCCCGAGGGGATTTCTCCAGAACTGGAACAAAGACTCCTCCATTTTTCTAGGAAAAACATTGCTGTGAAGGTGGCTCTGAAGAAATTCAAAGGTACTAAGAAGGGAACTCCAAGAGTGGTGGTGGGTGGGTTCGTATCAACCTGGAGAGTTGTGGGCAGTGGGGTCCCACAGGGCTCGGTCCTTGGACCGGTGCTGTTCACTGTCTTTATCAGTGACTTGGATGAGGGTGTGGAAAGCACTCTGTGCAAACTTACAGATGATACCAAATTATGGGATAAAGTTAATATACTAGAGGGGAGAGACCAAATCCAGGTGGTTCTGAGCAGGTTGGAAAAGTGGGCAGAACAGAATAGGATGCAGTTCAACAGGGACAAGTGCAAGGTGCTGCCCCTAGGGAGAAGGAATTGCCGGCACACTTGCAGGCTGAGGGAGGACCTTCTCAGCAGCACAGCAGTGGAAAAGGGTCTTGATGCTGTTGTTGCCACCAAGATGAAAATTAGTCATCAATTTGATGAAGCGATCAGTAAAGCTAACTGCACGTTATCATGTATTAGCAGGTGAATCACAAACAGGTCCAGGGAGGTGATGCTTCCCCTCGATGTAGCATTGGTCAGACCAAAGTATTGAGTTCAGTTTTGGGTGCTGTGCTTCAAGAGGGATGTGGACAACATCAAGAAGTTTCAGAGGAGGGACACTCGTATGGCATGGGGCTTGCAGGCAAAGCCCTACGGGGAGAGATTGAGGGCCCTGGATCTCTTCAGCCTCCACAAGAGAAGACTGAGAGATGATCTTGTGGCCGCCTACAAATTCACTTGGGGGGCGAGGGGGGCAGCAAGGAATATGCTCTGTTTACCAGGGCACCCCTTGGAACAATGGCCACGAACTGATGGAGAGCAGGTTTAGGTTAGACATTGGGAAGAACTTCTTTATGGTAAGGGTTACTAGACTCTGGAATGGGCTGCCAAGGGAGGTGGTGCTCTCCCCTACCTTGGGGGTCTTTAAGGGCAGACTAGACATGCACCTGGCTGGGGTCACATGACCCCAGCACTCTTTCCTGCCCCAGGGCAGGGGCTTGGACTTGATGATTGGCTGAGGTCCCTTCTGACTCACACATCTATGAAAGGAATTCAAAATGACCCTCTGAGTCTGGAAGGAAATTGGCTGGGTTCACATTTTGGGGTGCTGGTTTGAGAGCTGCTGAAGGAGTACACCCAAAATTATGCCCCTTCTTGTTTAAGTAAGAGCTATGGGGTGAGGGTGCTATGCCTCCCCTCGTCAGTCTGAAGAATCCCCATGGGGCAGGTGAGCTCTCTGAAGTGGTGCGGCTCACGCTGATCTGACGGTAAGTAGCAGCGTTGCCCAGAGTCTGTGGCGCGCAGCCCGTTCTGGTGTCAGCAAGTGCCTTACGCCGGGGTGCGTGATTGTCTTAATTGCTTCCTGCCCTGGGGGGATTCTCATCCAGTCAAATCCAAAACTTTCTTAACCCTTTTTGTGAGGCAGCGTAAATGGGTCACAGTGGGAAGAACAGTATCACCAGGTGAAAACAACTAATATTGTAACTTAGGTCTTCCTCCTCCTTTTCCTGCCACTATGTCTTTAGGCCTTCCTCTGGGTGGGAAGAAGGGCTGTGACTTCAACTCCAGCTCCTTGGACTAGTAGTCCCTAATTTTGCAGGTTCATAGTGAGCAAGTAATGTGCTACAGGAATGCTGATTTTGCTCATCCCATCAAACTCCATTTTAACTTTTTAATTTGCTGTAGCTGCCAGCAACACTTTAGGGTCTCCTGTGCAAATTGAACAAAGCCTGTCCTCTTCCAAGGTAGTAACTGGCTTTTATGATCTGTATTTACTCTATTTGAAGATGAAGTCCCTTCGCACCCTCGCATGTATAACATGGGGAGAAAAAGCCCTTTGTCTTCAAATCAAGTATGAGGCAGTGGGGCACAGACAGCTGCCGTGGCTCTGACTTCTGCTCTAACCCAGGATTGGGGCTTGAACCATAGCTGCTTTCTGACTCAGCTCTGCCACCCCTGCTCCCCTACCCCTTACCTCTGGTCGGGCAGGCTCCATTCCCATTCAGCTTGGGGTACAGAGCACAGCCCCAGCACATAGCAGCATCTTCTCCAACTGAACCCTGGAGCTGGGGCCAAACCTGCCACACCATGCCACCACTGCTGTTGGACTGGACTGAGGCCGTGATCCATGCCTCGGGCTGCAGTGGAGATGGAGCCTGCTGGAACTGGTGCGGGAGAGGTGTAGAGAAGGGCAGAGGCT
Organism: Caiman crocodilus; assembly: GCA_030014935.1. Taxonomy (NCBI): domain Eukaryota; kingdom Metazoa; phylum Chordata; order Crocodylia; family Alligatoridae; genus Caiman; species Caiman crocodilus. The sequence continues at coordinate 7,204,925 of JAGPOW010001296.1, read as the reverse complement.
GCGGGGGGGCAGGCACAAGGGAGGCAGGCAGTGGGGAAGAAAGCACAGGGGGGATAGGCTGCAAGGAGTAAGTTGCTTGATCCCACCCCACTCAACCTGCTCCCCCCTCCACCTGGCCCCTTACCACCTGCCTCGCATTGCTCGCCTTAGCTCTGCCTTTCACCACCTGCCCCCTTACTGCCTTCACCACTGCCTAGCATCCAACCACATGCCCCCCACTGCAAATTTAAAATGACCCTCCAATACTGCGATTCTATACCTGGAAAACTATAATGAATTTACAAAATGGCCATGTGTAGAATATAATTATTGAAGAGGGTAGGAGGGAGTTATCTTGTACTTACCCCAATTCTAGATAACCCTGAATTTAAGATGATGCCCCAATAATTAGATTCTATACATGGAAAATTTATAATTTTTTTATAACTTTCCAAGCATAGATGCTAATTTTTGAAAGGTTATCTTAAATTCAGGAGTGTCTTGCTTCCAGTAAATATGGTATTTAATGTCTGTGCATTTTTCAATCTGGATTTAATTCCTAACTCTCATTATCTGCTTTTATAACTCATATCAGTTTCATCATCTTTAAAATGGGGATAAGGCCAGCCTGTCCTGGCATATACATTTTAAGGGAAGCATTGACTGAATAAACTAAAGACAAGTTTTTCTACATACTAAAGAACCATCCAAGTTGGGAAAAGTAGCCCTTTAAAAACGAGGATGATTTGCATGCTACTTGACAGTGAATCTTGAAGAATGCTGGAGAAATGCACTAATGTCACTGCTGCTGTCTTGTCCCACCTTCTTGTGACAAACACTGAACTAGGGGGTATAACAGCTATATTACTAGCAGTAGGCCAAAGCTAACACAGGGGTGCCAAACTCTCCCCTCATCACAGGGTGGATCCAGACCACAGCAGTGGGGAAGTGGCAGCAGTGCAGGGGGTAATCCAGTCATTACTTGCACCCTGCTGTTGATACACGTTCCCAGTGGGGCTCAAGACCCTAGATTTTGGTGGTTGGCTCAACCCCTGAATTCCCGGTCCCTCTAGGAGTCCCACAGGTCAGACAACATGACTTTGCAAGCAAGATCCAGCTTGCAAGCCATAATTTTGACACCCTTGAACCTAACACAAGCAGAGCCCATGAGCTAGAGTTAGTTTTGTCTTCAGTCTTAATCTGCTCACATGCCATTATTCTGTGTGATTCTTCATCACTTGCTCTGTCTTTGTGCCTTTCTTCATTTGTTTCCTTTTCCCCATTTATATGTCATTTTGTTAATAAATGCCTGGGATATCAGCACAAATGTGATGATATTTAATTTCATTCCCTCTGCTTCTTCCTCCCACCAGATGCTCTGCTGTCAGAACTGAAGACAGAAAGGGAGAAATCCAGGGGAGGAGATGGGCAGGGTAAGTCTTCACGCATAAATGAACAGGAAAAACACCGTAAAAATTTCTTATTGGTTCATTGTTGAAGTGGCTAAAAACAAATTGAAAAAGATGGGGTGTTACATACCCAAAATCTAGTTTTGGAAAAACATGATTAGTGGGTGCTAGACAGGACTGGAGGAGCCTCACGCCTCCTAGCCTGATAGTCCACAGGTAAGGTACTTGCCCATAGAATAGAAGGCACAGATTTTAGGTCCTTTCACCTGGAATGGGAGTGAACGTGTAGCTTTTCCTTCTCAGAACAATGCTGTACCCACCAGGACACTCTCTCTTTTCTAGCCCTCCTCTTGAAGCTGGCCCGTTGCATTTTGCATTTAAAACGCATTGGGTAAAATGAGTAAATAACGCTGGGGAAATGTCCATGGATCAGCTTCAAAAGAAAGCCTGAAAATAGGGTTTGCTTATATGCTGGCCCATGGACCAGTGCAGAAGTACAATTTTGCTGTGTGTACAAAATTTAGAGTCTGTTGCCACTTGTGTAGCTACACTTGTGCCAGCTTATTGCTGCACTGGCCTGCAGTGCAAGGGCCATTCAGGTACATACAGGTAAAAAAAAAGTTTTCACCCTTGGTTCATCCATGCCAAGATACTAATTCCAGCCTTCAGATACGGTTCACACCTATGCAGGTTAACAAGACTTCTTCACTGATTGGCACCAGATACTCTTCACTAGGGTCCTGAGGGACTCCTAAACTTTTGGAAATCCCACCCATTAAAGCATTTAGGGGAGTTAGATCCCTGTTTCACTGGCAGTTCTTGAAACTCCCTTCCAGCTGTCTTTTATATCTGTAATGAGGAAAAATGACCTCTCCAAATGCTTGCTTCCGCTCCCTGTTCACCGTATTCTTTCCCCCAAAACCTTTCCATGAGGTTGGGTTCTCCTGTTGGTGCTGCTTCTTTCTCCAGTGGTTTTGCTCTACCTCTAGTTATAATGAAAAGCAGCAGAAGGCTCTCTGCACCACCCGCATCTTCCTTTTTCATGGGCTTGGGATATATTTATGTGCATCTTCTATTGCTTACCTGGGAGTGGGGAAGACAAGGAATTTGGACTTCATCTTCTATTTTGGGTGGAAAGGGGAGTCTTGAACTACCAACCATCTTGTCTCCCTTCCCATGTCCTGGAGAACAGCAAGCAGGTTGCAACTTGGAAGAGGTTGTCAACCTCTTCCAAGCCTTCAGTGGGGATCTGAGCTCTTGCCATCAGCGCTCTTGACTTCCTTTCTCTCCTTTTCTTTCCCACAGTGAATGTGACCTTGGATCCAGACACAGCCAGTCCTCAACTCATCCTGTCTGTGGACCGAAAAAGTGTGACGTGGGGAGTAACACGGCTTAGTCATCCTGAAAATCCCCAGAGATTTGATGCTGCTCCCTGTGTGCTGGGTTGTGAGGGATTCACGTCAGGGAAACATTACTGGGAGGTGGAGGTGGGGGATGCGGGAGCCTGGGCTGTGGGAGTTGCCAGAGAGTCTGTGAGAAGGAAGGGAGAGATCAGTGCTCTGCCTGCAGGAGGGATCTGGGCTGTGCGGAGATGGGGCTTTCAGTACCAGGCTCTCACCTCCCCTATGACACCCCTGTTTCTAAGTAGGATTCCCCAGAGGGTCAGAGTCTCTCTAGACTGTGAAGGGGAGAGAGTGGGTTTTTCTGATGCTGACAGCGAAGCCCAGATCTTCATGTTCTCACTGCCCCCTTTTACTGGGGAAAGAATCTGCCCTTTCTTTTCGGTCTGGGGTCTAGGATCGCAGCTCATGCTGTATTCCTGAGGCCTGGGGCATTAGTGGATCTCATGGAAAGAATTCACCCAGTGTCTGATGTCTTCAACTCTGTGGCCTGGTGTAGCCCTGCATCTCCCTGCAAAGGTAGCTCAGTGAAAAAATCTCTGGAGTTTCCAGCTGCGTGTCAGCATGGATCATTCCTGCCTGCTTCTGTCTCTCCCGGTTTGAGGGAACACAGCAGGCCTACAGGGATTAGGTTTGAAATGGTTTGCTTGCTGTAAAGAGGGGAGAGTGCAGGAGAATTTCCAGGAGGTGCCACCAAAGATGACATGAAGGCACGTCGGTCTGGCGAGAACCCGCACCGACATGCCCAGCATCTCTCAAGTGGGCGTCTGCAGAGAGTTCTCTATTCATGTGGTGCCAGCTCCTCCTCCCTGGGTTCAGCTGTTGTGTTACATGAATAGATGTTAAAGTGTGGCCTTAGGATAACTTCTGCATCATGGGTGAGTGTTATAACTGCACAGGAGTATTAAGGAAAGAGGTAGTGGGTCCCTGAAGGGATATTTCAGGTGGTGGTACATGAAGTCACACAACAGAAGTTCAATGCACAAAAACCCCTTTCAGAATGGCCAAAACCAGCTTAAGGTAAACCTGGCTGGAAGTAGTATCAGACTTAACTGATTTAGGTTAAATCAGTTTATTGAACTTCTGACCCAGATCCCCTCCAGATTCAAGTAAGCTCACAGTCCCTCGGCATCCCAGTGTAGCTCGGGTAGTACCCAGTTATCTACTCCCCTCTCCAACTGAAGGGAGTATTAGCGCGGCAGGTGCACTGTGGGGTGAAACTGCCTGCTGCACCCAGTTTCCCTCCTTCCCCTATAGAGCCAGGCCAGGACATGCAATAAACTTAACTATGTACAAATTTAATGTGATGTAAAAGTTGCCATATTAACATATTGACACATAAAAGGTATGAGCCATTGACAGCTTATATACAGGTCAGTGCAAATACTCTATATACAAATGAAGAGTCCGGGAGGATCAAAACAAGGGTCTCATTAAAAGATCATGTAATCTTATACTCTAATGAGGTGTAAGAATGACAAAACATAAGGTGCAGATTTACAAATATGAGGTGCAGGACTCACAAAATACGAGGCAAAGAAGCATCAGATACAAAAGCCAGATCTCTAAAAGAAACACCAGAACCACCCTTGTTGCCCTGGAGCAATGGCAGTGCCCCCAAAGATCCCCAAAGGAGAGGAGAGAAGGGAAGAAAGAATCCCTGGGCCCAACAGGCCTCTGTAACCCAGCTTGCTAGCCCCCCCGAGGGGAACCTCACAGCTGGGGCCCATGGGTGACTGGTGCGCCCCCAGCAGCCAGTCAGCAACTTGGGGGGCGGGAGGGCCCACAGCCGATCTCATCTGGCCAATCGCGCTGACCCAGAAGCACGAGCGACGCTCCCAGATGTGCCAGCAGTGCTTCTCCTGGCACCCCTACTCCCCTGCCAGCGCTCTCGGGGGGGCACTAGCACTCCCGCCTGCCCCCCTGCCCATTGCCAAAGTGGGGAGAGCTGGCTGTCAAAGGGTGTGCCAGCTCTGTCAGGGGGTGCAGGTGCACTCCTGTGCACCTGCTATGTATCGCTACTGCCGGGGACCTCCGCATTGAAAGGGCTTCCCCTTCAGCTGCTAACCACAAATCCGGGGGGAGAGCCCTCCTCCCCTTTGGGACTCCTTTTCCCTAGTAGCTCACACCTCTCAGAGGCCCCTCTCATTCTTATGCTGCTCATGCTCTCCCAGCTTCTGGCCTGATCAGGGCCCTGTGCACTGCTCCATGCACCGGTGGCCCGGCCCTGCCTTATGTCAGGGGTTGGAGACCTGAGCCACTTTGTGCAGAACTGTGGTCTCGGTCTGCTCCCAGGCCCTCTGTGCATCTCCGGTGCACCACGTTCCTGGCCTTGTGCCAGGGGTCAGAGACCCAAGCCGCCTTGTGTGGTGCCAGGGTCTTGGTCCGCTTCCGGATCACCCATGCACCGCCCGTATACTGAACGCCTGGCCTTGTGTCAAGGGTTGGAGACCTGAACCTCCTCGTGCATTTCCCAGGGTCTCGGTCCCTCTTGCACTGCCCATGCACTGACACTGCACCTCCTCATGGTGGGGCCGGGGGCCACGGCCATTTGCCACTCCCCGTCCGACAATCCATCTTCGGGCTCTCCTGGGGCTACTGCTCCGCCGGGCTGGCCAGCTCTTCTTTGCCCTTATCTTTGTCCCTCGATAGAGCTGCCCATGTGCTGGGCAAGCTGCCTTTTTATTCCCTTTAGAGGCTCTGCCCCTGGTTTGGAAATGGAGGGGGTTAATCCTCTCTCCAGTCCAGCTCTCTGCCTCATCCCACAGGGTCCTAGTATCATAGTGCTTAGGGTTGGACCTGAACAGATCATCAGGTCTGACTCCCTGCCCCAGGCAGAAACAAGTGCCAGGGTCATATCACTTCAGCCAAATATCTTTCCAGCCTCCTCTTGAAGACCCCCAAGGTAGGAGAGAGCACCGCCTCCCTTGGGAGCACATTGCAGAACCTGGCAGCCCCAAGTGTAAAGTAATGTCTCCTGATGTCCAGCCTGAACCTTCTCTCTAACAATCTGTGGCTGCTATTGCTAGTAACCCCCAGTGGTGCCTGGGGGAACAGAGCCTCATGTATTTTCTGCTGGTACCCCTGGTGAGTTTATAGACAGCCACCAGATCCTCTCTTAGTCTTCTCTTGTGGAGGCTGAATAGATTCAGGCCTTTTAGTTTATCTTTGTAGGGTCTGACCCACTGCCTCTTGACCATGCAAGTGGCCCTCCTCTGCACCCTCTCAATGCTAGCCACATCCCTCCCGAAGTGCAGCGCCCAGAACTGGATGCAGTACTCCAGCTGCAGCCTGACCAATGCCACATAGAGGGAAAGGATCACCACCCTGGACCTGCTTGTGATGCATCTGTAGATGCACAACAAGGTGCAGTTAGCCTTACCGACCGCTTCCTCACATTGGTGGCTCATGTCCACAATGACTCCAAGATCCCTTTCGGCCACCGTGTTGTTGAGAAGGGTGTTCCCCAGCCTATAGGTGTGTTGCTGGTTCCTTCTCCCTAGATGTATCACCTTACACTTGTCTGCATTGAACTCCTTCCTATTCTCATTCACCCACCTCTGCAACCTGTCTAGATCTAGTTAGATTCTGTCCCTCCCCTCCAGCGTGCCCACTTCTCCCCACATCTTTGTGTCGTCAGTGAATTTGGACAGTGTGCTTTCCACACCCACCTCTGAGTCACTGATAAAGATGTTGAATAGCACAGGCCCGAGGACCGAGCCCTGGGGGAGTCCACTGCCCACATCCTTCCAGGTTGAAAAGGACCTGTTCACCACCACTCTCTGGGTATGACCATCAAGCCAATTTGCCACCCATCTGACTGTGTAGGCATCAATGCCGCAGTCGCCTAGGTTTTTTAATGAGAATGGGGTGAGAAACAGAGTCAGCGAAAGATGTTTTCGGATTATAAAGAAATAGAGAAAATATTAAGGCCCAGATTCTGTCACCATTTATGTGTGCTTCACTGGCACTTAACTTCATAGGTGGCATTTTTGGCATTTGTGCCCAGGTTGCAATTCTATTATTTGATTAGCAGAGGTAAGTCACAAAATCTCCCTGAGGAAAAAAAAATGGAAATCTGTAAGTGTTGTCATGTTTTAGTCCCAGCAGCTAAGTCCCAGCCCAGTCATTTTCTCCGGGTGCAACCAACACAGCTTGTCAACAACTTCCTCCAAGGGGGTTTGAGCATGCGTCTCTCCAGCTCTACCCTCTGACCTGTTCTAGTCCCTCCCTTAGTCCCTTCTTTTCAAACTGAGGTACTTAATAGGACTCAGTTACCCCCATTCCTAAAGTACGAGTGGAACAGATGGCATAATCCACCTCAAGAAAACCGATCCCAGTTTTATTTTTAAAAGTTAATAATGTGTGTCAGTATTTGGAATTTTCTTTTTATACATAATATTTGTCAAAAAAAAAGTCAAAAATTATCTTCCATTGAAAAAAATAAAATTAAATATTAAAAACATAACCGAAACCCATTAATTGCTCTGCTCTGAAATACTGCTCCAGCCCTTCATTCCCCTCTGTGTGCAGAACTACACCTCCCATGGCACACCAGGTCAATCATCTTGGGGCGGGGGAGAAGGGAGAGAGAGGAAGTGGCCTATGCTGCAATATAATATAATGCAGCTTGGGCTGCTGAGAGAAGGGGTGGGACTCAGGAAATGTTGTAAGTAAAGGTCAGGAAGGGAAATCATTACTTTTGCATAAAAGTGAGCATCGGAGGTCAGAAACAAAACTTACTGCACAGTCTTTTGGGAAGCCATGGCTGACCTGAACCCTCTAGGACGACTCCAAGAAGAAGCAACCTGTTCCATCTGCCTGGTTTTCTTCGATGACCCTGTGTCTCTCGACTGTGGGCACAACTTTTGCCGAGCCTGCATCACCCAGTGCTGGGAGGGAGTGGGAACAGACCATGACTCTGTCTCTTGCCCTCAGTGCAGAGAGACATTTCAGCAAACAAACCTCAGGACAAACAGGCAACTGGCGAATATTGTGGAAATAGCCAAGCAGCTGAGTGTGCAAACAGCGGGGGGGACAGAAAGAGAAGCAAAGTGCAAGGAACACGGGGAGCCTTTCAAGCTCTTTTGTAAGGACGACGAAGCCTTCATCTGCGTGATCTGCAGAGAGTCGCGGGATCACCGCACTCACAAGGTGTTCCCGGTAGGGGAGGCTGCCCAAGAGTACAAGGTAGGCATCTGCTGTCCAGTCTGACTACTTCTGTTTAGGGCTATTTCGTTTGTATGTTGTAGTGCTGACACACCCCCATGGTAGTTGGGACCTGGGTAGCTGCTCTACAAAAGCATAATTATAGACATTCCCTTCCCCCAAGATCTCAAGTGTGAACTCATCAAGATAGACATAGTGTGGGAGAAGCAGATGTGCAAAGAAGCAGCGTCTTGCCTAAGCAGATCTGAGATGCAGCTCCCTCTCACCCCACTCCACGAGCAAGAGAGAGGTACCAGGCTGCCTTCATCCAGTGTGGGTTTCAGCCTGCACTTCCTTGACTTCATGGCATAATGACCCAGCAGCATCCAACCTTTGGCACAAGTTTTGCAAGCGGCTCAGGAAGGGTCTACGGGGCATGCAGCACAAACAGCAGATAAGGCAGGGAGCAAAGGACAAAAAGCAGAAAGCAAAGGAGAAGATCATGCAGGGAGCAGAAAACAGCAGAGGAGATATCGGAGAGAGGAAGGGGATTCCAGTGCCACTTGAGGAGGGCATGGGGCTAATTTGCTGTATGCATTCCCAAATGATTGGCCCCCATTGCTCTGACCACTAGGTAACAGGTTATGATTTAACTTGCTTCTCTCCAGTCTACTTCTTGAAAGGGTCCATAAGGCAGCCAAGAGAGGAAGATTTGTGGGATCAGTAAGAATAGAGTAAGCCAGTGGGTTTGTGGGTGAGTGAGATGGATACTGTCCTGGGTGGGTGGGATTCTTGGAGTCTAGCCTGGACTGTCATTTCTAGTGGGACACAAACTACTTGCCATCCATTTTGTCTAATACACATTAGATGCAAATAGCTGAGCTTCAAGGGTGAGGAATGGAGAGGGATCTGGATAATGCCTAAACGTAGCTGTGGTTACAGCACTGTGCTAGGGAGCCGGAGATGCAGTTTAAAACTCCTATTCCCACTGCATGAAGAGAGACCTATGCCTAAATTGAGCTGAAATATGGAAGTCCCCCCCATCATTTTTTTCCAATGTGTCCTCAGGGAGCTGCAGAGGGTAATGCTGTTTTTATATATGTGCTTAAATACCAGAAACTGCACTTATACTATGCAGTGGTGTTTGCGCTATTTGGGTGTGTGAGAAGACACAGGAATCTACGCTCAGTTACTGGAACATTTGCGTAGGATATGAGACCAGGTCCAGGACCCACCTTTCCCTGAGAGCCTATAGATCTCCAGGAGTTCCCTTGCCTCTATACTATAAGCTAGTCGGGAGTGAAATAGGGGGTAGGGGAGCTTTCAGCTTCTCCGTCAGAAGCAGTTTCCATTGTGTGTGTAAGAAAGATTAATTGGGCCAGAGAGGGGGTAAGTGTGACTGTAAGCCCAACCTGCTCACCTGGGAGAGGGAACTGTGGGTATGGATAAATGTATATTTTAGCTATGGGGAGTGGGGGGAGTTGTAGTTGGGCAGTGAACAGCAGCTGTTGCAAACTCAGTTACATTTGCAGTGTAGCAATTCAAGCTAAAGCACCCCAGCTATAAGCCTGGATGAAAATGAAGTGGTTTGGTGCCCCGTGCAGTGAGTGAGTGGGCAGCAGTGGCATTGCTGAATATGGTGGGGGAGGGAGAAGGACAGGAGCCAGAAGCAGTGGAGAGCTAAGGGCAAGAGAGATGGTGAGGGATTACCAAACACTAGGAACTGTTCAGCCTCTAGAGGACGAGACTACAGTCCATCTATGAGATCAGGAACTCTTTTGCAAGCTTTGACACAGAATTAAGGTATGTATACAATCCCCTACTGATTACCCTTTAAATAGAAAGTTAAGGTATGTTACAGTTGCTTAATGATCACCACCCAGTCAGAAAAGAGGCAGGCGACAGATCTGCTGCCTAACTTTTTATTGTTATACCCAAAAAACCCAAGAAGAAACCTTTATTCCAATGCCTAGCTTGCTACCCTAAAAAATAATACAGATTCTTCCCTATACCAACTGGGGAGACTCATGGGGAGGTGGCACGCAAATTGACAGTGGCTTTCTTCAATTTTGTGGAGCAATCCCATTTTTCCCTGCACTTCGTGGCTTATATTTATGGATATCTTGTTCCAGTATTTTAATTAATGCTGTCTGATTGGTTTAATTGGTCTTCATTACTAATTTCTTTTTTTCAATGGAACTATTGAGACTGAACTGAACCTTGTGGCACTGAGAAAGTTACAGTTTTGGAACGGAGGATTTCTTGTCTTCCTTCCTCCCCATCGTGGAAGGCTGCTCGTCACCACCCTATTTTCTTTCCACCTCGTTTCTGCTTTTCACTGCTAAGGCTGCTTTGTTTCTACAGCATATTGCACAAACTTCAAACTTGTATCCAGATACATTCAGTTATCATCCTTTGCTGCCCTTTTTTTTTTTT
>JAGPOW010001296.1:7153759-7181092 GCA_030014935.1 Caiman crocodilus | reverse complement strand
GCTGAGCCTGAGTGGGCAAGTCCAGAGCAGGCACGGGTCATGCCAGGTCAGGGCTATATGCACAGGTCCCACCAGTACTACAGGGCTGGAGCCAGTGGTGGTGGCAGCCGGAAGGAGCCATTGCCACCTGGGCTGGCTACAAAGGCAGTCCAGCTGCAGAGTTGCCCCAGCCCGCTGCATACCCAGGGGGTGTCTGGATGTGCCACAGGCAGGCGGTGCCTGGGCCAGGCGGGATCAAGGGCTAAACAAAGCCCCTTTGCAGGCCAGATGAGGCCCTGTATTTTGCCCACCCTGTTATATAGCACTGAACCACATTTCTACAAAGCCCTGGTTTAAGCAAAGAGGAAAGAAGAGGGTCAAAGTACTAAATTGTAAAATGGTGAGAATTAGACAAATTTGAGTCCTGATCAAATGTTCACAACTGTAATTGTTGGAGCAGTTGATAATAAGTGTTGTAATGTTGACATCAAATTTATAGTGGATATTTGTTAAAGTAGTTCAAACACATGCCTAAAGTAACTGTAAGGCTGCTACTTGCATTTAAATTCAATAAAATAATTTTAGCAGAATTACCAAGGTCAATTAAATGTCCAACACCATTCTGTATTTACACTACTTATTTTTACTTTTGCTGGCTATATTAAACTTAACATGCACGTGTGTACCTGTGCAATACATCACAACTGCATTTTACTGTGTAGACAGGCACCCAGTAATTTAAAGTGTTAACAACCTCCCCTTCTTGGTTATGAAAGCAACACGCCGCCCCCCCACACACTTAACGTTTTGCAAGTTAAACTCTCTGGAGAACTTCTTCTGCACTAAAAAACCAGAGAATTGGAAAGAGCGCAGTCTTAGGAAAGATGTTTTCTACCTGCACATAGCTCTAGATCCTGCAAGTTTTGCCCATCTTAACCTGTCATTTGCAGCACAATTGTCCTTTCTATTGCAGCTTTTGTGTGTAAAGTTTTTTTCAGAATTGAGTGAAGCAGAACATGGGATTTGCCCAAAGCTAAATAGGGGTTTCTTACCTTGTAATCCTGGCTAGACTTCTCTGTGGGGATCACAATGTGTGCTCAGGGATCCTGGGACATTCTGCAAGTCAAGCAAGTTAGATTTGATTCTCTTTGCAGAAAAATTCCAGGGGCTCAAGGTGTTTCTCACACACCCTGCCTGCTCCTGGGTTGGGATTTCCCACCACTTCAAAAGTCTTTTCAGCACTTGTAGTTAACCCTGCTTGGAGAGGTTTTCTTTCCTAGTGCCCCATGGCTTAGCATGCCCTATGGAGTCATGCGCACACCAAGCAGCTCCGAGTCCGGAAGACTTGTACGTAAGGGCTTCCCTTTGCCGGGTGGTGCTGTGCTTTTTCTTCAGTCCGTCAGTGGTGACGTGAATTTGTTTGAGGTGTTATCCTTAACAACCCCCCACTGCTACGCACCTGACCAGGGCTGGGTTGGAGTGAGGTGTGGCTTTCAAAATATATTATTTTAAATATGCACGGGTAGGAAAATGGCCGAGCAAGAGTAAACCCATGGTGTGCAACAAGTGGTAGTTTGGTAATTTTTTGCTGCCTGTCATGTGTGTCCTCCCCGCGTACCCACCGCCCACGCCCCGGCCTGCCGCCTGCGCGGGGTTCATAGCTGCCCAGCGCTGCAGCATCAGCAGAATGGTAAGTTTGCAGTTTGCTACCCATACCCTAAGACTTCCTTGAACATTGCGCTCTTCCCGTTCCAGAACCACGAGGAATGGTCCAAGTGGTTCAGACGCACCACTGAACGTATCCACCAGCCCAGCCAGTTTCGTGTCTCCTTTCTTCCCCCGCTCTCTGAGCAACGCAGCAAGCCCGCCAGCCGACGGGGGATAGAAAAAAGAACAAAGAACGACAGTGCTTAGATATTGTATAGATATTTTGTATAGATGGTGTTTTATAGATATAGAGATATTTTGTATAGCTAGAGATAGCTTTAATATTTCATATTATCTATATATCATTTTCTTTACCTTAATTACTTTCTATTGTTTAATGCAAGTACTTTTACTTAGGTTGTCTTTTTATTTTATTTTGATAAAAAAAATGTACTCCTTTTTCTGTTAATAAAAGTTTTGTCATTTTTTTGTCTCTATATATGTGCGTCATGTTTTATTTCATAGGCAATTAGCATGGGTAATTGGGCCTGTGCGGGGTAGATTGGCAGACCTGACGACCGTGCCCTCCTCCGCCAGTGCCCGCTGGTACGGCAGTGTCCGCTGGGGGGCACGTCTTTGCCCCGGTGCTTCATACAGCAGGGCCAGCAAGGCTTTGTGGGGGAAGGCAGTGCTCCACACGCTGCACAACAGCTAAAATATACATTTTACACATCCTCGCGCTCCCCGGAGCTACAATATACATTTATCGTACCCACAGTTCCATTTCCCAGGTGAGCAGGTTGGGCTTACTGTCACACTCACACCCTCTCTGGCGCCCAATGACTCTTTCTTCCACAGAAAATGGAAACAGCTTCTGAAAGAGACGCTGAAAGCTCTCCTACCCCCTGCCTCACCCCCGACTAGCTTATAGTGTAGGAGGGAAGGATCTCCTGGAGATCTGTATACTCTCAGGAAAGGTGAAACCTGAACCTGGTCTCGTATCCTGTGCGAATGCTCCAGTAACTGAGTGCAGAATCCTATTTCTTCTCACACACCTAAGTAGCACAAACACTGCTGCGTACGTGCAGCTTTTGGTATTTAAGCATGTATATAAAACCAGGATCGCCCTCTACAGCTGCCTGAGGACTCGTTGGAAGTAAAGTGATGGGGAGGGATGCCCATATTTTAGCCCAGTTTAGAGATAGGTCCTAGGCTTCTCCTCACCCAGTGGGAATAGGAGTTTTAAAATGTATCTCCGGCTTCTTGGCACACTGTTCTCACCACAACTGCAGTTTTGGCATTAGCCAGATCCCTTGCTGTCCCTCCCTTTGAAGCTGAGCCACTGTCCCTTGCATCTGATATGTATTAGACAAAATGGCTGGAGATCAGTGGTGAAGTTTCTGTCCCATTAGGAATGAGGGTCCAAGCTAGAGTCCAGCGATTCCACACACCCAGGACAGCATCCATCTCTCATCCACAACACCTCTTGCTTACTCTATTCTTCCTGATCCCATCTCTCTCTTGGATGCCTTATGGACCAGTTTCAAGAAGTGGATGGGAGAGAAGCTAGTTAAAGCCTAACCTGTTACCTAGTTGTCAGAGTAGTGAAGGGAACCACTTGGGAAGACATACAACAAATTAGCCACACGGCCCCCTCAAGTGTCAGTTGAATCCCCTTCCTCTGCCCGATCTCCTCCTCTGTTTTGTGCTCCCTGCATGATCTCCCCTGTTTTCTGCCCCTTGCTCTATGCCTTATCTGCTGCTGTGCTACCTGACCCCTCCCTGACCTGCTGAGTGCCGCTTGCAAGACTTGTGCCAAAGGTTGGATGCTTCTGGGTCATTGTCCCATGAAGTCAGAGAAGGGCAGACCAAAACCCACATTGGGTGAAGCCAATCTAGTACCTCTCTCTTGCTCTTAGGGTGGGAGGGAGCTGCATCTCTGATCTGCTTAGACAAGACACTGCCTCTGTGTACCTCTGCTTCTTCTCCTATGCTGTGTCTATCTTGACGAGTTTACACTTGAGATCTTTGGGGCAGGGAATGTCTATAGTCACGCATTTGTAGACCTGCTACCTAGGTCCCAACTACCATGAAGGTGTGATGGCACTACTGCAATATACAAATGCAAACAGCCCTAAACAGAAGTAATCAGACTGGACAGCAGATACCTGCCCAGCCCAAAGGGGTGCAGCACCTGGGTTACCACTCCCCTGGAGCTGCGCAGCCACATTGCACCTCTCACATCAATGGAGCCAGTCGTTCCACTGGCTCCAGCATGTGAGGACACTGGGCCACCAGCACCTGTGCCTAGAAGGCGGCACAGAGTTATTGTGGTGGGTGACTCCCTCCTTTGCGGGGACTGAGAGAGTGATCCATTGCCCTGACCGCCTGACCCATGAGGTCTGCTGCCTGCCTGGAGCTCATGTCCAAGGATGTGACAGAGAGGATCCCCAAACTCATCTGGCCCTCCGACCACCATCCCATGCTCCTCAGCCATGTGGGCACCAACGACATGGAGAAGTCTGGGCCGGGTAATGCATGACTACGGGAGCCGGGCTCAAGGATCTGGGGGCACAGATAGTTTTCTCTTCTATCCTCCCTGTTGCAGGACATGGGATCCAGAGGGACAGGTGCATTAATAAAGTGAATAGAAGACTCCAGCGATGGTGCCATCGTGAGGGCTTTGGCTTCCCTGACCATGGTCCTCAGAGAGAGTGGACTGTTGGGAAGGGTTGGGCCCCACCGTGCTGGAAAGGGAAGAAGCTCTTCTTGGCCAGAATGGCTGACCTTCTTGACAGGGCTTTAAACTAAGACTGCTGGGGGATGGGCGGTCTATTAAGATTTAGCCCAGGTCATGTCAGCTGCACTTCCAATACCTTGGGCAGCCTAAGAGATCCCTGTCTGGCAACAGCCCGAAGAAAAGCCCCTCTTAACCCCTTAGGGGAGCATTAACTGCCTGTACACAAAGGCCAGGAGCTTGGGAAACAAGCCTGAGGAACTGGCCCTTCTCCTATGTGAGACTGACTACAACCTGTAGGAATTACAGAGACCTGGCAGGATCCCACCGATGCTTGGTCGTGGCAAGACTTGGCAGAAACTGATGCCAATCAGTGAAGCATTGTTGGGTGCTCTCTCTGAGTAAGGTACTGGCATGGTTTATTTCAGGATAGAGCAGCAATTGGGTTTTTGTTTGGTTGGTTTTTTTAAACCCGTTAGTCCATGCCAGATCATTCCTTATTTACATAGCAACTGTAAGGATGATTGGCATTTTGCCTCAGGGAATATAATTAGAAACCATGGAAACACTTAAGACAGCTTAGCTCTTCCTTAGCCGACATTGATCTGCAGCCTAACCCCCCCCCCCCGCCCCACCACCCCCAGTGTACCCATTTTTTCTGCCATCTATCACTTGGGGAACTGTTGGGGTGGCCAGGGGAACCTCTAATTCAAAGCTCAGAAGAACTTGTTGGCTTCTGGGTGAAGAGCCTTTGGATGCTTGCAGTGATCACCCTGACCAGAGAAAGCCAGGGTGGACATCCCCCCCACTGGAGTACTGGACAAGCTCAGGAGAGGCACAGCTGGGCCCAGGGTCAGAGAGGACCTGGTCAGGGACCTTCTGGTGAGACTGGACATCTTCAGATTGGCAGGTCCAGATGATCTCCACCCAAGGGTGCCAAGGGAATTGGCAGAGGACATTGTAGGACCCCTGGTGCAGCTCTATGAGCACTCATGGTGCTCTGGCAAGGTGCCAGAGGATTTGAAAAGGGCCAATGTGGTCCCCATTTTCAAAAAAGAGAGGAAGGAGGACCCAGAAACTATAGGCCCATTAATCTTACCTTGATCCTGAGGAAGCTCTTTGAGAAAATTATCCAGGAGCACATCTGCGAGGGGCCAGCAAGGGAGATTATGCTTAGGGGAATTAACATGGGTTTATTAGAGGCAGATCCCATCAGACCAACCTGCTGGCCTTCTACAACCAGGTCACAAAAATCCTTGGATGCAGGTATCACAGTGGACGTAGTCTTTCTGGACTTTAGGAAGGCCTTTGACACTGTCTCTCACCCCATTCTCATGAAAAAATTGGGAGACTGTGGTGTTGATGCCTACACAGTCAGCTGGGTCACCAAGTGGCTGGAGGGGCTCACCCAGAGAGTGGTGGTGGATGGGTCATTTTCGACCTGGAGGGATGTAGGCAGTGGGGTTCCCCAGGGCTCGGTCCTTGGGCCTGCGCTGTTCAACATCTTTATCTGTGACTTGGACAAGGGGGTGAAAAGTTTGTGGATGACACTAAGATGTGGGGAGAAGTGAGCACGCTAGAAGGGAGGGACAGGCTGTAACTAGATCTGGACAGGGTACAGGAGTGGGCAGATGAGAACAGGATGGGTTTCAATACAGACAAGTGAAAGGTAGTACACCTGGGGAGGAAAAACCAGCAGCACACCTACAGGCTGGGGGAACTCCCTTCTCATCAGCACAGAGGCAGAAAAGGATCTTGGAGTCATTATTGATTCCAAGATGAACATGGGCCGCCAATGTGAGTATGTGGTGAGGAGGCCAACTGCACCTTGTCATGCACCCACAGATGCATCACGAGCAAGTCCAAGGAGGTGATCCTTCTCCTCAATGCAACACTGGTCAGGCCGCAGTTGAAATACTGCATCCAGTTCTGGGTGCTGCACGTCAGGAGAGATGTGGACTGCATTGAGAGGGTCCAGAGGAGGCCTCTCGCATGATCAGGGCAGCAGAGCAGGCCCTACAAGGGGAGGCTACGGGACCTGAATCTGTTCAGCCTGTACAAGAGAAGGCTGAGAGAGGATCTGGTGGCCATCTATAAACTTACCAAGGGGAACCAGTGGGGGACGGGACAGACCCTGTTCCCCCGAGCACTACCAAGAGTAACTAGGAATAATAGCCATAAGTTGATTGAGAATAGGTTCAGGCTGGACATTAGAAGACACTACTTCACAGTCAGGGCGGCTAGGATCTGGAACCAGCTTCCAAAGGAAGTGGTGCTTTCTCCTACCCTGGGGGTCTTCAAAAGGAGGCTAGATAGACACCTTGCCAGGGTTGTTTGACCCCACTGCTCTTTCCTGCCATGGCAGGGGGTTGGACTTGATGATCTGCTCAGGTCCCTTCTGACCCTACCAACCAGGAAACAATGATACTAGGGGGACCTCAGGCATCAGGGTGAAAAAGGTGGGGTATTGCTTTGGGGAAGCATGAAAGGTGGGCTTGGCCATCCCTCACCTGCAGCTTGGAGGGGATTCCAGGTGGCCAGAATAAGCCAGCATAGGCAGCCAGCATATGGTATGAGACATGGGGTGCAAGGGGTAACATGGGGTGAGACAGGGTCATGTGAGGTGAGACAAGGTTGCCTTTTGTGGTTGTAATTCCATAAATACTCCCCCTGCACAGTGGCCAGCATAAACCCACATAAGCCCAAATTTTCTGTCGATCAGCAAATCGTTTTCAGGTGCTCTCCCCAATAAATGTACTGGCATAGTTAATTTCAGGGCACAGCTGTAATTGGGGGGGTTGTTTTTTAACCTGTTTGTCCATGCCAGATCATTCCTCATTTACTGTAACTGTAAGGATGGTTGCCATTTTGCCTCCGGGAACACAATTGGAAGCCATGGAAACACTTAAGCTAGCTTAGCTCTTCCTTAGCTGGCATTGATCGTAACCCTCCCCCACACCCCCATCCACTGGTCTACACATTTTTTCCCTGGCAACATGTACAGTCATGGTCCTGCTCTCTCATCCAGGACCATTTCCAAGGAACCCCATCACCCCAAAGCATGACAAATCAGTGACCACACTTTTTTGATTAAGCACTTTTTTTGTTTTGTTTTCATACAGAGCGCATCCTCGGAGTTAAATTGTGATGATTCATGATTCTGACAAATCAGACATGGTTTCATCTCTTCATAGCTGTCCATCATTGTCCTCCAGTTCAGATATAAGTCTCTGACTGCTGTGCCTCTTCTGTCAGCAAGAGGAGAGCCCCATTATGCTTTAGGGATGAAGGGACTGAGGATACAGAGCAGACCCAGGGAGTGAGAAGCAAAGAGGGGGGCATCTCAGGAGGCACCAGGTTCTCGTGCATAAAGCATGAATGGGACCAAAGCTGAGGGAGGTCTGAATAAAATTTCAAGTCCTCAGGCAGTCAGTAGTGCTGACACTTGAAGGGTTCTCTTACTTCTTATTACCTTTTACTACTACGTAGTCAATGTATGTACCTTTCTTGAGGTTCATTACATGCGCATATATGGGAAAAGGGAGTGATGGGTTTTTTTGGTTTTCCTGTGGTGGCCAGGGTGGGAGGCAATGCTGCCTTATCTGATCTCACCTGTAGTTATGAGCTCAGAGTACCTTTCTATCTGTCATATCTATGTAAGATGACATTTGAATGGGTGAGGGGGGAAGGATGAAGGAAACCCGCAATTTAGGGGTAATTTTTCTTCCTACCTTTTATTACATTTCTTACTATTGGTTTAACTCTTTTACTATTGGTTGTGTAACTTTCACTGGAATGAAGTTCCCCCAAGGAGTTTTTCAAAGTGTGCAGCACTGTTTACTTGAAACGAAGGAAAAGTGTACATTCCCTATTGAACCCAGCTCTGTTCATTTTCCAAAGACTGCAAAAATGTGCTTTGCCTAGTAGCCTACTTTCTGGCTTCCCAGACCACAGGACCAGTCTGCAAGTGGTCCATTCAAATTTAGGGTATCACACAAGTAGCAATCCAGCGCTGATGATGCCCCACACTCCCCAGCCTACACCCACAGAAGTTTCTGCGAGTGGTCTCCCTGGCATCCAACCCACGTCATTCTGGGAGCCCCATGGTCACCTATGTCTACATACAAGGCACAGTTTTAGGTGGCAATGAAACAGGTAAAGAATTTCTTTATTAATCACAGCCAAGGTAAATGGGATAGTCTGGGAGCTGTCCATCAAATACCAAGGAAGATGTCAATGCCTGAAGCTATCTCATCCTCTGCCTCCCGGAGCTCCACCTCCCATTTCCCTGTGTCAGGATGATGTGCTGAGACCTGCAAGGCACCACAGCAGCAACTGTTACCCCTGTACTGGGAGGCAGCATGTATGGCACAGCTTGGCAAGAGTCCCTGCATTGCCCCTGGGTGTGGGCCTGAGGCAGAGGGGACATGGCCTGGTGTCTCCCTGAGGAGCAGAAACAGAGTGCACAGTGTGATTGCCACAGCCACACAGGACCTATGGAACAGGATGTGCCAGGGCACTTCTCAGTTTCCTGCCCCACAGCAGTGACACACACACTCCTACATGTGACACTCCATTCAAAGCTCACCTGGTTGCAAGCTGAATGGGTGAGCTGTGCTTAAGAGCTCTGCAACAAAAGGGTGGCAAAACTTTGCAGAGGATCCATAAGCTTTACCAGACAGGAGGGTATGCAGTACACAATGCATAGTTCTTATCGGAGTATTTAAATTGTGAGCAGAGTGTTTAAATTGTGAGTGCGTGCAACCTGGGGGCTTCGATTGGCTGCTACTGAGCCATAAAACCTGAGGGACAGAAAAGAGAAAAAGGTGGAAGGAGCCAACTCTAGCCTTGGAGAGAGGGGGCACAGACTCAGCCCAAGCCGGTGGGGACAAATTTGAATCTTGCCCAGAGAGCAGGCATTGGGATGGGGAAGAGCCTGTGTTGTCCTGTGAGATGATTCCCCACTGGATTCAGAGCTGTGCAACCAGGGACACAGGTGCCAGGGAAAGAGTGAGGAGGCATTGGTAAGCAAGGCTGGTAGACTTGCTGGGGTTGGGAAAACCAGTTAAGCCATTAAAGAGTTAATGACCAAGCTATGAGTTGTGTCCAACTGAGACACTGGAGTGAAATCCAATCTGGGAAGGCTCAAGCCACAGAGTCAGGGACCTGCAGAGGGAAACCCCTGTCTGCAGGTGGATGTACTGGGAGGGGGAAGATAGCCCCGAGAGGGGGTGGGCTGAGAGAAAACAAACCAGCATGGATGTGTGAGGGGACACCTAATCACTAGCGTTTGCAGTAAGTGTATTTTCAGAAGGAAACTGCTTTAGAGAACAACCTGCCAGTAAAGGAAACAAGCAGAGCCTATTGCCTGCAGCAGCTGTTCAGAGCCTGTTGCGCTGTGTTACCAGCAATGATTAAAAGAGCCCACTTTCCCCCGAGCAGCAGAAGCCTTGCCTCCACAATCTGTCTAGTGGCAGAGCATAGTTATAGCTGTGTTGCTATTTAGCGTTCTAGGAAGTTGATAGTGACCAGAAGGAAATCAATTGAGTTATGAGGGAAACCGTTTTAAAAGGTTATAATGAGGTTAATTTAGTTATTTAAGTTGTTTAACACAAGTGGGACCACCCAGTGTGCTGGGGTTATCCACCTAACTTTGTAGTGGTACATTTGATCTAAATTGTTAGTTTTGTTCTTACTATTGTTATTATATTTTTATTTATAAATTGGTTGGGTATAATAAAGAATAACATGTTCATCAGATTCAGAGCAAATTTCTGGATGGCGAGGCTGAGGGACACACCTCTCCATGGGACGTCTCAATTAGGAGTCTGACTGAGGGGTTCCCAGGGCAACTGGCACTCTGAGGACCCAAAATCTGGCGCATCATCCAGCCTTCGCATGCCAGCATGGGGCATGTACAGGTGACAGAAACACCTGTGTGTGAGACCTTGTATTTTTAACAGCCACCCTTCATACCTGCACACGCTTTACAGAGCTGTTGTTTGGGTGTCTCACTGAAACTTCCCAACCTGAATTAACACAGCCTCGCTGCCACAGCCAGGGTGGAAAATGCAATGGTATTTGCCTCTGCTTCTCCTTATTTCTCAAGGCCCTGTGGGTTCCAGGCTGGGGAAGCTGCTAAAAAGTGACATTAGGCCAGATCTCTGGGTGGAAAACTAGAGGCTGTTCTTCCTAAAGCAAGACTGGGAATCTGACCAGAGGGTGAAATCCTGCTCCATGGGAGTCTATGCCCAAGGGCGTCTGTGCACTTTGCAGTGGCTTTTTGCACAAGAGCAAAATTGTTCCAGGGGGAGCAGGAGGGGGAAAAGGGTTCAGCTGAGCACCTGGTGGACTAGTATTTGCCCACCCAAACTGGAGGAGCTGGAAAGTGTTACAGGTACAATCATCCCGGATCAGGAGAGGAGCTAAATTAAAACAACCGCCCATGCCAGCAGAGGTGTCATAAGAATATAAAGGGAGCTTTGTATTATCCAATAAGGTATTTCCTGTATTCTCCACCATGACTATACAAGACTGAAAATCTTTGGAAATGACAGTGGGCTCCAGAGCAGGGACATTGGGAAGAGCAGCTGTCAGATTTTGGGTAGAGATATTTGAAATTGGCTTTTCCTAAATGATGCTATTGTCTGACAAAAAAACCAAAACGCACAACACTGTATAAAAAGGAGGACGTCAGTACAGGCTTACAAACGAAACGTTTCGACTTAAACGAAAACAACGGCAGGCTCAGAGAGCCATTGACGTTCAAACTCTGCTCTTCATCAAGATAAGCCGCTGTTTTAAAGAGACAATTCCAGAAGTCGCTACTCTGTTCCTTTGACACCTATCTTCTATCCTTTCCATCCGTCTTCATTGGTAGTAAATGCTGAAGGCATGCAAAATATATAGTAGAGCCGTGATAAAGGCAAAGAACTGAAAGAAAAACAGAGAGGATGTTACTGTAAAATGAGCCTCCCCTGTCGATTGCTGCTTTGGGGTGACTGATGTCCTTGGGTACCCACGCAATGCCTTGCCTTCAGTGGATTCCTCTCTCTTTAGATGATCCCTCCCATCTCTAAATGAAGAAGCTCAGGCTGTAACAGTGGGGAAAAGCTGAAGGACATTGGCTGAAAAGCAGAACTCTTGCTCTGTCCCATATTGAAAAGAAAAAAAAGTCAATATATCTATTTTTTATGGAACAACAAGTTTCTTTAAAAAATGGATTTGGAAGCACATCAATAACACATTTTGGGTGGATTCAGTCAGTGGCCGGCCATCCGCAGCACCTCCTGACAGCCGTAATTTGGCCGTTTCATTTCTCTCTGGACTGGTGTCCTCAGAGGCTGACATTTCCCCAACCTCACCATGCTCAGGGGACTCCCATGGCACATGAGTGATAGAGGAGGAAAGAGCCCGATGTCTCCAAAAAGGTGAAGGCTAAGCAGGTAGCCCAGAGCACAGGCGAGAGGAGGCAGTATAAATCACTGAACTGCACTGTCAAGCACTACAGAAGCTCCAGCAGGCCCGATTCCTGCCAAACTGCCCTGAAACAAAAACGCTTCTATTGGGCTTGAGGCGGCAAAACATTTTGATTTGGGACAGCCGGACACACACTGAAATACTTTGCTTTGATTTTCTCAAGGCAAAATTTAAAAATTGCAGCAACAATGACATTTTTCCCCCGTGGAAATCCTGGGGAGGAAGGCGGTGGTTACACAGGACGAGCACTAACCGGCATCCTGGGGATCTGACCTACCGAGGCAGTAGCGTTGATCTGGTAGTACTGAGGCGTGTAGACTGCTGGCACTTCAGTTTCAGAGCGGATCGTTGCGTTTGCTTGTAGCGCTGCAGCACTCATGTATAAAATCCCGGTGATCCCATGGTAAAGACTATCCTGAGAAAGGAGAGACAAGTGAGGAAAGTACGGTGCCAAAGCGCAGGCGTGATGTAGGGAACTCCGCACCACACACACAAGGCAGCCCAATCTCCACGCCCAACAGCACAGCTGTATAACGGCAGTTCTCAGCAGGAGGGAAGAGCGGTGTCTCAGGACGCACAAAACAGCTGGCGCACTCTCAAGTGCTCCAAGTGGGATGGGATGAAACACATGCTAGCTAAGCCCAAGAGCAAACGTTTTGAAAGTCAGAAGCTACTTAAAAACATAGCTAGCTTGGAAAGATGGCGTGCTCTCATCGGCAGTGCCACATTTAGTGACAGCAGTATTAATCCGAGGGAAAACATACGCCAGTGCTGGATTCGGGTTTCACTGCTCAGACTTGGAGAAGTCATAGCATCATAGGGTCGTAGGGAAGTAGTGGCTTTGTAAGGTCCCTTCCAGCCCATGACGAACCCCTGACAATCCTACCCCGCCATGTGTCTGTCTCACCTGCTTTTGACAAATTCTGAGGATGGATATTTCACAGTTTCTCTTGGTACCCTGCTCCAATACCTGTCTACATCTATAGTCAGAGAGTTCCTCCTAATCTCCAGCTTTCTAATTTCCCTTGCTGCAGCTTGAGGCAACTGCTCCTAGTTCTGTCCCCTACAACCACAGAAAAAGTCCTCTGTAAATCACCCTTCAGGGATTTGAAGACTGCTATCAAATTGTCTTGCACCCTCCAGCCTTTTCTTCTCTTGACTACATAACCCTAGTTCTTTCAACCTTTCTTCATAAATCTTGCTTCCCAAATTGCCAATTATTTTTGCTGCTCTGCCTCGGACATTTTCAAAACTTAATATTCTTCTTGAAGTGTGGGGCCCTAAACAGGACATGATACTCCAAGTGGGGCCTCACCAGAGCTGAACAGAACAGAAGAATCACTTCCCTGGATTTGCAAGTGACACTCCTGTTAATACAACTCACTTTGCTCTTGGCTTTTCTTTTTGCAATAAGAGCACACTGTTGGTTCATATCCAGCTTACGGTCCACTGTAACCCTTGGTTTCTTCTCTGCAATACTACACCCTGGGCAGCTATTCCCTTTTCTGTATTTGTGCATGCAATTATCCCATCCCAAGTGAAGGACTTTCCCCTTGCCCTTGTTGAATCTCATCTGACCACTTCTCCAGTCTATCCAGGTCATCCCGGCTCCTAACCCAGTCCATAACTTGTTCTACTACTCCAGACTGTTTGTCTCCTTCCCAATCTTTGCTGTCAACTGCAACTCTCATATGGTAGCCGCCCCTGTTTTTGAAAATAGAAGTCAAAAAGAAACTAAGTACTTCAGTCTTTTCCGTATCACCCTTAACCAGATTGCCGTCTGCGTTCTGCAAGGGACCTGTGGTTGCTCTGGTTGGTTTTCCTCTTACTTTTGACATACTTGTAGAATCCCTCGTTATCTCCTTTTATGGCTCTTGCCACTTGCATCAAAAATTGTGCCTTGGCCTTCCTAATTTTCTCCTTGCATGCCCATGTGATGCTCTTATACTTTTCCCTAGTACTGTAACCAAGCTTACATTTTTATAGAATTCCTTTTTCGAGTTTCAACTCATTGAAGAGATTGCTGTATATATATATCCATACTGCTGCACTTCCCAGACTTCTGCCACATTGGTACAGCTTCCTCCTGTGCTTTTTAAAGGGCATCCTTAAAGTATAGACAGCCTTTCTGGACTCCTTTTCTCTAAGACTTGCCTCCCAGGGGATCCTGCCCACCAGTTTCCTGGGCTTGTTAAAGTCTGCTTTTCTGAAGTCCAGCGTCCTTATTCTGCTGCTGTCCTTCCTCTCTCCCCTTGGGTTCTTGAACTCTGTCATTTCACGCTCACTGCCACTCAAGGCAGTACCATCCATCTTCACGTTTTCAACCAGTTCCTCTATGTCTGCGAGCAGTAAGTCAAGAAGAGTTTCTCCCCCAGCTGGCCTCTCTACCATCTGTATCAAAGTTATCCCCACCACACTCCAGGAATTTACTGGACACTGTACAGCACGCTGCTGTTTCCCTCTGAACAGATATCTCAGTAACTAAGGTTCCCCATGAGAGTCAAATCCTGCTATTTGGAAGTTTCTGTCAATAGTTTAAAGACGGCCTTGTCCACCTTCTCCTCCTAGTCTGGCGACCTAAAGCAGATGCCCATCATGACATCCCTGCTGTTGCAGTCCCTTGTGACCTTTACCCAGAGGATTTCAACAAGCCCGCCTTCCTGTGTACATTGCCTTTACAACACCTCCTTCTTTTCTCCCCTGCCTACCCTTCCTGAACAAGCTATACCCATCCATGTCCAGACTCCAGTCACGTGAGCTATCCCACCACATCTCCACAATCCAATTACCCCCTTGTTCTGTGATTGTACTAGGATCTCCAAGTCGTGCTGTTTGCTCCCCACACTTCTCACGTCAGCAGATAAAAAATGCAGGTATCTAACTGACTGTCCTATCCTCTCCCTGAGAACATTACTAAGGTTTCTATTGTTGCTTCCCCTTGCTAAGTTTTTAGCCAGATCCCCAGGCTCTTTACTTGTCTCTGGGTTTTTTTCTTCCTTTGCAAGTGAAACCAGAAAATCCCAAGTTAAGATGCAGGCACATTATTACTTGACCTGCATTTTGTTGCATGTGGCTTCTACATCCGTACTGATATATGAGCTACTTCATGTATGCATGCTCTCGGATGACCACAACAGTGAGCCTTGAAGCTGAAGACCAGCCACAGGGACAAGACCCCCCCCCCAGCAGCGCCCCCCTGCACAACAGTGCGTGTTCTTACCATGATTCTCCAATTTTCATTGTTTCTGTGGAATCCAAACAGGTAAACCAGCAGGAGTGCCAGGGAGATGATAAATGAACTTACTGACACGTACATAACCCATCCCTGCAGAAGTGGAAAGTGCACTGAGGTGGCAGCAACTAGGATCCAGACCCAGGTCCCAAACACCTGTTAAAAACCAACAAGGAACTCAGTGAAGGTAATTGGTAGATCGCTCAGGAATACGTTTGATTTCCTGCCCTTCCTGCAGGGACAGGAAATCGTTTGTTCTGTGGATATGCCCCACACAGCAGCCCTAACCCTTTTCTACCCCTGCCATGAGAAAGGCATGTGATAGATAAAATGATCAATAGAGTGAACTAAGCAAGTGCGTAAGTGTTACGTCAAACAGGGGAGGGTCTTCCCATTCCTACAGGCCATAGTGTGCAAAAACCTTCTTTGTGTTCTCTGACATGGCTATTGCCCCATCTATCTCCACTACCCAGACTGGCTCATCTTCCACAAGTGCACAGATGAGACTCTCAGCCTCTGCTCCTCCCCCGAGCAGAAGTGACCGAGCTCTGAGTCTGTGGCTCAAGTCTCTTGGCTTCTGGGCTCAGGAGCAGCCATTACAACTTCCATGGTCCAGCTTGTATGAAGCCCCTGCTTTAGGAGTGGTAAAATTAGGTGTCCGTCACACACTGCTATGCCATGCCCTGGAGCTTTGTAAGGCAACAGCCAGCTAAACTGTGCAATCTGGGCTCTTCTTTATTTGACCTCACACATAACTGCAAGTCATAACTTGGATGATATCTGTGCTCTTCAACAGGCAGCCCTCACTCAAGCCAACTTCCCTAACTTCTTGTATGTCCCTGCTAAGTCCCTCTGAACTTCTTAACGCTCACCTCCTTGCTCTGCATGAGGCTGTACAGCTGTAGACACAGAACTTAATTGCCCCTCCACTCTGGGGCGCATTCGTATCTGGCCATCAGCTCCCTGGTGCTGAATCAACTTCCTGGGTAGATGATATTTCCTAAGGCAGCAGCCACTGGCAAAGCTTGCAGCTCACCAGATGGCTCCACATCCCTCCCTTGTCTGCCACTGTTTGCGTCCTCTGTGCCCTGGGTTGCATTTACTCCTTCCACCTGGGGAAGATTATTACCTTCTCCCCTGTAGCTTCCCTCACACACCAACAGCCCCATGCAGTAAAGTATAAGAAGGTGCTTTCCAATTTCAGGGCAGGTTGCATGCCTTGTATTAAGGGCCATCATGACCTCACTGGAATATCAGACTCCACGAATTCTCCTGCCACAGTGAAATCATAGGTATGTCAGTCCATATACTGGCTTGCCAGTCAGTGCTTATCGCCCACCTCTATCTTTGTGTTTTTCTGATCACTCTACCATAGGGAGTTCACGCCTGCTGTCTCTCCCCAAAGGTTGCTTTCCAAAGCCTCTCAAGTTGTACACGCACTTGTGCCATAGGATTGTCAGAGCTGCCCAGCTTCAGAGACAGCAGGCTGGGCAGGGAAGCAATGCCAGAGCCTTTGCAGAAAGGGCAGGAAGGGGCTTGCATGCAGGACCTCTGAGAAGGTGCAAGCCTAAAAATACGCATGCAACCGGTTGGATTGCCAGCACAATGGAGGGGTCTGGTTGACTGCGTCCGGGATATAAGCACAGCAGATGGTAGGAAAGAGAGAGGAGGGAGAGGATTGGGACAGGCTTTCCACCCAAGGGACTGAAAGCCTGTGCTGGGGAGACAACACACCAGGAGAGATGGACAGCCTGTGGTGCTCATTAAGGAGCCGAGTTCCCTATCTTGGAGAGGAACCGAGCAAACTCAGGACTCGGATGCCCCAGGAAAGGGGAGGCCGGGACTCTGTGCTTGTGGCTGGGTCGGAGCCATGGGAAAGTTTAAGCTGCAGGAAGAGGAGACCTGCTGGTAAAGGGAGGCAATCGCTATTAAGCAGCCCTAGTTTCAGAAGGAAAGGGAATGTGGGGAAGCATTTCACCCCAGAGGGCTTGGGAGAAGTTTGTTTACAGGGAAGGAATAATCATCCCGCTGCCTTTGGGACAGAGGTTTCTGCTTGAAAGAAACACTGTCCTCCACAGACACCTGTACAAGAGGCGCGCTGCCATCTGGCGACCACTCAGCAACAGCCGTGTTGCCATTTGTTTTTATGAGAGTGAACTGAATTCCTGGTGGACCCGAGGTCGAGAGTCTATAATCTGGGAATGGACATCTATTGATAGGACTGTTCTACGTGGGAATCACTTGTTGGACGAACTATTCACTGATGTTGTGTTTATAGATAATATTTTGGTTATGGGTTTTAATGGGTGTTGTTGAACCTATGCAATGCACTATATGCATTATATGTATTATTAAATCTTTTCTTTAAATAGTTATAGCTAAAATAAAGAACCCTATTTGTTACTTAAGCTGGAGTGGATTCTCGGGAAGGCGAGGGTGAAGAGCACACCTTTTCTTTTCAGCAGGACACCTCAGCTAGCTGAGCTGCCTGAAGGAGAGCCCAAAACTAGCGATACCCTGAGGATCTTGGACATAGTGCCTGGCCCTGGTACTGGGTGAGGGATACAGAATCAATAAAGATTTCACCTGGGATGCTTAGGCAGACAGATACGACTCCCTGCAGAAGGAACACCCCCCCCCCCAAGGGGCTGGGATTTCAGCAGCAGTTTGTGTCACTGCACCCATGGGTGACTGGTGCTGCCTTGGTCAGGGGTGCACCCCTCCACCCCCAACAACCACTTAGAAATGGGGCCCCTGCAGCCAATCAGCGTGGCCACTTCTGGAAGTGGCTGTGGCCGTTTCTGGGAGCGCCACGACGCTCCTCTCCCCGGTCGGCACTTGCAGTGGGGGCACCGCGGTGCACACCCACCGGCCCTGCCTGCCCGTCGCCTAACTGGCAAGCGTGGCCAGTCGAGGGGGGGCGCTGGCACGCTCAGGGAGTGCACGTGCACCCCCATGCACCCTCTACGCATCACCACTGACTACGCCTTGGCCAGCTTGTCTAACACCCCTGGGCTAAAATGTCCAAACTCTGCATAACGCCATTCCTCTACCGCTTTTGGTGCCTCCCTCCAGGGCCCCGATCAGGGAATGAGGGCACCGCCTGGTTCTTCTTGATAGATTGCCTGCCCAGCTCCATTTCAGTCTCAGGATTTTCAGGTGCTATGGAGCTACCTGCTTTTTAGTCTCTTTCCCTCTGGGCTCTGGGGCTGCTCGGAGCAGCGATGCTACTGATTTCTGCAGTTTTAATTGTACCAGTGCCGCCTTCACCCCGTGTGCTGTACCCCTGAGCTCTGTGGCCCCAAATCCTTGATGGTCCCTTAGGGCAGCTTTCCCAACTCACTCGTGTGCCACCAACTAGTGGCAAGATTTCCCCAGGCATTTGCAATTTCCCCTCTCCAGTCATACCCAGAGGAGGGCACCCCCCTGGCCCAGGCTGAGCACTGGCTGCCTCAGTCCGTCCCCATCTCAGCGTTCCTCCAGCTGAGCCCGACGTTCCATGCGGATGGTGCTCCCCACAAAGACCCTCCGTGCCCGGTGCCCTGGCGAGGACGGATCACACTGCCCCCTTCCAGGCCAGCTTGTCCTTGCTCTGGGCAGGCAGGCATCTGCAGAGCTACCCTCCCTTGGCTTTCAGTAGGAGCACCAGAACATTTGCTTCCTCTCCAACAGACCGGTGCTTCATCTCGTGGCCCGCTCGGACCGTGCGGTCCTTCAATTCCAAACACCCTCGCTTCCGGAAAGATTTCAGACAGAAAAATAAGGCATTTTGGTCTGTGTCTCCCCGGTTGCTGGCACCACCTCTGCTCCACCACTCCCTGCCAGCTCACCAGCATCCTTCCTGCAATATGCTGATGGTACCTGCTGCTACAAACACTTTAAAAGTTGAAGTTTCTATCTGGGCGAATTAGGGCAGGTAGGCAGAGTCTCCGGGCAGCCTGAACGCAAACTCCTGTGTGGGAGTGGGGATTGCTGCAGCCCGGCTCGTGTGGCTGGTGCCGTGGATGCCCCTCAGGACGCTCGCCCTTGCTCTCCTCCCCCAGACACAGTCAGGAAGCCACTCTCCGTAGGGGCTGTGCAGGAACATGCCCATGCAAGAGCACCCAGCTGCGACACTCCTGCTCTCACAGTGTATTTAGGTAATTTTACAAATACATTCCTGGCACTTCCGTCTCTCTCACTACCTTTGCTTCCTGCTTCTAGCTAGGATCAAAACCCACAGATGGCTTCACATCCCAATAAGCAGGCACAAGGAAATTCTGCATGGAAGCAAAAGGGATCGGCAAATGCACGGTAGTCAATTCCCCACAAAGTTACCTACGTTATTTGATAAATGTGAGGGTGTGACAGGGCAGCACCTTCACGGCACTGTGATCCCCCTGAAGGTCCCTCGCACCGTGTCCAAGCCGGCCCAAGGACACCCTCCAATTCTCGCCCGCCACGACTTTGATGACTTAAGATATATAGGGAGGCTGCCTTCTACCTCCCTGGGCACGGCGTATCGGGACCTCCATCCCCGCGACCTCCCAGACTGTCGACTGGGTGCTCCCTAGGCACCCTAGCCTTAGGGCTATGCGCGAAAGACATTGTCCTATTTCAATACAACACCTGCCCGCTCTCCCAGGCCTGCTCTGGGCCTTCTCCAGTGCCGCTGTCCCTTCCCGGGACTCTCAATGAGACCGCCCTCCCTTGCGGGGGGGTCTCAATGCCCACCCTGGGCTTCCTAATAATGCTAGTGCCCCTTCGTCTGGGCTTCTCAATATTGCCCCCCACCCCAATCTGGGGTGTCTCAGAGCGTTGCCCCTCTCTGGGCTCCTCAGCGTGGCACTCCCCCTCCTGGGGCTCGCCGTGCCCTCCCTGGGCTCCTTAAAATACTACCCCCTGCCTGGGGCTGACTGTGCCTGACTTGGGCTCCTTAATTAATGCGGCCCCCTGTCAGGGGACTCCCAGTGCCCAAACTTGGGCTACGCAATAAAATGGCCCCCTTTCTAGGGCTCCTCAATGCTACCCCCCTCCTGGGGCTCGCCGAGTCCAACTTGGGCCCCTTCTCCGTGCTGCTCCCTCTCCGGGGCTTGCTGTGCCCAACTTGGGCTCCTCCAAATGCCCCTCTCCAGGCTGGGGTCTGCGCACCCCCATACTAACGCGCCCTCTCTGGCACCTATAAAAACACTGCACCCCCACGGACACCAAATCACAGCCCTTCCTGGGCGCTAGGGCCCCACACTACTGTGGGTCGCCCCCGAGGCCTCCTCCACCCCTCCAGCCTCGCCCAAACCACCGGTCTAATTCACTACCAACCAAACGTAACACCAGCCTCCTGGCTGTAACCAGACGCAAAGCACCCGGCCATAACAAGGTTAGCTGTTCGTGGGCCAGATCCTGCTGGGGGCCATAGGCTGCCAACCCCTGCTAAGGGATCCATAGTACTGGAGCCTTTGCCATTCAGCATTAGTGCATATGCTGCTCTCATGGTGGACACAAAAATGAACACGAGTCACCAGTGTGATGCGGGAATAACACTCTTGCATCAGCGGGTCCGTCACAAGGAGGTGATAGCTCCCCTCTATGCGGCGCTGGTCAGGCCGCAGAAGGAGTGCTGTGTCCAGTTTTGGGTGCCGCAGTTCAAGAGGGGTGGCGATAACCTTGAGAGGGTTCAGAGGAGGGCCACTCGTATGGTTGGGGGCCTGCAGGTAAGATCCTGTGAAGACAGACTGAGGGACCTGAATCGTTTCGGCCTCCGCAAGAGAAGGCGGAGAGACAACCTTGTGGCTGCCGACAAACTCATTGTGTGTGTGTGTGTGGGGGGGGTGTCAGCAGGGAATAGGGGACACTGTTTGCCAGGGCGCCCTCGGGGTTACCAGAAACAATGGCCACAAACTGAAGGAGAACAGGTCTAGATTGGACATAAGGAAGACGTTCTTTACGGTAAGAGCTGCCAAAATCTGGAATGGGCCCCGAGGGAGGTGGTGCTCTCCCCTGCCCCGGGGGTGCTCGAGAGGAGATTAGGCAGGCATCTGGCTGGGGTTACCTAACCCCAGCGCTCTTTCCTGCCTGGGGCGGGGGTCGGACCCGGCCATCTACCAGGTCCCTTCCCACTCGAGAAATCTATGAAATCAGACGAGCTCAGCCTGTTAATTTTGTGACGTGTTCCTTGCAGGCCTCCGAGATCTGAATGCAGTGAATCACCCAAATGCAAAACAGCAGAATATTTATGTGAGTTAAAGCAAAGGCAGACGCTGCCATGGACAATGCGTAGGGACCCAGCACCTCCCAGCTGTACCCAGGGGACGGCATCCAGCCAGAGAAGTCCAATAAGAGGCCACAAATGCCAAGGCGAAATGTCACTGAAACCCCCACCCTCTGCCCTGCAAAATGATGCTGATGTTTCCAGCTTCCTATCAAGAACAGCGTGATCTGTAAATGTGCTGCCCTTACCTTTCTGGTTGAGCAAGACAGCAACAGGTTACAGGAGGCTAGTACAACGCTTCAGGCCAACGAAGACGTGGCTCCTGCTCTCCCGTCACAATCCGAACAGAAGCGGCGAAGGGCTCTACATTTCCGAAAACTAAGTTACGTCCCAGGTGGTGCTCTATGTCCCAAACAGCCTCGTGTTGTGATTCAAACACCTGGCCAGAATGTCTAGCTCCTTGAGTAGGAAGCCTGGTCGGACGTGGCCTTCACATCTCAACATGTGATAGTCACATACCGAAATGTCTCACGGGGGGCGGTCAAACGGCAGGACAAAGAGGATAGGATTTAGGCTGGCAGAGACCATATATGAGACAGATCTCCCTGTTACTTTAAGAGTGGTCCAAAGCCCCAGGGAGCCCCAGGTGCAGGGAACTGCTTACCAGCAGCCTGGAAAAGGTAGTCAATAGGGGACTGATAGGCTGCAGGCACCCAGCGCAGAATACACGGCTCAGACGACAGAGCAGTGACTGCAGTACTAGTGCTAGCACTGTGGGACGGAGCTCAGCCTGGAGAAGAGGAAACCTACTACTTACTGTAGTTTGGTTGATTTGTGGACTTTAATAGCGGACACCTGCAGTGGCACAAAGGCAGGCATGTGACTCCCAGGAGCATAGTGTGGTGGATAGATAACCCAGGCTGAGTCTAGAAAAGCAGTCTGGCCTCACGTGCGGAGAGGCACGTAGCTCTGTGTAGCGGTGACTGCAGCTGGGGGATTGCTGGGGAGCCCCGCTGCCCTGCAGACGGCAAGCAAGGAGCTGGGGGCTTGCCAAGAGCCACCTTGTATGAAGTCACCTGGGGGCTTCTAACCTGAGTTACGGCTGGAGGGCTTACCTTTTCGCTGTAGGTATGACCAGTGGACTGGACTGAGCCTAGCAAAGGCAGGCAGAGATCCTAACAGAGCCAGGAAGGCACGAGGGGACTTGAACCTGACCAGGCAGAGAACAACCTACAGTTTAGCACATGAGAGGCAGAGGCCAGAGAGGGCCACAGATTGAACTGGGACCCTTAAAGACCGAAGCTGGAGAGGGCCATGCTTTGGACTAGGGCTGGGGGGCTGCTGGGATGCTGAAAGACACAAAGGCCAGAGAGGGCCATATATTAGACTCGGGTCTAGGACCCATTCGAATATTAACAGTTAACACCTGTACGACATGAGCATGACTAGAGAGGAGGTCACAGTCCACAAAATTGACCCATAAGGCTAATGTTACTAGTGCACTGACCAAGAGCAGACCAGAAATCATTCTGGGGCACAGGCAGCCTACTTTTTCCCCAAGTTAAATAATTGCAGAAAGGCATGGTAGGTGAGAGAGTAGAGGAGGAGAGATTAGGGACCCGGACTGAAGCAGGAGCTGCTCGGTTGACAAAGGGAGCCATCACCATGCCTAGGGATACAGCCTGTTACACGTGGAAATATGGTATTTGCATGTTTTTGAAAATGCTGTGAGGGCCTGTGTAGTGTTCCCATTGATTTGACATCTGATGCAAAAACAGGACCTTTATTCAAGTGAAACGGTCTTCCTTGCAAAGGAAAGCAGACTTCTGCCTGCTTCTGAATCACAGATGTTTGGGAAATGCCCCCAAAACTCCAAGAACGTGGAATGCGGAGAACTTTGGGGGGGGAGGTCTTGGGTCTGCACGCAGGGGCAAAACTTCCTTCAGCTTCGTGTAGACCTATTCCAGGTCTTCAGCTTCCCATCCTATTCCTATTCCCTGTCTCCCTGCGCGCCCGTACATTTGGAAGTTGGAAATGTAAGAGGCTAGTCCGACTCCCAGGGTGGTGCCTGGAGCAATTCCTGGTGATAGCTGGTTTGAGTGCTCGGGCTGGAGTCCAGAAGGATGCAGTGCTTTTGACTGACTGCTGCTGAGGACAGGAACGCTGTGAGCAGGAAGCGTCTCTAGCATCGTTTGACTTCTGGCGGGTGATTTATTTATCGGTGATGACTGAGAGGCCATTCTGAGAGGATAATTGCACTTCTCTAGAGGTGAGAACGCAATTGACCTTTGTGTGTGTGCTGTGTAATCCCTCAGGCTATTAAATGCTCAGGTATGCAGGGTACGTCATGCCTCACTGCTTGGGTAAGGTATTCCCCCTGCTGCCTGCTCCCTCTCTCCCATAACTCAGTCCCTCCACCCATCTCGCCCTGCCCTGCCCTGCCCTGCCCTTCCCACAGCACACAACTCAATGCCAGACAGCAGATACGTCTAATTTTTCTAGACTAAGTAGGTTTAGCATATTAACAATCAGCAGTGGCAGCAATGGGCTATCTCCACTTCCACCAAATGAGTTGTGACAAGAATATGATTTTCCATTATCTAGCTACTATCCAATCTTTGGTATAGACACTAATTGGGCCATTAACAATTTTGGAAATGGTAAAATCAATAATACCTGGCCACACCTTTGCTTTCTGCAAAATACCTACTTACTCGAGGCCTAACCTTGGCCGACCGGAATGGATTTACATTTCTGTAGTGACTACACCAGCAATTCTAGTCAGGCTGCATTTGTGTTGTCTGGAAGCCGGGAGAGCTGAGACCGTATTCACTCAGAGCCGACACGAACGACTGTAAGGAACTTTAAGATGGAAAAGGGAAGCCAGGTCTGAATTTAGAGTCCTTGACAGTCATAAAGCTCAGAGATCAGAAAGATGTAATGTGCAGCTATGTTGGGCTGTGTGGAAAGAGGGAGACTGTATTTAAATTTTATTAAGGATAAAAGAAAGCAGGAGAAGTGAGGAGGAGTGAAGATTGTAGTCTAGTACTGACCCGAGATCTCTCACAGAAGGTGAATTGTTCTTCAAGACAGCAGTGGGAGTATTTCCTCTCTCGGCAAGAGAGGATGTTACCATTCCTGTGCTTGTTCCTCCTCTCTCCTTCTAAACCAGGAGTAGTTGTACTGGGGCCAGTAGGCTTATACTAGTGTGAAACATGAGAGTTGTCTCCTTGTCCCTTTACAAGTTAGGGGGCTGGTCCAAGTCCTGCTGTAATGAAAGGCACGTTTCCTATTCATTCCAGTGGAGCTCGGACCAGAATAGGGAACTCAGCAGTGACACTTACTTCCGGGGGCTGTGTGTCTGGAGGGGATGAGGGAGGTGTTTTCTTGTTTTCAGTCCACACAAGCTCACACTTGGGTGCAATTCAAGGTCAAATAAAACTGAAGTCCCCAAAAGAAAAGACCGTCAAAACTCCATTCACTTCACCTGGGTGTCCCCAAAATCTGTGCGATTTTGAAGCAAAGCCCTGGACTGGCGTAGGCTCAGTTCGCTTTAATTCCACATGCTCACAAATCCCCATTTCACTTCTCAGTGAGTGTGTCTACAAGTAATGCTTTAATATACATTGGCCTATTTTAACATGCATTAAAGCACAATGGAGGTACTAAATTTTATGTGCATTAACTAAAAGCATGTTAATGTGTGTGTAGGTGTACCTAGTGATCCTGTGTGTCCAAGAATGGATCCAGAAGGTGCAGATGCACCAGCTTTTCCTTATCTTTATTTCACTTTACACACCCTTCCCTCATGCATTCAAGGCTCACGTCAGACTTTGCAGAGCCAGTGTTTTGATGCCTGCCCATTTTCAATGAGAACTTTTGTTTCTTAACTCTTCATGCTTCTGTTACTTCTTGCTACCCAAAAAGCCAATGGAGTCAGTTCCGACTTCAACACCCCTGTAGCTCCATTGACTTCAATAATTGCTCCTGGTTTATGGTAATTTAAGTGAAAGTATTCACTCATAGAGTGCTATCCAGGCCCACCCATGTTGAGCATGTATATTCACAAGGTACCTGCCTTTTGGAGTAAAACAGCATTTCACAGGGATGTAGTTTTGGTTGCACATCACTACAGATGAGAACATTGCCATGTCTCTCTCTTCAGGCCTTTGTTGCTGGCAAAATTATTCAGATCAGAAGCATGAAAGAAATACATACTTCTTTCAGGTGTTTCCAGAACTGCCCTGCACAGCAACAGCGGTGCCAAAGAAAGTCAGACGCTGAACGTATCGCTCCCAAAACCGCAGTGATGTTTTTCCTTCAGCTTGCTCAAGGCTCTGCATTTGTTTCTGGCAGCTGAGCCAGCAGCAAAGTGAGGGGAGGTGGTGGCCCAGCCCCTTGCAGCAATCAGACAGGTTTGGCAGAGAAAGCAGGAGAAGAGCAAAATCTAGTTCAGCATTACAACAAATTATAGTCAGAACTCGGGTAGCTTACCAGGACTATAGACCCACGGCATTTAAAGCCTCACAATACAGGAAATGGGGGGGAAACGTCCCTTTCGGCAGCGCGTCTGGCTGCTTCTTCAAGGGAATAATAAGGAAGCAGGGAAGAAACTGTTACAGAGCTCGTGTTTCTCCTGCTGGCTGCTCTTCCTTTCCTGGACCGTCCCAGGTCACCTCCACACACGCGGGCTGCGGGCAGGGAACGTGCCTCAGCTATCAGTGACGTGCCGTGGAGACACTGACACACGTAGCCTCCTTAAACGTTAAGCGTTACTGAGACGCTGGTACAGGTGATCTCATTTTCAAAGAGCACACAATGAAGCCATCAGGGACGGGACCTGCCAGCCCCTCTTGTCATCGGCTTTCTCCACGGGTCTTCATAGTCCAAGATATCCTCTCTGCTGCGAGCATAACAGGTTTCTCATTTTTTCAGGAGCTGTCTGAGGTGTCCACGGCCCTGACCAAGCCCTCAGGATCATCCCCCTTGATTGGCAAAATATAATTGCCAAATGGCACGGCACAGCACAGCTATCAATGCAATTTTCACATCATCTCTCCTTCCAGAGCCCATCAGTGCAAAAAAAGTGCTGGGATGCCGTGGTGCTGAGCAAGGCACGGGCGCACAGGACCTGCCGTGGGTTCAGTCAGCGGCCTCCCCTTTCAGCACCTCCCTTTGTGCTTTTCAGTCAACCTCTCTCTCGGCAACATTCGCCGCTGACAGTCTTTACGCCTTCTTGCACTGAACAGAAGCAAACCCGTTCGGCCGCCCTGCTTTCCGGTGCTGAAACAGGCCGACCCCCTTTCTGTCCACACCAACATCGCGTGCCTCGCAGACCGTACGCCCTCTCCGAAAGCATCCCATCAGGTCCTCGCCAGCGGTTTGACCCTAGCTTTCTAAGACGGGGAGCACCATTAGCAGCTAAAAGCACGGGGATAGGAGACGTGAGAGTTCAATGCCCATCTCCACTACAGACATCTGGGCCAGTCGCTTCATCTTTCTGACCCACGGCTCCGCATCTGTCAGACGACAGTAATAGCAGTTGCTCACTTCACAGGGACGGTGAAAATCTTTCCTGATTGAATCTTTAAGAAGTGGCCTGACGGGAAGACGTGATAAAAGTGTTGCACGTGGTTGGCGCTATGTTGCCTCTCCCTAAAACCCATTGCTCTCTGCCCTCGTCCAGCGCCTCGGAAGACAGTCAGGCTGGCCTGGACTTCCCGGGCCCGCTTCCTCCGCTCGGCGCCTAGGCTGCTCCTAGCTGCTCTGCGACGCCAGGTGCCTCTGCTGACTCCGAATGCAAAGGCGTGCCTGCGCCCGGCAGATGGGAAGGGCTGCAGAGAGAGAGGCTGCAAAGCACGCCAGGTCCAGAGGAGCGGGGCACGCTGCCACAGAGGAACCCGCCGTGCAGTGCTGCGTGGCTTCCCCGTGCACTGCGAGCCCCAGCAGTGGCCGCGGGAAACCGTACAAAAAATATCAAATCTGAGAAAAACTTTAACGGATTCCAAATTTAGTTTTGAATCTGAGCACAACGTACAGCCTCCAGCCCGTCCCAAACCCCTGCCTGCCGGA
>JAGPOW010001296.1:7131326-7144726 GCA_030014935.1 Caiman crocodilus | reverse complement strand
GAACTTCTTCACAGTTCGAGTGGCCAAGGTCTGGAACGGGCTCCCAAGGGAGGTGGTGCTCTCCCCTACCCTGGGGGTCTTCAAGAGGAGGTTGGATAGACATCTCGCTGGGGTCATCTGAACCCAGCACTCTCTCCTGCCTGTGCAGGGGGTCGGACTCGCTGATCTATTGAGGTCCCTTCTGACCCTAACACCTATGAATCTATAAATTTTCAGATAATCCAAGTTGATAAATCCATGATGCTTTAATAAAAAATCCCTATGATATAAACTACAGCACTTTCACATTGCTATTTATTGTGTACGCAAGTTGTTTGCATCTCATCTTGTGTATATTAAATGCTGGCCTTAATGTTTCTTGCACCACACTTTCATGCACTGAGATACTATGGTACCAAGGGAGTCCAATTCTATTTGAAGATGCTTCCCCTGATAAAACTGCATTATGAAAAGTGACAGAGAAGATGTTCTTTCCTTTATTCTTTCCCCAAGGGTCAAGCACGTGTAATTCCAGCCCTTCCTTGGATATCACTTCTATGGACTTCAGGTCACTATCCAAATGGTCTTGGTTGCTCTATCCCCAATACCTTCAACATCAGCTCATTTACCTCCACAGTGGTCCATTCCAGAAAACTAGAGATGAAGACAATAATCTAAACTCTTCCTTGTGATGGGCAGACATTACAGCGTAGAAAGACAGGTGACCCTTTGTATTCTAAAGGATTCTAGATCTACGTGAAAGCATAAGGTGTACAGAGCCCTTTAAGAGGGCACAAGTTGGATTGCTGTTGTTCATTCATCAAAAGCTTTCCTTTATGCTGGCTACACAATTGGACTTTCAAGAGACCTTTGAAGCAGAGCCCTGGATTTTAAAAAAGGAAGCATTTTCTTCTACTAATACCTCTCAACCCAGTCATTGGTATCAAAATTGTTAATTGAGTTACAGTCAGGGGTCTTGGTCTTTCTATATCTATATGCTTCCTCTACCAACCTTATTGATTTCAATCTTTTTCTGTTCAAGGAGGCTTGTGCTGGAGTTACTATAAACAAATGGGTTTTGTACACCATTTAGGATGATTGTACCACACAGTTCCAGACCACACTTTTTTGCATGTAGCCTTGTCCCTCTTCAGGAAACACTCCCACATCAATGTAATGCAATGAGAGGTAGGTTCACCGTCAAAGCTTGCTGTAATAGATTCTGTACCTTAGGGAGAAGGGGCATTATTTTTCTTCATTTTTAGTAACAAAGAAGGGAAGAGGATATCCCATATCAGACCACAGGTGCTGAATTCATAGGCTAAGTACAGACAGCCAAAAAGCTGAGGCAGAATCGATCCAATCTATGCAGCTTTCTCTAGCCGGTGTTAGAGAAAGCAGGTAGATGCCTGCAGTGGCTGGGGCACTCCCGCACACCTCCCAGCATGCCGGATGTTGCCAAGGACAGCCAAGCCGAGCTGAGCAACGGTGTCATCCGTCACTGGCTGTAAGGCACATGCCTCCCCACACTGCCCTGGCATCTGTCATGCAGCTGGCAGCAGCCTGCAGCCAATGGCGGGAGGTATGAGTGCCCCCACTCAGCAGCATGGGGGGACCTGGGCTTTGTCCAGGTTGGGGGTACTGGGGTCCACCCCTGGCAGGAGAGAGGTGGGGGGAGCAGAGGAGAGAGTTGCTAGGGTGAGGCGGTGCCAGCAATAATGTCCACATAAGGACATTAAGGACATTATGGGTGACATGCGTAAACCCTTTCTACCACTTCTTAATAGAAGAGTTCAAACTTTGATACACAATCTATTGCCTGTGTGTTACCAGCAATCACTGCATAGTGATCAGCAGCGAGGTACAAGGACAAGCTTCCTACGCCAAGAAACAATGTTGTTAAGGGTGCGGCATATTGTAAATCAAGTTTAACTCGACAGCTTTGCATTTCCTGAGAGACACTGACGAGCTGGCAGACTAACCGAGCAGGAAAACCTCCATTTTGCACAAACTGTCTCTAAAAATATTTATTTTCTGATTCAAGTCTTGCAAGTGGCAATCCCTTGGGTGTGTTTTACTACTATACATCATAAGTGTTTCATAGTTCCATAGTTGGCAGGGTCAGAAGGGATCTGAGGAGATTATCTAGTCCGACTCCCTGCTATGGCAGGAAAGAGTACTAGGGTCAAACGACCCCGGCCAGATGTTCATCCAGCCTCCTTTTAAAGACCCCCAGGGTAGGAGCCAGCACCATTTCTCTTGGAAGTTGGTTCCAGGTCCTAGCCGCCCTGACACGTTCTTCCCTTTGTTCTCACATACAGAAACACTTTGGATCAGCAGGAGATGCCTTTCTGATTCAGTGGTCGTCTTACCTGATATGTCTTTCCCCCAGTACTTAGCCAGGTCCAGAAGAAAGCGTGACAGGACAGGACTCAGGTAATCCAAGTAGCTCCTATGCTGTCCTTCCCTTCTCTGCTTCTCAAATTTTACACACTTGTCTAATCACCAGTGCATAACACTAAGACTTCAAAAGAGCATGGTTTCTTAGAATAAGGTTCTTGTTCTACGTCCAGACCCTAAGGATCTTGTGGTATCTGGATGACCTACAGTGGCTGCTATGCATACATTTTGAGCATCTTATTGCAATCTTCTCCACTACAAGAACTTAAACAGTGGAGTCAAAGCATTTTTCCTCTTGGGCTCCAATTCATATTTGCAATGTGACACAATCTTCTATTTCTTTTATTCTGGACTACCGGTTATTGTTAAATTCAATGAATGCAGAGTTAGTGGCAACCTTGATTTGCTGTCTGATCATACAACATGTCTTGCTTTAGTCTCATCAAATAGTTAATATAGTTCTCATGTTTATCTACCAGTCCAATAAAATCAGCTTTCATGGGACTCAAACTTAGTTCTTTCACCACTGAGAAAACCACTGCCAGAACTGTCATTTTCTTGCCTGGTCCACTGTTTAGCAAAGGTGGCATTTTCAGTGGCCACTCCTTCAGCTTGCTGAGCAAACTGTAAACAGCGAAGTCTCTTGTAGGTTTATTCTGAAAATGATTTCAGGATTTCATGTGAAATAACATATACACTTACTGGAGCTTTTCCCAAGACCATTTTCATTTCAGAGGGCATGT
This sequence comes from Caiman crocodilus, assembly GCA_030014935.1. Taxonomy (NCBI): domain Eukaryota; kingdom Metazoa; phylum Chordata; order Crocodylia; family Alligatoridae; genus Caiman; species Caiman crocodilus. Next base: position 7,141,604 of record JAGPOW010001296.1, on the reverse strand, counting down.
AAAGGGTGCCTATAGATGTGCGAGGAGGCTGCTCTGATGCACTTTAATTACAGAGCATCAGAGCAAGCTTGATTAATTAGCACACTCCAGCAGCCCCCATGTCTTCTGTATCAGCATCCCCACACTTCAAAATGGTTAAAGCTTCCCTGCCACCATTTTGAAGCACAGGGAGCCTGGTTATATGAGACATTGTGGACGCTTTAATTAGAGTGGATATCGGAGTCATTTTAATTAAAGTGGCCCCTGCCCCAACACCCCCAGAGCATGTGCAAAAGAGCCCAAAGTGCCTAACTTGTTTGTATGGAGAGCCACCCTTGTTTCATTTAAGTAAAACAAGCTTCAGAAACCCTTGTTTCTTCTAGCATCAGATCCAAGGGAAGACCAGTTTTGGCGCTCAGACTACTGAACTGGATTGTGGACTGCCTCAAAACAGCAAAATATCAATAAATTAAATCTCCCAATTCATATTAGAGCTAGTTCAACCAAGGCTCAGGCTGTCTCAGTGACATACCTTGGTTGGGGTCTGCAGAACAGATAGCAGAACCCTGGCTCATGTTGGCCACCATCATATGTAGGGACCTACCAAAATCACAACTGCATCATTTTCACAGAAGCCACATTTTTGGGCAGGCTCTGTGAAAAAAAAAATGTGGGCTCCACACTTTTGGTGGGCTTGCTTTAAAAAAACCCCAGCGACCCCCCCCAAAACTTACTGGCAAGGAGAAAAGCATGCAGGAAGCCCTGCAGTCTTGGAGCAAAGGTGAGACTGGAGGGGAGGGCTGGTGGGAAGGGTGTGCAAGGGAGGGGGGATGGGACTGTCTCTACAGGGGGCGGGGTTATGCAAACGATGGAATGAGGGGGGAGGAGGCGGAGTGCTTCCCAAAGGAGGGAGGCGTAGGATATGGGTGGAGTTATGCAAAGGATGGAATGAAAGGTGAGGAAAGGAGTGGAAGAGTGAGACTGGAGGCGGGGTTATGCAAATGAAGGCTCAGGGCTATAGAGGGGAGGAGGGGTTATGTAAAATGACATATGATTTAATGGTTTCCTGTGGCTTAAACAAGGTTATTAAACTGTGGTTTCAGGTCACGGGCCAATCTGTGGGGAGGGGCGGGACTCCTGGGGCCCCTCAGCCAATCAGAGGCCTGGGGTGGGGCCCTGCTGTGTTCAACCTGCAAATATGGTAGCCAGCCCTGTGATCTGCCCTTGAAATGGGCCGGCCAGCCACCTCCTCGAGTTTGGTAAACCTCTAATTACGTGCCTATGTAGGAACTGTTATTCGGATGAAGTCCTAACTCCCAGCACCTACGGGACCAGCCTGCTTGCTAATAACCTGAGTAAGACCCACATATACTGGCACTGAAAGAGGAGGAAATGGTTATGTATCAAGTTCGGTGTAGATGGATCCCACAACGTGCTCTCCTCCTCCTCCACAGCTTGGAGTGGACTCGCCGGGACTCTGAGCAGAGAAAGAACTGAACGAATGTTGGGGTCACCCTGCCCTTTCTGCCCTCGACTGGGGTGGCAGAGGGGAGCACAAGAATATGCAGGGCACACACATGAGCCTGAACAGACGCTGCTTATGAGGGCTTTACAAGCTCCTGTGCCGTGGGAGCAGGCGCTACAAGCAGGATCCACATGTACAGAAGCTCTCACAGAACTGCTCTTACTGTCAAGAGACATAGCTGTTTCACAGAAACTATGAAAGCTGCAAAGCCATGAGTGATAGTCACCTGCAATGCTATGTTAATAATGAAAAAAGCTAGCTAACATCACAACTTTATTTCATAACCCTGCTCTGGTAATTTGCTACTATAAATATGGATGGAAAAAAAGGGAAGGTCTGCAGTTAAAGGACTTATTCTTTTCCGACTCTATTATAGTAAAGACAAGAATAGCTGAAACTAGCCACAACACTGATAGAAATGCTTCTGTTTCTGTAGCTTTAATATGATGCTGAGAAAACCTGTACTTCAGTACCTTCTCTGATCTCTTTAATGTGCTCTCTTTTTCTGCCCAAGCACTCTGAAATAAAACACAAAACATTATATCAGACTGAGTTTTAAAAGTTGTGAAGATGCACATCAAGACAATTTTCAGTTGCAAGAGGTATTTCTTTGACTTCATTCAATCCATTTCATACATGAACATATTTCCCTAAATATTGGAAAATACATTAGGACACCAAGCAGAAAGCAGTTTTCTAGCCCAAATCCAGAATTGGTCCTCCCACCACGTAACTGCCTAATTATCACCAAAACTTCTTCAGAGCAAGCACATTTAAACACAACAGTACTTGGGGTGGATGGAGGACAGAGGATGGCAATGGTGGGGAAGAGAAAAAAGGTCTCTTAAGAAGCCCTGGAAGACCAGATAGTGAGTTTTCTTCTCATTCACTGGGAAATGCCAGTGTCCCAGAGATTTCCAGGAGCCAAGGAATAAACAGAGATCGTTTCCAGGTCTCTTGCTCAGAGGGTGGTTAATTATGGTTATTAGTAGACATATCAGTAATTTACAAGATTTTTGGTAAAGTCCGGTCTGTTTACCTTAAAGATCAAAATTCTGATCTGTGAATTTTTGCCAAGATCTGTGGAGTTTCAACATGGAATTGCGCGTGACCTTTTTTGCTTGATTATTTTTTTATTTAGTTCACATCAGTATTTAGCCATTCATGTACTTACCTTTACCGCTCGCTCATGTGAGACATGATGGAGCAGTCCAATTTTAGTTAAATAAAGATCACTGGATCAAATGACAAGGATATCTTCACAAATAAGACTAGCTAGTTACAGCCCCACTTAAAAAGAGCTGGGACTGTTTTTTCTAAAACTTGACCTGTCTTAACCATTTGATCTTCTTTAGTAGAATCAATTTAACTTTGGAAAGCTTTATTTGAACTCAAGTGAGTGAAGAGTTGAAAAATGCCACCCTCCTCCAAAAAACCTGACAAATTAACATTCTCTCAGGCACCTTCAGACGACCAGGAGAGGTCACGCCTAAGAGCTACTTTCTCAGTCTGTCAGGGAGACAGCAGTGTACCGGTTTAAACTCCCTCCAAAGGTAATGCAATCACCTTCAAGAGGAAACTAGACAGTTACCTCGCTGAGGCCATCTGACCCCAGATGTCTTTCCTGCCTAGTGCAGGGGGTGGACCTGATGACAGGGGCGACAAACAGTGGGTGCACATGCACCCTGAGAGCGCTGGTGCACCCCCTGTCCAGCCACAACGCTTCCTGTTTAGCCAGTGGGCAGGAGGGCAGGCGGGAGCACCAGTGCCCCATGCACGAGTGCCGGCCAGGGAGCAGGACCGCCGGCAAAAGCAGCCGCACTGCCTCTGGAAGTGGCCGTGAGAGTTTCGGAAGCTGCACGGCCGCTTTTCCAGTGAGCGAGATGGGCGGCAGAATCGGCTGCTGGCCCCCGCCACCGCCACCGCCAGCGGGATTGGCCGCCGGGGTACCCCCCAGTCACTGACTGGTGTTGGGGGTGGGGCACGTACCCCCAATTCAAGAGGCAGTATTATATAAATCGCTGTGCTTTACTTCTACCGGATTTACTTGAGACTTTGTATCACAATTATGAATGCAATCACGTCTGGGAGGAATGCACAGCATTCATGATGCATGTACGTAAAACAAGAACAACAGAACCTCCATATTTTATGTTTTCTATTTGGTAATGTATGAGGTCAAATATACTGCAATATAGTCAAAGTCTAGAAGAGTTGATCTCAATCTTTTTAAAACTCCAGGCACACCTGGGAAAATACCAGCTCTTACTTTTCATTCTGTTTTCAACTATGGAAAAATAGAGCCATTTCCCTGTTGCAAAGAACTCAGAAAGCTCACAAGAGGTCAAAATGGATTTAACACTGTGCATTCCTATTTGAAATTCCTGGGTTTATTTTGTGAATCTTGTTTGTACACTAAACAGTGCTAACAATGCATGGCAGCCTGTGGTACACATGAAAGGATCTCAAGGCACCCAGGTCTCCCTGGTTGAGACCCACTGGTCTAGAAGCAGCAGATGATTCTTCAGTATAACATGTATTACATACCCTAAATGCATCCATAAGATCAGGCTGCTCCATAAGCTTGGGAAAAGTTGCTAAAATAGGATTACTAATTAAATCTGAAAGGGAAAAGAAGCATACACATTTTGTTACGATTCATAAGCTTTTTAGATAAGACTCCAGGAACGTTAAAAATGGCTTACAGAAGCATTTGATGATTTTGTATACCACTGCATTCTCTCATCATTTCTAACAGCCCTAGAATATAAACAACTGCAAATGTGCTGCTACGTAGGCACCAACTTTGTTTTTTACTGGTGGGTGTTGCACACACAGAAACTGTCCCCTGAAAAAACAGCATTTTACTTTTAACTCAGTGCGTTCCCCTGCTGAGCCCCATGGATGCCCAGAAGAGGCAGTGCGTTAAAGCTCTGCAGCATCTGGCACTTTAGTGGCGCTTTTTTGGCACTTTTATCTAATAGCTGCTCGAATTAGCTTTAGCTAAAAGCACCAAAGCCCTGCTGATGCGCTTGATCTTTACAGACACTGCAGAGCTGGGTTGAAGTCACTGCTTCTTCCCATAAAGTGCATTTTTTTTATTTTTAACATCTGCAAGCATGGGCCTGTGGGTGCTAATATTTTTCAGTGGTTGTTTGAGCCCCACAGCATGCATGAAGTTGGTGCCTATGTGCTGCTATTTTTGTATTGTAAAAGTGAAATTCTCAAGGTGTAGGAAACGTTAGTAGCTTACTATTATCCAACTATTCCTGGAAAGTAACATAAAACTAAACTGCTTTTTCTAAGAGACTAAAAACTCTGTGAACTGATTTTTTCCAGGAATTTTAGTAACTCAAAATATATAAATACCTTTGACATAAACCTGATTATCATGCACTGTATTTTGTTTTTCCCATACACAAAAGGATATAATGAGAACCCAACAGTTGAAAACAGGATTTATACAGAAACAAGGTGCAAATGCTTAGTGAAGGAGATTAACCCTTAGAACAGCTTTCAAGGGGCTATGACAGAGTCTCTATCACTTGAAATCTTTAAAATTAATGTTCAGACTTTTCAAAAAGACACCATATAGCTCAAAAAGAAGTTACAAATCATTCTAAAAAATTCAAAGGACAGAATGAAGTCCTTTGATCCACATTAGTCAGGCAATCAAACTAGACGATCAGAAGGACTCTTCTGACCTGAATAATCTATCATTTTTCAGTTTATGGTTTTATTAAATAAAATGAGAGCATGCACATCAGAAAAACTGAATAAAAGCCTGATTTTCCAGTGTACTAACTGTGGAAATTAACTTCAGTGAAAGATGTGATGGTAGTTATAGCTTTGGGTATTTTTGAAAACTGAAACTACTATTTAAGTACCTAGCTATGGACTGAAATTGTTAGCGTAAGTATTTTGGTAACTGCAGATTCAATGTCTTTTACTATAGAAGTAGACCGTGTATTATTTCAAAAGCCTAATACAGAGACAGAGGAGAAAGATCAAGGAATATTCAGACAGTATCATTTTGCAGTATGAAAAACTATCAACCCACTACACAATGACTGAGAGTTGCAATGTTTTGTATTTCTATAATGACTAACAATAGGCACATTAAGAAAAAAGTGTGCAGTGATAGTTATGTTTTTAAAAGGAAAAATCTAAACTCGTATCTTGCTTTGTTCTTTCCATAGCTGAATGTAAGCCTTAAGAGTTCCTCCACTTCTCCTCTGCCTGTCTCCACAATTGACAAAATGTGGGGAAAATTATTAGTCTTAAGTATAGAAATACTTACCTGATCTCGTGTGGAAAGCATAGGAATGTACTCATTAAAAATTAATAAGCAAAACATTTGATCTTGACAGTTAAGAGGAACTTCGAAATGTTTACAAGAACTGAGCAAAAGCCTCATCTGAGGGCAAACTGCATGCACTGTCATGCCACATACTACAAAGACACACATTTCGGATCAGCAAAGCATGATGTAGAAATTTTGAGGCAAGGTGGAAACAACGGAGGAACAACAGGCTGATTCTTAATATGAGAAACAAGTATTGTGAATTCCTCAGTGAACGGTGTATCAATACAAATGTTACAGAATTCATACAGTATTCACTTCTCTGCTTTCTTGAAAGCTTCACTGAAAACACTTCATTCATACTTCACTGAAAACAGAATTTGATTTGTTCTGTTTGCCTTCCATTATGGGAATTTAAGTCAAATATGAAACTCATTTGACACAAGTTAAAGTGTTACAAAATTGAATATACAGCTAATCTTGAGCAGATGAGAATGACATTTAGGGACTGTGTAAGAGTGACTCGAGCAGAATGGGTTTCATTTAACTTCCAAGGAAAACATGCAAATATTTCTTCAAACTAAATGGTTATAATATGTATGCAGTCCAGATAGGGTGTGCTACTTCTACTCTTTCCATGAAACAACATATGTAGGATTACATCAAACAGAAAGAACTGGAACACAGATCTTTCTTAAACTGGAACTCATGAAAGTTTTCTCAGGCTGGGGAGAGAGTGCCTATTAGGGACAGATTTTTTTCCAAGGCAGGAACCTGATTTAAACCCTACTTATGGCAGGTATTGGAGAGACGGAAATAAATATGCTTTAAAGGTCTGATTCTTCTCCTAATGTAGGCAACAACAAAACACCCATTAATTACAATGGAGTTTGATCAAACCCTTCTTACTAAGTTAGTTTATATAGCAATTATTGCTAGTCAGATTTGGAGCCTTAGCTAGGTTTAATTTTTATAATAACATAGCCCAGCCAGCTAGGATGACATGTCGTGAATATATATTCTCTCTTCTTAGGAGAGAAAACTACTTACTGTATCTCAGGACAGTGCATTGTTTTCTGCTAGGCACAACATCTGGAAATTGTGGAAGCCTTTTCTTACTGAAACAAACTACAGGGTGGCACCGTGGGGTGCCTATACCAGCAGGGAGGCTGCTGCTGTGCACTGCAATTACAGTGTGCCAGAGCAGACTTGACTGAGTGTCATGTATCAGCATCCCTGTGCTTCTGAATGGTGGAGGGGGTGCTTTCTATGAGCTTTAGATAAAGCACCCCCGCCACCACTTTGAAGTGCAGGGACACTGATACACAAGATGCTCTGGGTGGTCTAATTAAAGTACTTCCCCCGCCCAACTCCCAGAGCACACGTACAAATGCCTTTAGAAACTAAGCGGCTCAGAGAGGTATGAGCTTCTATAGGAAACATGCTACTTTGTCAGATGCTATGAACGGATCTAGTAGCAGCTAACAAAGTTGGTTGTTTCCTACAAAAGCTCATGCCTTTCTGAACCAGTTAGCTAGCTTCTAAGGAGTTACTCTCCCATATCTTCTACCTGACTTCAGACTAACATGGCTAACCACTTATTTCTCTTGCAAGTACTTCCAAGTACTTGGAAGCAAAGGACAAAAAACACTCCCTTTTTTCCCTTGGCATTATTATTCATACAAACATCAAAATTGCCACGCTGGTTAAGACGAAAGATCTATCTAACCCTCTAACCCAATACGCTTTCTCTGCAAGTAGCAAGTACAATATGCCTTTGAGAAATAATTAACCAGAATAACTCACAATATTGATTTCTCATGATTTGCCACAATAACAATGCTTACCAGCACTCTGCGCGTTTATTCTGTCCTTCAGGAGCACATCACCAAGAATTTGTCGATAAAGTATCAAGAGGTGAATGTAGCACATGCTGCCAATCAATGTTTCTGGTAGCAGGCTATAAGAGAAATACAAGGTTTTGTATCTATATTCAAAACAGCTCATGGAAAGCAATCCTGTGAACCTGAATAGGTATTACAACCACATCAATGCACATGAATAAATACCTATTGGAAGTAATAACAGATGAAGTAAGCCAAAAGTGTGTAGATATACTTTCTTTCATAAAGAGTGCTTGAAGTACTTCTGTGTTACTGGTGAAAAAGACATTTAGGAGACAGAAAATGACAGCTAACTAAAGGTGTTCTACATCTGAGCAACTAAACAGCAGAACAGTCATTAAAATATCAATTTAGTTTTAGATATTTTCCAGAAAGGAACAGAATTTAAATCCTAAGAAGGCCCTTGAAATGCCGTTTACACTTAAAGAACATGAACTTCTTCAAAAGCAGCCATTGGCAAAAATCCCAATGATTACAGCAAGATGGGATCACACACTCATGACCAGGTTAGTTTACGTAGCAACTACAGCAATATTGCCCCCCGCCGCCTCTGCTGGCTGGTGCCGGCCTGGGCAGGTCTGTCCCATCCGGAGCAACATGCAGCTGAAGCCGGATTCCCACGTGCTGCTGAGGACAGGAGGAGCCCGGTCAGGTCGGCACCGGCCAGCAGAAGCAGCGGTGGAGCCGTGTGTCGCTCGGGACTGACCGGCGTAGGCAGGGGAAAATGCAGCTGAGCCCCTGTATTTGGGGCTGGCTGTCGGGCCAGGCTGTCGGGCCAGGCCGTGGAAAAGCCCAGCGTGGTCAGGCGCAAAGCAGAAGCCTGTGATCCCGGGGATGTGCTGCTCACGCAGCGTTGGTTCAGCACCAAGAGGCACCCTAACCCCTCAGGCCAAATCCTGCTCTGTATACAGGCGCGGGGCCTGAGCACCTCTGCGGACCCTCGCACGGACTCTGGGCTGCACGTGCGTGGCTGCGCTTCCCTTCTGCGCTGGCCCTGGCTGCTCCTCCTCACCCCCCTGCGCCAGAATGCCCAGGCATTTGCATGGTACCAGGTGCGGCCTCGAAACTTTAGCTAAAGGAAAACTACAGCTAGCCGTGGTTTGGCGGGGGGTGGGCCCTCCCCAATAGTCTCTAATAGTGACAAGTCAGGGGGCAGAGACCCACCAGGCCCTGCAGCCCCTCCTTGACATTGGAGGTGTGTAGCAAAGGGGAGAAGAGTTCCTGGCAGGAAAGGTGGTGGAGTGAAATAGATGTTTCCCTGGAAGGATTTATGCTGCTGGGTAAAATGAATGAATTGTAGTGGGATGCCTTCCCTCCACTGGGGATGATCAGACATTGCACAGCCAGAAATAATGTTAATGTCTTCGCTGGGACTCTAAAGCACAGGGCAACTGGACTGATGGACCGTGACATTATTGGCCCTGTGACGCTTGCATATTATCTGAGAACTCCAGCTTACTTGCTGAGATCCGGGAAACGAGCCATTTAGAGGGAGAGTTTTGAACTGGTTAGACCCATTTCATTGTCACTTCCTGCAACTTCATTGGTGTCAAAGGTCACGTGACATCACTTTTTGATGTGATACCACTTCCTGTGAGGTCTTTGAATATGGCTTGCCAGCCCACTGGGTGATAAAAAGTTCATGATCCGGCCCTACATTCAAAAAGGTTCGACACCCCTGCTCTAGGTGCAATATTTATATCATTTCCTGGCATTCCCAGGGAATGTTATCTTCAAACACGCTCTGTCTGCCCACTCCGTCTCCAGCAGAGCAGAGAGCTCCTCAGGGTGGCTTCATCACCTCATTCCCGGGTATGGCATCAGCAAGCAGAAGGTCGGGGTGGGCTCAGCAAAGATGGTTGCAGGTGTATGAAGAATGCACTGCAGACATCCTGAGGCAGCCACATCTGATGGTGTACAGGGAGAACACATTTTGCCACTCTTTCTTCATTAAAGTCATTTCTGTTCTTGAGGGTAGGTCTGCATTACAAAGTGCAATTGCCTTACATGGTTTAATAGAACTGCACGAGGTGCCAGTAGCAGGTATTGGAGTGGCAGCAGCACAGGCTGTTTCAACTGACCTCGGACCCTTGGTCAAGGCAGCTTACCCATGCTGCTACTGCTACTAGTATCCAATCTGGTCAGATTAAACCTAGCACAGGTATGTTTAAATGAAATGCAGTTATACTTCTGACTGTAGCCGATGTAGCCCTATATGCCTCCACAGAAACTATACTAGGAGGGGGGATCTCATCTTGAGATAGAAATCACATGTGATAACTGACTATTAGCTAAAGAAATGAATTCTAAACACATTTAATACTATAGGCAACTATTTTGGCTGGAGGGCCACTTAACGAGTTTTGGTGAGCTGTTGAGGGCCACAAGGGTAGCCCTGCCCTTGACAGGCCCCACCCCCGGCCACCGTCTTGGGATTGGAAGTTCCACGCTCTGACCTTTGCTACCAGAAGACCCTACCCCTTGCCCCTGGAAGTATGGTCTTTTTGGGAAGGCATTTGCCAGCTTGGAAATGGAAACATATATATTTCCAATATATATATATATAT
>JAGPOW010001296.1:7094359-7118395 GCA_030014935.1 Caiman crocodilus | reverse complement strand
AAATCATGTCCCCCAGCCCCCTAACCATTTTTGTTGCCCTCCACTGGGCTCTCTCCACTTTGTCCACATCCTTTCTGTAGTGGGGAGCTCAAAACTGACTCCAGATGTGGCCTCGCCAGTGCCAAACAAAGGGAAAGAATCACTTCCCTCAATCTGCTGGCGATGCTCCTATTAATGCAGCCCAGTGTGCTGTTAGTCTTCTCGGCAACAAGGCACACTGTTGGCTCACATTCAGCTCACTGTTCACTGTAACTCCCACTGTAACTGCAACTTGGTATCATCTGCAACTTGTTGAGGTTCACTCCATCCCATCTTCCATCCAGATACTGGTGAAGATATTAAATAAAACCAGCTCCAGGACTAACCCCTGGGGCACTCCACTTGATACCAGCTGCCAACTAGACATCAAGACACTGATTACTGCCCTTCGAACCTGACAATCCAGGCAGTTTCCTATCCATCTGTCTATTCATCTAACCCACACTTCATTCCTTTTTGTATTTCCAAACTTTGGTAATGTTGAGGTGATGTTGTTGCTGCAATTGTCCAGGAAATACACAAAAGGCAAATATTCGTGTGGGTGATATCATGCAGGTGGTCTAATAAAAGATATAATTTCCAAATTTTAACATGCTAATGAAAACAAGATTAAAAAAATAGTAATAATAGTACCCTGCCACATTCAAGTCCAAGCACAAATGCACTAAGGAACTACATACTGCATTGAACCAACCGATTTTCACTGTTCAGAATCAGGTGAGAAATGCAAAAAACAAACCAAAAAAGCATAATCAGTGTCTCATAAATTGTCTTTTCATATTTTCCCACTGAATCTAATTCTATTATTCTTAATAATGTAAGGAAGAAACTTTATCTTGGAAACAAACATTTAAAACAGTGTTCTTCAGGGGCAAACTAAACCTACATTTCCAAAATCTGAATGCATAACCTTGGGCATTTGAGGGACTAGGAAATGAGGATAAGAAAATTCTGAAAAGAAGTCTCGTGACACTCGACTACTGGAATCCCAATAGATACCTTTCAGATTTCAGCGTTCATAATAACCCTGCAACAGGAATTTTACAGAAAATGTCAGTGAAGGTACGGGACTAAAAAAAAAAGATAAAAGCAAAACATTAATCATACTCTGATCAAAAAGAAAATACAGCCAACTTACTTGGAAGAAACTGGAATTCCACTCGAGTCAAATAGTTTTAAAAATGCCCAACCACAGCTCAACTCTCCTCTTTCACCAGTTGACTAGAAAGTGAAAAATAAAAAACTCACTCAAGCCAGGTAAAACAAGAAAACGTATGGGTGGCATTTTATGGAAGCACAAGTGAAAGATTTCCCTTAAAACTTTAAAGATTAGAACAGTGGTCAGCAGTCTTTTTTGGCTGCAGGCCAGAGTGACCCATTTTGGGTCAGAGGCAGGCAGATGGGTGGGTGCCAGGACCCAGCCACTGATGGTGCTTCTCCCCACAACAACACAGGGAGTATCTGTAGCGTGTGCTTCTTCCCCTAGGGGAATGACAAAGCAACAGCTGTTGAAGGCATCCTCCCCCTCTTCCAAATGTCCTCGAAGCTCCACATCCAAATGAAATGGCTCCGTGGGTCAACAACCCCTTTTCTAGAAACACGCAAACGTGGTTTGCTAATATCAACAGATCTGATATTGCAAACTATATTTTTGGAGATTTTTTTGTCCAAGCATTCTGAGTACACACACGAGAGAGCTGTGTGTGCACATGATCTACCATTACATCAATACAATAAGCCCAATAAAACAAATATACATTGGAATTAGAAGTTGGTGAGGCTATCATCAGAACTGCACATGAAAACCTGGGCAATTTCGCTGCACTTTAAATTGCTCCCAATGGTCTTTCAATATTAGCAAACAAACCACTAGTAAAATAGACCTGAAATTGAAAACCCTTAGAAAACATGTTCCAAATTAATAAAGCTTTAGAAGCCAAGAATGCAAATTTAAGATGAATCCTAAAGCAACTCAGGCATTTGCAAATAAGGGAAAGCATAAATAAAATGCCTCCAAAAACCGTTAGTTACGATCTGAGAAGAAAGAAAACAACCTCTACCACCCTTATCAGTGCATAGCAGTTTCATGTCATCAGTGACAATAAGTGTTAGGATGGGTTACTTGTAACAACGGGACAGTGTTTCTTAGTCGATAGAGCAATGGATGAGGATTCCAGATCAGCATTGTTTCCAGCTCACTACCAACATGCTGGATGACCTTGAGGGCATCACTTCACTGACTTGTGCCTTAGTTTCTCCACATGTATAATGCAAATAAAGACCTTCATAGGTAGTTTGAGACTGACAGGTAAAAAAAGCAACATACAAGAAGAGCTAAGAACTTGGCTATTAACAAACCACGTACAGACCACAAAAAAAGTTATGCTTTGTGGCATCCTCACAAGACAAACAACATAAAGGCTGCCATTCCCCATTCTTTGCTAAACACTCCTTGATCAATTACCAAAAGAAACAGAGCTAATGTACTTAGATATACAATTCTTTTACTACTAGGGAATGGAGTTATACCTCTCATAAGAAAAAAATTCAAGATTAATGTAGTGACTCGAGAGATGGAGTATAGCGTTCATTTGGAACTCAGAATATTGACCTAATGTTAGACACTAAGAGACAAGAGATTCTTAAAAACTATGATTTCATGAAGCACAAGAAATGAAATCTAGGACTCTTAGCTTGCCAGTAGTGTTATGATTTCTATTTCACAGCTCATGGGCTCTCAGACCTTCTGATAATTGGCTTTCTACATATCAATTGTTATTCTGGTCAGTCAGATGTGACAAAATGGAGCTTGGAATTAATACTTTATAACATCTGGAACAGACTGGAATTTCATCTTTCAAATCACATAAAGATTAAACTAAAACAGATCAACTAATAGACTACTGGTTGTGCCAGCAATGAGGAAAGCAACCTGGTAACTAGAATTATGGGAAATTGGCCCTTAATAATTACCAAATATATCACACCTTTGGCAAACCAATAAAAATGCTTCCAGCACTGGTAAACCTTTCTAATGGCCAGTCCTAAAAACAAACAAACAAACAGTCTTGATCTCTAAATGTTTGCTTATTCCTGAAGTCAGCAAACACAGGACAAAAATCACCTTCTCCTCCCGAAACATAATCTAATCATCCTTGAGGTGAGCAAAAGAAAATTAAGCAAGCAAGCAATTCCAGTTCTGGTGCTATTGTTTGAAGCCTCTCGAGATTCTGAGAATGACTTAGGGTTTATGGTAGTTGCTCATTTTATAAATACATATATAAAGGACCTTCCATATAACAGTTAGTTTTGAAACCATATGCTTACATTGCGTATGTAAGTGATGCCAAGTTCAAATAATATACCAATGTCTGGAGATGGAGAGTTGGACCTGATGAAACAGTCGCCATCAAGCAAACTGGGTAAAATGCCTGTTACCTAAAAAATTAAGATTAAAATAAGAAGCAAATAACTTTCTTCAAATTTCTCATTTTTAAAAGGTGTGTAAACAGGGTATGCCTTCTAAATAAGACCCTAGACCCAATATCATTATTCAGCACTTTCCTTTTATCCATTTAAAGACAAAAACATGCCCTCATTCTCTAGCTTTCCATAAAATACACCTATCTTGAAAATGTAAATCCTATTATAAAAATCTTAAATCATTTTTTACAAATGAGAGAACATCTTTCATATTGTAGACACAGCTCTCACTGGGTTAATATGACAGCCCTTTAGCAATGTATATTGACTCTATGCAACAACCTAAGGCAGGAGTCAGCAACCTTCTACAAGCATGGGCTGTAGGTTGCAACCTGGTCAGTGCCATGGGCCACCACTCCCCTGACCACTCCAGCAACAGCGAGCAGATGCTACAGCAAGGAATAGCAGCTCTCCTGGTGGGCTGCAGCAGCTGGCTGGAGGTGCTTCAGGCAACTGTTATTGCATTAGCAAAATGCAGAGTGGATCAAATGGCTGGGAACTGGTATGCCCCTGGTAAAAATGAAGACCAGATCAGATATTCCTGGGACAGATCCAATCCCTTTGTGGGCCAAATCTGGACTGCAGGCCAGACGTGACTGATCTCTGGTCTAAGGGAGAAGCAAAGCCTAAATCAGGGAGAATGAAACCCCAAAGAAAGTTCACACTTGCAATGACAGAACAAGGCCAGAAGCACTTTTTTCCTTCCATTATGAACACTGGACACTATCACCAGTTCAATATGGAATCAAATCTAAGAGTGCCACCTGCTGTATGACCAACACTTTCTCACCTGAGCTTCTTGATGCTTTCCCTTCTACATACTGACATAAGCCATTCCTGTTCAGTTAATAAATTAAAATCTGAGATGATAAAAGTGCAAGCCTTTACGACATGCAATTTACTGAACTTGTGACTCACCTACGACTGTTTCTTCTCGGGATCTATTTCCTTACCTGCGACTTTACTAGGAATTACATTGTTTATCTACCTCTGAAAAGGTTTTGTGACCTATGGAGTAGAGTGTTACACATGTCATTGCCTCATCCCTAATTCCCCAAATTCAACATAAAGTTCCCTGTGTCAAATCTGTTAACCGAGGGGTGTGGTCACAATCACGATTTAACTGAGCCGATGGAGAGACTGGTCTGCAGTCCAGGCCTGCAAAGAGACCTTAACAGGGCACATACACACCTGCAGGGAGGCTGTTCCGACATGCTGTAAATCCAGAGTGTCAGAGCAGATTCAATTAATTGAGTTTGCTAAAGAATGCAAATTAACATGCTCCAACAGCCTCCAGCATCATGTGTATCAGTGTCCCCGTGCTGAAAAATGGTGGTGGGCACTTTGAACTAAACCTCATCAAACAAGCTTTAGTTCAAAGCGCACCACTGTCATTTTTTCAGTGCAAGGACGCTGATACATGTGATAATCAGGTGCTTTTAATTAGCACAGCTTGCCAATTAAAACTCCCTCCCCCTGTCTCTATAAACACCCATAGTGTTTTGTCAAAATGAATTCATCGGCCATGTCCAGCTATGCAAGCACGTGTGGCTTGTGGTGCTGCAAACCTCTTTGTGGCATCACAAACCACATGCAGGGAATGCTAAAATGGGCCGTACACTGAAAGTTTGCAGTGCAAGGCCAAAATATGCTACAAGGATGTCTGGGAAGCAAAAAAAGTGCCCCCCAAAAAAGCAGTGCAGTGCATACAAGAGCATGCACCAGAAAACACAGGCTCAGACATCCAGGGAGATGCTCTGGCTGCCATCCAGAGTGTCTCCACTCTTGCAGATATACCCCAGCTCCTCCAGCATGCTGGGAGCTGGAAAGACATGGGCAAGGGCAGTTTGCCCAAAGTGGGACAATTTGTTCCTTGCCAAAATGCATGGGCAAGGGTGTGCACTGCAGCAAAAAGTACTGGCACAAATTTGTGCTTTTACTATTTTTGCCACTGCAAGTGCACACCCCTGCATAGCTGGACGCAGCCTTTAGGATTACTGCAGGCACTCTGGGATTATTATGGGTATATACTCAATAGCCAGCATTTGCAAGATAAAGCCCTTCTTAGTTCAGGGACTCTCCTTTTGAGAGCTAAATGCTTAGGTACCTCCTCTACAAATTCACCCAAATTATACCACTTTCACACATTTCTTTATGTTAAAACACTAAACAATAGATGACCATATTAGCTGACAACTTCTAAGTATGCTATATTAAATGAAGCAGATACACATACAGACCCACACATTCATTTCCAATCTATATACCTACCCGTGGGGAAAAAGTCCATGACTTTGGATTTTTAGGTTGCCACATAGCTCTAACTGTATGAATGTTACTCAGTACCTAAAACAAGATAGGAAATTATATTAAAAAACAAGGTTAACTAGAAAATCACTTAGCTCTTACAAACACATTATGTGCGGTCAACTCAACATTCTGCACTATGATCACAGCATGGCTGCCCATTCCTCACAGCATGGTTGAAGATTACTGTTGGAATATCCTACAGGGACCACGAAGGAAGAATAGCCCACAAAGCACAGCATTCTCTAACAATCCTCTGGCATTTCTAGCAGCAGCTTCAGAAAGAACTGTTCTAAAAGTCTGAGTACTGAGAAAAAAGGCCCTTTGAAGCCTAAAGACCTTGCAGAGGTGGCAGATTATAACAGATCTTTTTTTTTTTAATTCTGGACTATGTTTTATATTAAACTGGATATAGGAAATTCTTGCTACAGTTATAGATACAATGGCGTATGCTTCCCCAGTTCTTTAAATACTGTATTTTCTTGCATATAACACACCACCAAATAAAACATGAACCTTTAGGAGGAGGCTAACAAACATGAACCTTCAGGAGGAGGCCAACAAACAGGGGCAGCAAACAGGGCAAGCAGCTTGCAGGCTGTTTGCTGGGAGCAAGAGGAGGAAGGGGGAGAAAAGCCAGGCACCAGGTACCAGATCCTACCCAGGGAAGGTAAATGATCCAGAGCTGCCTGTGGCTTTGGCTTGCTGAGTGTTTGTTTGGTGGGCTGCAGGTGTTCGGTGCATGTGCTCTAAAAAGCCGAGTGTTGCTAGCTGAGTGATTGCAGAAGCCCTAACAAGGAGGTGGACCCAGTCCAGACCCAGCAGGGTATAAAAAGGAGACTCCCCAAGCAACCAGGAAGCCAGTGAACAGGGGCAACAAACAGGGAAAGCAATTTGCTGGTTGGTTTGCAGAAGTTTGCCCCCCCCGAGGGGACAGCCTTTCAGCTTGGCGTGAGGAACCAGGGAAAAGGAAACTTTTGGGACCAAGGAACAGTAAACAGGCCAGCTTCCAGACGAGTTTGCTAGGGAATATGCTTGGAAGAAGGGCTATAAGAGAAAAGAGGCAGATTAGGAGTCCCAGGGAAATGGCTGGAGGACGTCATAACATCAGAGCCACTGTCGCTGCCTCTGCTTGTACCTGTGAGGTTTCTGTCCGCGAAGGACCGCTCACCATTGAGGCTTCCACCCAGGTCCAGGATGGTGCTGTGGGGACTGTGGCTTGCATGTTATTTCCAGTGATGGTCAAGTGGAGGAATGCCTGTGGTGTGAGCAGTGCCTTGTGGTGGTGTCTCTCAGGGAACAGGTAAGAGAGCTACAGGAGGAGGTGGTGAGGTTCTGAAGCATCCTCTGCCATGGGGAGTTCATTGATTTGATGTTGGAGGAGACCTCCAGGACTGTGGAGGAAAAACTGCCAAAGACAGCACTAGAGAAGGCAGAGGACATGGACTCCCAGGAAGGTGGAAGCTGGAAGCTTGTGACCTCTGTCAGCAAGCAGAAATCTTCATCTCCACCTGCAACAGTTCGTCTGGAGAATAGGTATGAAGCCCTAGCAACAGAGGGCAAGGAGCATGTTCTGTTAAAGGAGGGGAACAGGCCAGGCCTCCTCAAGTTGGAAAGGACTGAAACCACTGTCACCAAGAAGCGATGGGTGGTGGTGGTTGGATACTCCCTTCTGCGGAGGTTAGAGAGATCCATCTGCTGGCCTGACTTGTTGTCTGAGGAAGTCTGCTGCTTGCAAAGAGCCTGAATCCAAGATTTCACAGAGAGATTAGAGAGACTCATCTGGCCCCCTGACTACTACCTCATGTGGACACCAATCATACTGCCAGGGGGAGACCCATAGCAGATGAAAAGGTACTACAGGGCTCTCTGTGCAAGGGTGAAAGGGATGGGGACTCAGGTGGTGTTCTCTTTGGTCCTTCCGGTCAAGGGAAAGGACCTGGGCAGGAGAGATGTTCTCATTCTTCCTGAGAAACCAGGACAATCTACTAGTTACCTCAGGTGCCTGTACGTGAATGCACAGAGCCTGGGAACCAAGCAGGAAGAACTGGAGGTCCTTACACAGTAATGGCACTATGATGTGACTGGAATAACAGAGACTTGGGGGGTAGCTCACATGACTGGGACACTGTCATGGATGTGTATAAACTGTTCAGGAAGGACAGGCAGGGGAGAGAAGGAGGAGTTGCACTTTTACATAAAGAGCCATATGATTGCTCAAAACTCCATTATTAAACTGGAGATAGGCCTGTCAAAAGTCTCTGGGTTAAAATCAGAAGGGAAAGCAGCAAGGGTAATGTTGTGGTAGGTCTGCTATAGACCACCAGACCAGGAGGAAGTGGTGGGTGAGGCTTTCTCCAGACATCTAGTGGAAGTTTCCTGATCATAGGCCCTGGTTCTCATGGGGGACTTGAGTCACTCTGACATCTGCTAGGAGGGAAATACATCAGTGTGCAGGCAATCCAGGAAGGTTTTGGAGATCGGTGGGGACAACTTCCTAGTGCACGTGCTGGAGCAGCCAACTAGATGCCATGCTCTTATTGACCTGCTGCTCACAAATGGGGAAGAATTGGTGAGGAATGTAGTAAGTAGATGGCAACTTGGGCAGCAGCGACCACGGGTTGACTGAGTTCAGGATCCTGAGGAAAGGAAGGATGGAGAACAGCAAAGTAAGGGCCCCAGACTTCAGAAAAGCAGACTTTGACTCAGTCAGGGAACTCATGAGCAGGATCCCCCAGGAAGCCAGTCTGATAGGGAGAGGAGTCCAGGAGAGCAGGCTGTACTTTGGATGAAGTCAGGAAGACCAAAGCACACTTGGAGTTGCAGCTAGCAAGGGATGTGAAGGGTTACAAGAAGGGTTTCTACAAGTATGTCAGTAACAAGAGGAAAATCAGGGAATGTGTGGGTCGCTTACCGAATGAGGGAGGTAACCTAGTGTGAGATGATGCAGAGAAGGCTGAAGTACTCAATGCCTTTTTCACCTCCAACTTCACAGGCAAGGTCAGCTCCCAGACTGGTGCACTAGGCAGCACAGTTTGGGGAGAAGGTGAGCTGCCAAGTGGCAAAATAACAGGTTAGGGACTATTTAGAAAAGCTAGACATATACAAGTCCATGGGGCCAGACAGGATGCATCCAAGGGTGCTGAGGGAGTTAGCAGATGAGATTGCAGAGCTGCTGGCCATCATTTTTGGAAACTCATGGTGATTGGGAGAGATCCCAAATGATTAGAAAAAGGTGAACACAGTGCCTATATTTAAAAAAGGGAAACAGGAGGATTCAGGAAAACTATAGACCAGTGACCTCACCTCAGTCCCTGGAAAAATAGTGGAGCAAATCCTCAAGGCATCTATTTCTAAGCATTTGAAGGAGAAGAAGGAGATTCAGAACAGTCAGCATGGATTCACCAAGGGCAAGTCATGCCCAATCAACCTGATTGCCTTCTACAATGAGACGACTGGACGATATAGCGTACCATGATTTTAGCAAGGCTACTGATACAGTCTCCCACAACATTCTTGCAGGCAAGCTAAGGAAGTATGGGCTGGATGAATGGACTGTCAGTTGGACAGAAAACTGGCTGCAGCATCAGGCTCAGAGGGTATTAATCAATGGCTTGAGGTCTAGTTGGCAGCCAGTATCAAGTGGAGTGCCTTAGGGGTCAGTCCCGGGGCCAGTTTTGTTTAATATCTTCATCGACCTGGAAGATAGCATAGGCTGCACCCTCAGCAAGTTTGCAGATGACACCAAGCTGGGGGAGCAGTAGATAGGCTGGAGGGTAGGGCTAGGATTCAGAGTGACCTAGATTAATTGGAGGATTGGGCCAAAAGAAATTGCATGAGGTTCAAGAAAGACAAGTGCAAAGTCCTGCACTTAGGACAGAACAATCCCACGCACCGATATATGCTGGCGGCTGACTGGTTGGGCAGCAGCTCTGTAGAAAAGGACCTGGGAGTTACAGTGGACAATAAGCTGAATATGAGCCAACAGTATGCCATTGTTGCCAAGAAGGCTAACAGCATACTGGGCTGCATTGGTAGAAGTATTGATAGCAGGTCAAGGGGAATGATTATTCCCCTCTCATCAGTACTGGTAAGGCCACATCTGGAGTACTGTGTTCAGTTTTGGGCTCCCCACTACAGAAAGGATGTGGACAAATTGGAGAGAGTCCAGCGGAGGGCAACAAAAATGGTGACGGAGCTGGGGGCACATGGCTTATGAGCACATGGCTTATGAGGAGAGGCTGTGAGAACTGGGCTTATCCAGTCTGGAGAAGAGAAGACTTGAGAGGGGATTTAAAACCAACTTTCAACTAGCTACCTGAAGGATGGTTACAAAGAAGATGGAGCTAGACTGTTCTCATTGGTGGTAGATGACAGAACAAGTTGTTGAGTTTCAGCAAGGGAAGTTTAGGCTAGATATTAGGAAGCATTGTCTCAGTAGGAGGGTAGTAAAACACTGGAACAGGTAACCCAGAGAGGCTGTGGATTCTCCATCCTTGAAAGTATTAAAGACCTAGGTAGACAAAGCCTTGACTGAGATGATCTAGTTGGGGATGGTCCTGCTTTGAGCAGGGGGTTGGACTAAATCAGTATTTCTCAACTCATGTGTCAAGACCCAAAAGTGGGCTATCAGACTATTTCAAAGGGTTGTGAGCTGTGGCAGGACAGATGGGCAGCAGGAAGGCATCTGCCACTTCCAGCCGGGGAAGAGGCCAGGGCCAGTGCCTGTGCTCACAGGGGTGGGACAGCCAGGAGACACTGCTCGGGGGGTGGAAGGGGCCATGACCAGGCTTCCTGGTGTGGCGCAGCAGCCCTAGCCCAGGGCAGAGAGGGTGCCCCAGGCCTCTCCTCCTCCCTCCAGCCCATGCTAGTGACGGAGTCACTTCACTGCCCTCCACATGAGATGGAGCTGTTGCAGCCACCATGCTCCCGCCCAAGTGAGACAGGCCAGCTGAGGGCTCCTCCGGCATGGCCGGGGGGCAGGGCCAGGGGGGTGTGGGTTGGGATAGGCCATGGATATTTGCAAATACTTCTGTGGAAGAAGAAAACCCCAGGCCTTAATTTCTGCTGACTTCTTGAGTTAGTGCCCTATTTGCTAACGATTGCTTTTTCCCTGCCTATTCTGCAATCTGCTCTTTCTCCCACCCTTTTCCCTTGTTGAGCTGAGTAGACCTATGGGATCAATAGGTCAAACCAAGTCTATGCCCTCTTGCAACTTTCTGGCTCAAACCAGGTTTTCTTTGGCTTGTTATAATCTTGTGCCATGTGACCTGAATTGAAACGTATAAAAGGCCTGCTTCAACTGTCTGTTGTGGGGGGAGGGGGGCACGTGGGACTGGTAAGAGGAAGTCCTATCTGTCCGGTGCTCTCTCCAGCAGCTGCTTGTAAATAAAAAGCAGGTAGCCATAAAGTAAAAACAGGATTTTGGCCAGTATATTTAAGTCACTTCTGCTCCACCTCCTCAGAAGAGCTCTAAGGAACCTAGGGCTGCTGGGTCACCGGGCAAGCAAAAGTGAGAATCAAGGGGCTAGAAGTGTCCTGAAGAGGGAGTGTCCCTGTGGTCTGGAGAAGGCTCCACTGCACTTGGGAGATGGGAGCTCTAGCTTCTGGCCCCAACTTCCAATGCTATTTATCTATTTTAGCCAGTAACTGCCTAATGGAAAATGCATAAATAGAGCCAGAACCTAGGACATCCCCTGCCAGCCAGGAGCCCAAACAGCTAGGGTTTCCCAGTGATGTCAGGTGGCCACACTGAATTGCTTCTAGGCGTGCACATTAGGCCAAATCTAGTCAGGCAGGAAACTGTAAAGAGAGCGTTAGGTTAAGATGGAGGCTGCTAAAAGACATATGAGGAATTTGGTACCATAATGATATCCAGACTACAGCGAGGTTGGAACAGGATTAGTTTAGTGACTCAGGCAGTTTTTGGGCACCCAAGCAGCATTCCTTAGAGGCAAAATAAGATTTGGGCAATCGTGTTTCAGTACCACTCTTTTGGGGAAATTAGTATTTTTCTTTTCTTAATCAAAGCAACTCACCCTATTACCATCAAAAAGACAGAGTCGGACGTGTCTACTGAGAACCTGTATGCTCACTCCAGGAAGAGGAATCATTTTACAGCTCCATAAAGTTATAATCAGCGATATTCGAGTTGGTCTTGATTGAATCTAAATCATAAACAAAACAAAAGAAAAAAATGTTAAATTACATATGGTTCTTGACATTGGTATAATCGTGTGTTTTATAATTTAATGAGTAAAAGATGAAAAGCACCATAGTGGAAGCCTTTGAAACCGGATTCCTCTATCTATAGATACAGCATGAGTACCAGTTCTGAAGCTCCCCCAAAACACTACTCATCCCTACTTTAAGGAACCCCCAGGAGGGGAAAAGAATATATTTTAATCTTCATACTATTTTTTCTTGGCCTTTCTGCTCAGACTGCTTAATAAGCAGCAGCCCACAACAAATATGCCAATTAATGCTAAACGTGGGAACAGTTTAAAGGACGGGTAGGATCTACAAGCATCTGGCCTAAAAACAGCTATAGTTGACCTCCATCAATTTAGCGAGGAATATGGTTATAAAAAAAATTCTCTAAACAGGCCCAACAAAACGTGCTATCAAGTGACAGTTATTGTAGTAGGTAGGCTGTTTATTCATACAATGTATACATGTTTGTAATAACTACTAACACCCAAAGTCTTATCCACCACTCTGTACTGGGTTGAATGCACCCATTCGACCCACTCACCTTTCCAGAATTCTGCAGGGAGCCACACAAAATTTGGGCCAAAACTTAATTACTTTCCATGGATTTTCCATCTTGAATATGTAACTAGGGGCCTATGGCCCACTGCATATCCTCACATAAGGCAAGAATGAGAATGTGTCAAGCATAGGCTGGAAGGGTTGGTGCAGTTCATGTATAACAGTTATATAACAAGCATAACATGTCATCATACTTCATATCTATAACGAGGAAGAAGCAAGCTAATTTAATGCAGGAAGCTGAAGACTCTCCCACTGGTCAGGAGTAAGCAAAGATTTGGGAAAAGTACCATACTTAAATAGGGAAAGGGGGGGGGAAAAATGCTCATCTTGGATTTGAGTACCAGCTGGAGCTGATGCCACCACTGCTGCTACTTGCATGGTTTGACACCTCTGCTCTAATCCAAAAACTATATCCTGGAAAGGGACACTGTAGTGCTAATAGTATCAATTAGTATTAGTTACTTACCGTGCCTTTTTCAGGGTTCCACACTAAGTCTTTGAAAGCCAGTTGGGAAGTAGTCAGTTCAGGCTGCAGGAAGTAACTGGCTCGAAACTGATTCCCTAAAAGAAGGCAGTGACTTATTATTTGCACTTCTTTCTCCACTCTCCATCCATTAATAGATTTAGTATTAGATTTTTTTCGTTATGTGGAAAGGCTAGATCTAGTCTTGGGAATAAAGAGCTCCAGCCTATGCGGTGATAGCTCTGGCAAGAAACATCTGGTGCAGCTCTGCTTCTGTGTCCCATGCTGGAGCTGGAGCTGCCCTGTGCCCTGTGCTGCTGTGGCAACAGCTGTAGCTCTGGCATAGGGCACGATGCACATAGCAGCAGCTCCAGCACAAGGCAGCAGCTGGGGCCATGGCAGTAGCAACAGGCTCAGTGGCTAGAGAGCCCTCACACACCCTCCTCCTGCCAACTGCCACATCCACTGGGGCCCAAGGGGCCTGGAGTCTGTGGCAGGCTGCTCCCCCTAGCTATGCCCCTAGCTTCTGGTGGCTCAGTGGTAGCCTGGCAGGCCAGAGAGGACAGCTCCGTGGGTTGGATCCAGCCGGTGCACACTATATGTTTGATACCTCTGATCTGCAGGAACCGTCTATGAGATTTCTCCCCTTTCAGGGGTGAAACTATTGAAGTCAATGCAAGTTTTGCCACTGACTTCATAGGGGCAGCATTCATCCAGTTGAATGAAGAGATTAACCAAGAAAATGAGTACACTCTACTGTTCCAAAAACAATTCAACAATAGGAAACCTAAACTGTTCTAAACAGATCATATACTCATCACTAATTTTCAGGCCTCTTCTAATGCAATTGCTGTAAGAAAATCTTACCTTCTTCAAACAACTGGGATAGTGTTGATGGCCGGAACCCTGAAGGAACAGCCCCCATGGTTGCCAATACATCAATGGCATCATTCTATTCAAAACAGAATTTTTGACAGCTGCTATTTCCATTAACCACCAATTATCCTCATTTTCAACTGTCTGAGGAATCAGTCACAAAGGTGAACACAGATCTTGAGCTTCACTTACTTCTCCCCTCCCCAAATTTATCTTAAGAGCTATTTTGGCCCCTTACCAGACACATCCTTAGACTCACCTCACACAAGCTCACACTTCACTATCAGAACAAAGTTCATGTTATAGAAAATCAGCATAGCAAAGTACAATAGCAAATTAACCACAGTCTTAGAACAAGAGTTGACTGAGTAGCACTAATGGAAAAAAACTAGATACACTAATTTATTACACATTTATTTAGCAACGTGTCCTAGTGCTAATCCCCAAAGCACTCGCTCACTTTGCTTCACTAGAAACAATGAACTTCTGAGTCTCTTCCTTGCTAACAAAAAGTACTATACTGTACCATAATATCAAATCCAAATAGTAATTAGTGAACATAATGATTCATTAGGGCAATATCACAAAAATATACCTACCTCTCTGATAGCTTTCCTAAGAGCACTCCAGTGAGAATCAGTTCTGGAGGTAGGATGGAAAAATCAGAGGATATCAGAAAGTAAAATAGTATCAATGATACAGAATTAACAGTCAAAATAGTTGTTATAAGTAAAACAATAATTTATCTCTAAATGGTGGGCTCTAGCACACTGAGTAGGTATGTTCATTAACAAAGAATCAGTACCCAAAACTGGTTATAGCATGCCCAATGAGACCGCATCTCTCGTAAATAAAGTGAATAATAATCACTTTATGTGATTTGCATGTGACGCTCCCTTTACTAACATACTTGGATTTATTTGTCTTATTTTTTTGCAATGATATTATGTGAACTTATATTCAGCCTGTGATCCATCACGACCCCCAGAAGCTTTTCTAATGCTGCAACCTTGCCACTCATTTCCCATTTTACATTTGCTTGTTTCTTTCCAAGGCAGTTGGTCATACTTTCCCTTCTTGAATTATATTTTATTTGTTTTACAATTTATCAAGGTTATTTTGAATCTTAAGCCTACCCTAGAGTGTCTACGACCCCTCCCAGCTTGGTGTCATCTACCAATTTAGTAAAATTACTCTCAACTCTAACCTCCGAGTAATTAGTGAAGATAATGAACAGCATCAGACCTATGACAATCCTCACTTGATCCCTCCTCCCAGTTTGACATTGAACTGTTGATGACCTCTTTGGGCTAACTATCCAACCAATTATGCACCCATCCATTTTAATTTCCTTGGTTTACTTATAAAAATGCAGTGGAAGACGGTGTCAAAATACGTAATAAAGTTCAATATGACAACCACTGCATTCACTGCTACCCCCACTAACAGGACCCATCATCCTGTTGGAACAGAAAATCGGAATCATTAGCACAGGTGTGGGCAAAATACGGCCTGCAAGCCGAATCCAGCCTGTGAGGCCATTCTATCCCGCCCGCAGGGCCCCTAAAAAAATGTAGAAAATTAATATTTCTCTGCCCTAGGTTCCTGCCACAAATGCAGGAGCCAAGGGAAGTAGGACCCAGGGGAAGCCCAGGTAAGTGGAGGGGGGGGCAGGCAGGGAAGGAGTAGGGAAGCGGCCCCTCCCCCCCACGCCCAGTGCCCCACGCTGCAGCTGCTCGCAGCCTACGTGGGGCTGCCTGTGCCTGCTCTGGACAGCCCCACATGGGCTGCAAGTGCCTGCAGCATGGGGCATCAGGCGTGGGGCAGGGTCGCTTCCCCCCTGCGCTCAGTTTTTTCCCAGACTCCTTCCCTGTGCGGCAAAAAGCAACCCCTCGCCCACCTCATGCCTGGCGCCCCATGCTGCAGGCACTCGCAGCCTGTCCGGGGCTGTCTAGAGCGGGCACAGGCAAGCTATGAGTGGCTGCAGCGCGGGGCACCAGGCATGGAGCAGGGAGGGGCTGCTGTCTGCCCCCCACTCCCCACACTCAGCACCACTTTGTAACCTGCCCCACTGCCAGGCTGGCAGTGGGGCGGGTTACAAGCTGGCACTGAGCATGGAGCACGGAGAAAAGTGATGCCTTGCCCGCCCCACGGCCAGCGCCCCTGGCTGCAGACACCTGCAGCCTGCATGAGGCTGCCTGTGACTGCTCCGGACAGCTCCACATGGGCTGCGAGAGGCTGCAGCATGAAGCACTGCCCATAGGGCAGGCGAGGGACCACTTTTCCCCATGTTCAGCACAAGCTTCTTCCCTGATGGACTGCCCCCCACCTGTACTGCAGGGCTGGGGGGCACTGGGTGTGAGCAGGTGGGGAGCCAGCAGGAGCACAGGGCCCGCACCAGTGTCCCGGGGCCAGTGCCAGTAGGGCCTAGAACAGGGTGGCTGGAGTGGGGGGTCCCAGCTGGCAGGGACTCTATGGAGCCAGGTCAGCTCCCCCCTCTCCTTGCTGGTGCAGCCCAGCCCGGCTGCACAGACCCCTGCCAGCCTGTACCCCCCTCTGGGCCCCACTGGTGCTGACCCTGGGACATTGGTCCCAAGATGGTGACCAGGGGGCAGGGCACCTGTCAAAGGGTGGGGCACCTGTCACAGGGCAGGGCTACCCATGCAGCCCTCAACAGCTTGCCCAAACTGGGTAAGCAGTCCTAGGTAATCCGCCCAGAATAATTGCCCAACCCTGTATTAGCACAATATGCTTTTGACAAGTCCATCTGGAACAAACCAGTTAACAAACTTATCTGGTTCCTGTATGAAAAAAAGCAATTGGCTCAGATCAACCAAGGGCATTCAAATTTTAAATAATTTATCACCTAATTTAGGGAGAGGGGGATTATTTTGCTTCATCTCCTCCAGGGCTGTCCCATGTTACCTTTCTTTAATTTTGGTTCCATCTGCTGTTTCATCTACTACCTCAATGTCATCGTCAGTTTCCTCTTCACTTGGCTCTTGCCCTGGTCCCTCTTTCTTGTAGACCTGTAATGAACATGTGGATTGTCAAGCATTTCATATACTTTCTAGTTCATTTTTTAAGACCAGTCTGTACTCTCATCACAGTGTTTGCTAATACCTAGGAGTGGATATTTTCTGCTTAGTGAGTAGAAACACTGACATCTATGGGACATCCTGATACTAAAATATCTCAGCTGCTACATATAGGAATTTAAAAATTCTTACAACAGCAAAATTCTCCCACTACCATGTGAGCAAAAGAGATCATATCCAAAATAGACATCTTTGGAGGGTAAAATTCACCTGTTCCAGAGGTAAAAAGGAACCATAGCTCTTTGCCATGCACTGCAGGTTTCTTTTACAAGACAGACCACCAGTGTAATGCAAGAGGGTACAGAAGTCAGACCATGTCTATGCTGCCTCCTGCCATTGATGTGTGAAAAATAAGTCCTGCCTACTCACCAGCTCCTGGTCTACAACTGCCCAAGTCCAGCAATTGGATAGAAAACTCACAGAGGTCCTGAGAGCAGCAACGAGACATATACTTGGGACTTCCTAAGCTGTAATGGTGCCTTATAATATTGCTGGATGTGTGTAGAGCAGGGGTTGTCAACCAGGAGCACATGTTGATACTTGAAAAGGGGCTAGGGGATGCATGCGGGAGGGCGAGTGGAGACAAGCACGAGCAGGGCTGTGGGGGATGGCGAGAGGGATGGCAGTGGCTCCCCTCTGCAGGCCACACAGGCACTGCCCGCCTGGCCAGATGCGGTGGGGGGGAGCTCGCATGCATGGCTGTGCCACCATTCACCACCCTTAACTGCCGCAGGCAAGCCCCCACTGCTCCACATCCGGCCACCATCCCTGCCCCCAACTCTACTAGAAGTGTACCCAAAAGGGATACGCTCCTTAAAAAAGGTTGAAAACACCTGGTGTAGAGTAAGTTAGTGGACAGTGCTTGTTTCTCAGACATGATCCTAAGCACTACAGTGAGTTGGCCTGCAAGATATGAACTCAGAGGTCAGACTTCAAGACTGGTCTCAGTCATCTGAACTATACACTCATACTTCTGCATCATGATTGCACATCATTACTCTGGCCACCATATGTATATGTATGCCATAAATGGATCTAGGTCAGACTTCAGACGGACCAAAATTTTAGAATATAAGTTTAAAAATAGCCTTTGAAAGTGTTCCTTAGGTTCATAAAATGAAATACGCATTAGCACTACCAAGCATTCACAGATGCCCCTTTATGTCCAGGAACATATTTCAAGTATTCGAGACGCCGCTTTTATTTACAAAAGAATGTAACATCAGTACAGCTCATCTTTGTATAACGAGCGAGAAATGTTTTAGTGACTATCTGCAGATAGGTACAGACATATACACACCCATTACATAATGGATGTGAAAATGAATGAAAGAAGGAAGCAGCATACTAACAGCGAGATAGGTTTTAGGAACAAGGCCTCTCTCTCCTTTGGAATTTTCTGCCATCCACCAACCATCAGGCTTTTTGTCAAGGATGAGCAAAACTTCACCTTTCTTCAGCATTGAAGATTGGAGGGGGTGGAAAAGAAAGAGAAAAGACACGAATACATTAATACATAAATATTTAACAATTACTCCTGAAACAGCTATTGGCCAAATTCTTCTCATGGTAGGGGTGGAGATATATGTATATGTAGAGGTATATGAATAAAAATATACATATATATACTTTTAACACACATAATTAACCCTGCATCAGCTATGCCAGGATACCTGCCAAGAAGCTGATCAGAGTCCAACTATAAAAAATATTCTCAAAGCCTGTTCATAAAATCCATATTTGGAATCAAAGGGAAGTGTCGCTAGATGGCCCTCCACCCACCCAAGAACCAAGCACAGTACTACACTTTCTGGCAAGAAACAAGAGACCAAGCCTCAGATAACTCTGATAGTTTGCACCCACACCATTCTACCTCATCTCATGCAATTCCTTAACTTGTTAAACTATCCTTAGGACTGCATATGTGTTTCAGTGTTAAGTGTAAATCTTTATGTTATTTTCTTGAACGTCTTGCTCCAAAAATTGGCCTGAAAGAGCTCCATCACAACATTTGCAATGAGATATTAATCATTTTTAGAATACTGGAGCACACAAGTAGCTTCCAAAGGAAGATAAAACGAAGTGCAGCAATCCAGGTAAGGAAGGTTATAGAGAACTTTATTAAAGAGACCTATAGAAAGAATGTGGGGACTACTGACAATTAAAGCAAGATGAAAGAATCATCACAAGACGAGAATGAGTGACCCCGGGCATAATGGCAACATGAAAGGCACAATGGCAAGAGCTGTTAAAGGAAATAAAAATATCAGGGACAAACAATTAAGAGGTGTGGAAAGAGCCAATATTTATGCAAAGATAAAGACATGAAACTTGAATCTGATGTAAAAAAATTATAGGTGCAAGGAAGTGATTAAAGGTGGCCCAACATCAAAGCAGCTCAAGAGGAGAAATTTTTCTGAGGTTATATTTCACATGAAGAGCACAAACTGAGAAGATAGGACATGCTCCCCCCTTAGGAGAAAGCAGTGATTTCCTGGATCTCTTTAAACAAAGGTCTGGGGCATCCAGCCAAACTGTGCTTTATGACCATTCTGAAAACTAAACACTGTAAAGGCGTTTTTTGAAAAATCTATTAACCCTAAGGGGGACATTACACCAATTAATCTGACTGCCTATATAACACACAGAGCACCACATTTCATCCAGACACCTGTATTTGAGCCCAATGACTTAAATTAACTCAAGTATTTTCATTTTCAAGACACTAAACTGTTGTCTTCCCACAGGCAGAGGGCACATCTACATGTTTATTAACGCCCTTTAGGTAATGTGCATTAAAACCTAGTACCTCCATTTTACAGTACTAGAAAAATGAGCATTAGCCTATTTTAATGCACATTAGCTAAAGAGCATGGTGTTTTGTGATGCTTTAATGCGCATTAAAATAAGCTAATGCCTATTATAGCATGCATGTGGATGCATCCTAGATGCCATGGCCCTACCATGGCAGAGAACGGATTAAATATGAGATGCCCGGATGTTCCACCCGTAACTCAAAGAGAAAAGCAACACCCTCCAATTACTGAAAAAATAATTGTCTTCTGACTCCTGCAGGGAACATGATGAAGCCTTGGGGCTTGAGAGGTGATTAGTCACCATCTTAGTGCAGAGCTGCAAGTGTGAGAAACAGCCTGGAACATGTTTTGTAATACTTACGAATATACGCTTACCTTAAATGAAAGATCTCCTTCCTGTTGAGCATCAAAATCACCAACAGTGATACATTCTTTAATAGTTGGCTGATTATCCAATTCATCATCTTCCACCTCATCTTCCTCCTCACTACTTTCTTCTTCATCATCCTCATCCTCTTCCTCATTTTCCTGTTCTATGTGATGACCGCTTTGACATTCTTTATCGCTAAAAAAGAGCGATACATCATATTTATTACAACTGCTTATTTTAATGGCTTCTCTCCAGAATTTTCTACAGCGCACAGCAATGGGAACGATCTTCCTTACAATTTTGCTTTTCTGAAGGGAAGTTACGTCAAATCAGGATTCTCATTCCTAAGTCTCAACACTCCAAGTAGGCTAGGAAGAAATTCCCAAACCACGAACACATTTGAACCCTTCATTTTGTGGACTGCAGCCTGTATACTTTTTCCAGCTCCAGAAGGTAACATTCTTCTTTGGATATTAACCTTCAGTCACATTAACCTTTCAGTCAGCTGCAGCCAACAAAGCACCTCCCTTACAAGAACTGTGCTTCTTCAGCCACTATTGTTGTTCATTCACCTACAAAGCACCTACCAGCTTATAATATGCCTATGCACCTCCTCATGTTTCAGATAGGTCTGACCTTTTGTGTTTTGTTTTATTACCTTACAGCTCTCAGATCTAAATTCCCACCTGAATCCCCAAAGGGCCCCAGCCTCCAGGGACCTTAGAAACTTTCTTCAGCACCTTTTGCTGCTGTGCTGCTGCCTCTGTGTTTGTGGTTGCAGCACCTTCACTGTTTCACCACCTAGCAAAAGCAAGAAGCAGCAATTCGAAAATGTCACAGAAAAGAAAGGGTCTCTCTAAAGTAGGGGTCGGCAACCCCTGGCACGTGTGCCAAGAATGGCACGCGAGGCCATTTTGCTTGGCACGCCACGGCCAGCCCCAGCTCTGGGTAGCTGCTGCCAGTGACGGAGTCTGGGCTGCTCCCAGCAGGTGTCTGGGAGGCCGCAAGCCCTGGTGCAAGCAGCCCGGGCTCCATGATTGCCAGCGGCTAGAGAGCCGGAGCCGCAAACAGCTGTGCCGGCTCCACAGCTCCGGCGTCAGCTGGTAGTGACTGCGCGCACACTTCGCAGCAGGCTGTGCTGCCCTGCTGTCTGCCCCGAGGTGCACGCGCAGTGACTACCAGCCTGAAGCTGACGCCAGAGCTGTGGAGCCCGGCCTCAGGGGAGGCTGCCCAGAGCCCAGGCTAGCTACAAACAGCTGCGCTGGGCTCCGGAGCCCAGTCATCAGCTCTGTGCCGGGAGCGCAGGAGAGACTAGGGCTGCGCTGCCTCAGGCCCCTCCCCCACTGCTGGCTCAGAGGCGCGGGTGCACGCGCCGGTACAAAGCCCAGGAGCCCAGGCTGCTCTCAGCTGGGACGCTGCAAGCCCTGCTGGAAGTAGCCCGGGATTCATGGCTATCAGCAGCTACCCAGAGCCAGGGCCGGCTGCAGCTGGGAAGCTACAAACAGCTGCTGCCTCCCCGCCCCCAGCCTCAACAGGGCTGCCAGTACCTGCTGCCTTTCCGGAGCTCGGGGTCGGGAGACAGCCAGGGTCGGGGCGGCAGCAACTGTTTGTATCCTCCCAGCTGCAGCCAGGCCCGGTTCTGGGTAGCTGCTGATAGCCACAGAGCCCAGGCCGCTCCCAGTGGAAACCCTGCTGCATGCAGCCTGGGCTCCGTGGCTGTCAGCAGCTTCCCAGAACATGGGCCAGCTGCAAACATCTGCTGCCTCTCCGGCCCCGGGCCAAGACTCCGGGGAAGCAGCACATACCCGCTAAGCTCCTCACTGTGCTGCCCTTGCCGCTTCTGCAAAGCGGGGTTCCAACCCAGCCCGGCAGGGCACAGCGGGGGGCGCAGATAGCTGCCTGCTCCAAGATCCCCGCTGCCCTGCCACTGCACTCCCCATCTGTCACCCCACCAAGGCCCGGGACCAACTGATCAACCTCCTCTGGCTCTGGCCAAACTTGTCATCTGGCTCTCCAGGAAGGAGGCTCTGGCCAGGAAGGCTCCTGGCAACCTCGGGGTGTTTTTCCTCAGTGTCCTTCGCGCCCGTCTCTGGGCAGTACCACTGGGTACTGCAATGAGTAGCTGCTGGCGAGCTGCCGCAGTTTGCTAGCTGGTGCGCGCTGTCTGGGGTGCTCTGCTCACTGTCCCTTGGGGGAGCATTAGCTTTGAACCTATAACCTCACGTGCACACCCTGTTTTTCTTTTAGTTGTCCCCCGTAATTTTCTGGTAACTATCTCAGGAGCCCAGCTGCCCAGGCGTGAGTGGTGGCCCTTGAATTTTTTGTTTTTGTGTTTCACTGAAACGCGTCCGGTAAAAGCCATGCACCGGATCTTACCATTGGCCATCCATCCGGAGGTGGCCCTAAGTCTCCAGGACGGATGACCCGTCGCGACACTGGACTTCAAACAGTCCCCCGCAGGTGGGGGCAGCAGTGAGGCACACAACCTTGTGCTGCCGCCCACACTGCTCCCATGCACGCAGGGGAAGTGTGGCAGGGCACCTGGGAGCAGGCAACTTTCTGCGCTCCCCGCCACACCGGGTTCCAACACTGCTTTGCAGAAGCCTTGAGGGCAGCACAGCAGAGAGTATCGCTGGTATGTGCTGCCTCCCGGGAGCCCAGGGCCAGATCTGGGGCTGGGAGGCAGCTGGCGTCGCAAGAGGCAGCAGATGTTTGCAGCTGGCCCAGGTTCTGGGAAGCTGCTGACAGCCATGGAGCCCAGGCTGCTTGCAGCAGAGCTTCCATGGGAGCAGCCCGGGGGGTTCAGGGCAGCAGGGGTGGGGGGCAAAGGGCACAAGCAGGGCATCCTGCCATGTACCCTCTGACCTCATTTTGGTTTTTTGGCATGCCAGCACTCTGGCTCCAAGGTAGACATTGTGGGGGTTTTGGCACTGGCCAAAAAACATTGCCTACACCTGCTCTAAAGGAACACCTATGCATCAACATCTTGAATGGGTGTTATAAGATGACGGGAAAGGAAACTGTGATTCCAGAACATTTGAAATGGAATTTCTTGGTATTTTATCTTTCTCTCACATTAATTAGACAGTGTCAGTTTCAGCTGCCTAAGCAAGTACAATATGTAAGGAAGGTCCAGTACACAGTGAAAAAGCCCATTTCTTGTTCTTTAACCATGTTTATAAAAATGTAATATGAAAGTTTGTGGTGTATTTGCTTAATTGTACTACTTACATAGTGTAATCCTTAGATACACTTTCATGACTGAAGACTGCAGCAAGTTTCTGCAGCTGTTGAGTGAGTTTTAATAATTCTTTTTCTTCCTCTTCTTTCCTCTGATTATAATTTCCTACAGGGGCAGGTTCATCAGCCTGAGGAAAAACCGCCCACATACAGTTGGTCAAAGAGTCAAAGGAAGCTAAACCCTCATTATATATGGTTTTATAATTACTTTATGCTCCCAGCTAATTCCTGCTTCTCTACCTAAGATATACATTCTGGTCTCTGTGCCAATGTTATTTAAGTAACTGAGTTCAGAGGGACCCTTTTCCCTACCAACCCTGTTTGTGGGATATCCACCCTGAAATCTGTTATTGTCAAGTCTCCTCGATAGTTTCTAGCCCAGCAATTCCCAAACCATTTCCAGTTCAGACCCCACCTCTGGTTGTAAGCCCCACGTCTGTCAATATAAACACATGCCTGTCAAGCTCAAAATAGCATTCATAGTATCATAGTATCATAGTGTCTAGAGTCGGAAGGGACCTGGGCAGATCATCTAGTCCGACCCCCTGCCTTGGCAGGAAAGAGCACCGG
>JAGPOW010001296.1:7075567-7088961 GCA_030014935.1 Caiman crocodilus | reverse complement strand
GTGCAGCGGGGCAGGCCGGGGGAGCGGGGCCTTACCTGGGGTACAGTCCCCTGCTGTCCCCGGGGGCGAGGGCCCCGCGCTGCCTGCTCTCTGCCAGCAACGCGTCCACCTGCAGCAAACGGGCCGGTCAGCGGGGCCGGAGCACGGCGGTCGCCCCCCTGCCTCCCTCGGTCCCCCTTCCCCCCCGACCCCCGCAAGAGCGGCACCTGCTCCCGCAGCTCGCGGCTCCGGCGCTGCACCCGCTGCAACGGACCCCGGCCCCGGCCCCGGCTCCCCCGCCCCAGCCCGGCCATCGTCGCCACGGCAACGAACGCCCGGGCGCTCCCCGGTGACGTCATCCCGCGGCGCCCAGAGACCTAGCTGCCACGGAGCCCGGAGGCAACAGCCGGACTAACATTCCCAGCATGCAACGGGGGCAGGGGTGGAACGCTGCGCTCGGGAACGCAGAGAACTACAAGTCCCGGCACGCAACGAGAGCGGAGCAGCCGCCGCGGTGCATCATGGGAGCTGCAGTCCCCAGGAAAGCTCCGGGCGGGCGGGCGGGCGGGGTGGGAGAGGCTTGGCTTGGCCGGGCCGATTCGCGCTCTGCAAGGAGGACTTCTCACAGCGGGTCGGAAGGAAACGAGGATGAAGCTGCTGCTTTCGTTAACAGCGCCCCAGCCTGCAGAGACACCCTCAGTCGCGGCCATAAGGGGCATTTAAGGGCAAGGAAATAATCCTAGAAACGGGCTCTGAAAGAACAATTCGCGGGCACACGTAGGAGTTTGAAAAAGGGGAGGTGGGTGCAGACGGTGCGCTAGTTATCACACAGGCCGTGTTCAGACAAGTGTGGACATGCGGTACGTGGTGCAGTGCCACGCTGCGCGTGCCGGCGTTCCCCAGGCCGCTCCCTTGCAGCATGAGGGGTTTTTTGGTCAAAAAAAATCCAAGCCAAAAACAAGGACAGCGCAAGTGGTGGCAGCATGTGCCACCCAAAACCAGAGCCTGGCTGGCTAGAGCCATGCCAGCCAAGCTCCCTTGCTGCAGGAGTGCTGTGGCTGCAGCTCCCCAAGGCCCCTAAGTTATGCTGCTGGAGCCAGCACACTTGCCTCCCCTACCCCACCTGGTGTAACCTGCCACACGACAGAACACACTTGGCACACAACGTGTGCCACTGCTAATTGTCCCTGGGAAACCAAACATCCATGCCTGTCTGGACGTGGCCATAGAACAATGCGTATTTAATTCCAGTTAGAGACTAGATGCTCTACCAACATGTCAGAGGGCTAGTACTATATTATTCACTTCCCAGCCAAAGCGAAAAACAAATATAACTATTGGAACGTGCACTTACTTGCTTGGTTGTATACATAAAATTTAAGAAAACAACAGACTAGGTCAAAATGGGCAAAACAGACTGTCATTAGTCCTGTAGATATTATAGTTAAATGTACATGTCTAATTCATATTCACAAAACTAAATTAGCTTTCTTGACCATCTTGACAGTGCCTCCGATACTTCACTGTCAGTTATTTCTACACCAGAATTAAGGTTTTTAGCTAGAGGTTGGGTGGGCCAGGAATTGGAGTGGTGTAATTCATAAAAGAAAATTTTGGAGGAAAACAGTTGTGAATAAGAGTGCAGGGAAATAGAAAAATAGCAATAGACAAGACACCGGAAGCACGAGGCTGAGCCTTGTCCCCCTATTCCCCCCAAAACATAAAAAAATCCCAAGGACTTCTACTAAATAACAAGCATTTTTGCTGGACATATTCCTGATGTAAAAAGTAAGTCTAAAGGACTGATAGAGACTCTGAACTTCATGCCTAACATGAAATCATGAATTCATGATTTTATCTCACTCATGTATACTTGTGTGACATTCTATAATTTTCACTGACTTTTGCTCACGTGCTTGTTCCCACCTCCTCTCTGGGCTTTAACATTAGGCTCTTAACATTGTTTCATAAGCTATATTTTTACTTAACAAAAGTTTGTATTTACAAGCGATCTAAATTACATTTTATTAGCTTTAAATATTGACAGTTTTGGTGGTAAGAGTCATATACTGTTCAGAAGCAGCTTTAGAGTCAAAAGACACAGGGACAAGCAAACAGAAAAGTAAAGAAATAGAACAGCCTGACTGGGCTCTCCGCGGGGCGCGAATCAGGGCGACTGCCCCAGGCCCGGCGTTTTGGGAGGCTCTGGGGAGCCAGACGGAGGGTTGCGGAGATTCCACGCTGCTGCCAACTTCATGTCTGGTGGCTCGGCACCCCCCGGCCCCTCGCCACTGAATCTGCTGCCAGCTTCCTCGTGTCCAGGGGCAGGGCCCCGCACAGGCTGATTTGCCCCAGGCCCCTCACCTTGCTCGGGTTGTCTCTGAGAACAGGGGTGTCAAACTGTCCTTAGAACAATCCTCAAAAATACAAGGCAACAGACATGCAGTCACAGTACCAATTTAACTCATCATAGCCGTACAGAGGTTATTTTAATATGCATGAAGATCATTTTTGGAGATGTCAGTTTGGGCAAGCAAGACTGTAGTATACCACAGATGCCTTCTTTTTCAAGTGAAGAAGTGTGTGAAGGTAGTTGTATTGTATAAAACCTCATTTCTTCAAATATGTTTAGATGAAAAGGGAGCGGGAGTCTGTTTATGTTCATGCGATTGTCGACTTCCATCCCAGTCAGGCTATTAAAGAAAGTGAAATATAAAAGTGAATGCTACATTGCAAACCTGAAGTAATTTAAATTATAAATAAAAAATACAGTCAAAACAATGTTCACTTATGTTAAACCGTAATTACAATACTCCAGCAGGAGAGAAAAATAATCTCAAAGAAAAATAGGTTAGAATACTATATTTAAAAAACCCCCCTCAAAACAAAAAAATAAACAGGTCTGGAAATACTCCAAGCACAGACAGCTTTGAGACTGATAAGCTACAATAAAGCAAGCTTGAAATGTCAGGAATTTAGAGCAGGCTATAAAATGATGTAGACTGTAACAGTGTGTTTACAGCTGTCTACAATTTGGTGTAAGACATGAAGTCTTCAGCAATTTAGAAAAGTCAGCCAGACAGCCCAAAACTTAATGGCCCATCAATCCCCTAAAAACCAAAGTTTACTAAGGACAAATCACTCAGCATTTCTAGACAGTACCATTACTGTGCTGTGCTGCTGCCAGACAAAACTGGGGGCGGGAGCCCTGCTATTGTAAGATGGAGCGCTGCTATATCAAGTCCTAGCTCAGGAGCCCCTTACTACTCCCTCACAAACACAGAATGCATCCCTTATTAGAAGTTTACCACTGGTAGTATTGGTTTGGAAGTTTTCCGGAAGGACGGTACAAAATGTAGAAGTTTGGATGCTGACACAGAGCCAGTTTGAACCAGGCAGCAATCGTGCCACATTTTATAGACTACTCTCCCCTCTCTGCACAAAACAGATCTGTCTACATCTGTATACATATACACACACACCACATGCAGAGATGGCCAAAGCGGGGTGCAGGGCCTGGGGCAATCAGCCTGCGTGAGGCCCCTTTACCACTGCGAGAGGCAGGGCTGCTGCTGCTGCTGCGCCCAGCTCCCCTCTGGCTCCGCAGGGCCAAGGGCAATCGCCACCTCCCCTCCCACCCAAAGTATGGGCCTGACAGTATCCATAGATGTATATAGACATATGCACACCCACGTATATACACGTATACACAGGTGTGTGTGTCTATAATATCTATCTAGATAGATCTATAATGTGTGTCTGTATTATACGTGTGTGTGTGTAATATAAATACAGAAATATGTGTGTCTATAACAGACAGAGGCTGGCAGGGATCTTGTAGATCATGGGGTCCAGTCCCCCCGGACATATGCACACACCTATACAGAGATGCATGCACGTATTCTCGCACAGCCATGGCACGTGTGTGCACACACAACTCCACCTACAGGACGGGGGGAAGGGCTGTCGGGACGCCGAGGGCCCCGCCCCGCGGGACGCGCATGCGCAGGGCGAGCACGTGGCGCGGGGCGCTCACCGGTCAGGACAGGTCCAGCTTCTTCTGCGTGGCCGCCAGCTGGGCCTGCAAGCGCCGCTTGCGCCAGTCGAGGAAGCGGCGGCGCGCGCGGTTGGCCTGCCAGCCCACCAGCACGCCCGAGGCGAAGGCCAGCACCAGCGCCAGCTGCACCGGCCGCTCCGACAGCGCCTCCGAGCCCAGCGCCATGGCCGCCCGCCGCCCGCCTGTGGGCGGCGCTTCCCTGCCCGCCCCAGTCACGTGGGCGGAGGGATGGCTGCGGGGCTGGAAATGCTGCTGCCGCCGCCGGGCGCTTGGCGTCAGCCGTGGGAGCAGAGGGCAAAGTGGGGCTCGTTTGCCCATGCCGATCCGAGGAAACTTTCCCTCCTCTGATCCGTTCAGACGGAGCTGTGGCTCCTTCTCCCCTTGGCCCTGCCTGCAGCGCTGGTGGCTGTCCTGCGGAGCGGCGAGGCCCCGGCAACCCAGCTCTCTCCACCCCGGGCTGCAACAGCGAACCTCCCAGGCAGTGAAAAGGGAAGGCAAACCCGAAATCAGTATTTTACATCTAAAATGGGAAGAAAGGGAACTTGACAGGGTCATCGCTTTGCAGTTCTGACTTGTAAGCATTGATAGGGGAGGCTAAAGATAATGGCAACCCGCGGGCAGTTCAGTTGAGGACGGTAAGAGGGAATCATTGTAAGTATAAGAAATACAAGCAAGGGGGGCATTACTATGGTAATTCTTCAATAACAATGCCAACACATTCAATAAACATCAAACAGGTTCTGTATTTTGGATGATATTTGCAGCTGAAAGTAATAATGACACAGTTTTGTTTGGAGGACAGATAGACTATTCGATAGCAGCCCCTGAAGTTAAATGAGAGAATCAGCGGGTCAGTGTTTAACAAGGACTTGGAAGAAAACAAATCATTCCTGATAAGCTCTGCAAATAACCATCAGGTTATTACTCGGAGCGCTGTGAGTCACTTGGTACACTGGCATCTCAGTGTGCAACCATCCATCTGGAAAAAAAGAACATACATATAGGACTAGGAAGCAGGGACCTCTGGATATGTAAATGGGAATACTGGACAGGAGCATGGAGATTAAGTCTTTATTGGGCAGAAGAGGGGCAACTGGTGCTGGAAGACCGCTTTGTTTGGGACTGCACAATTCGGGAAGGATGTTCAGGAGCCGTTTGGAGAAGAGCCACAAGGATGAGTAAATGATCATGAAACCTGTTTAGGAAGAAGCAGTCCTGGAGCTCTATTTATTTTATCAATACAAAGATTAAAGGCTGTTGTGATCAGAGCCTACAAATATCTAAGAAGGAGCAGAAGTGTGAAAAGAGGGTTCTTCATTATAGCAGACAACTATATAACCAGGTTCAATACTGGAAGTTGAAGCTAAACATCAGGCGAGAAACAAGGTAGTTTTTTAAAATGGTGATGATACTTAGCCAATAGAATAATTTATGATGAATTGTAGTGGTTTCTCCATCACTTGAAATTTTCAAGTCAAGTTCTGATGTTTTCCCTGAAAGATGTGGGCAGTCCCAAGGGATTCAGGGAAGACCCATACCTTCTGTTATAAAGGAGGCCACACTACATGTTAACAAAGGTCCCTCCTATATTTATAATCTGTTAATCGGTAGATTCTATTTTATATCTGCAGGACTGGGTAATTTGTATCTAAGAAGTCTGAAAGAGTTGGACAATGATCTGACTCAACCACTCATTGATTTTTAACAGATCTTGGAACTTGAGGGGAGTTTCAGAAGACTGAAAAAGACCCAATTTTATGTCAGTAATCTAAAGGGTAAATGTGATTATCCGAATGACTACAGGCTAGGTATGGTTCAAATCCCCACTAAAACCACAAAAAGATTGCAATGCAATCAGTGAAGAATTAATGTGTGGTAGAATAATTAATACTAGGTAATATACCTCAGCTTGCCATAAGAATCTTTTTCACGGTCCTATATGCTAACCTAATTAAAAAATTATCACTATCTATGATAAATGCAGCACATATTAAATGAATTAAAATGGACTCTCATATACTACAAGAATAGTATTAAGTGGAGAATCATTATCTACTGTGTGTTTCTGCAGGGATCTGTGGTTGGCCCAGTGCTGTTCAATATTATGACCAATAATCTGGAAGAAAATATAAATTCTTTGCTGATGATAAGAATGACAGAAATCAGTGGAGTAGAAAATAATGGTGGAGAAATTGTCTAGATAATTTGATAATTTGGGCTCAGTTGAAAAGCATGAGTTCCAAGTGCACCCAAATTCTGTAGCTAGAAACAAAGACTGACGGTCACACTTGCTCAATTGAGAATTGTAAACTGGAAAGCAGAGAAGATGCAATGGAAGATAACTAATTGAACATGAGCTCTAGTGTGAGACTATGGCTGTGAAAGCTAATGCAATACTTGGGTGTATAAATTAGAAGTATAAATGTTTTTTTCTATTGTTACAAAAGTATAAAAGATTCCAT
This sequence comes from Caiman crocodilus, assembly GCA_030014935.1. NCBI lineage: Eukaryota > Metazoa > Chordata > Crocodylia > Alligatoridae > Caiman > Caiman crocodilus. The sequence continues at coordinate 7,082,463 of JAGPOW010001296.1, read as the reverse complement.
TAAAACCTTGCCTGAGAGTGCAAGATTATTGAAATTTGGGTGTGTATTGCTTCTGGGTTCTTGTCAGAGGTAGATTATTTATACTGGTTCCACTGTGCTCAGAGAATACATGAGTGGAATTAGGGCCGTATGCTTGTGAGTAGCCTTGGCCAGATTTACACTTACACTGTCCCTGCTCGAAGCTCTCCCTTCTTGCAGCCTTTTGTTAGAAGAAAAGAAAAGGAAGCTCTCTCTGCTTGCAGGGTATTCTTTGTCAGCAGTATGCACTTGACTCAGCTGTGGAGTCTTTTATTTGGAGCTGCACAGGTAAGTTCCCATGATGTAAGCTCACTAAATCTATGATTCATGATTTTATTTAGGAAACATCAGAGGTGTAATAATGTGGGCAGGAACCTGGGGAAGCCACTATAGATGGGACCATTAGGAACTTCCAGCTGCCACTGCGCCATCAATGTGATAGTGCAGCTGTAGCAGCAGGTTTTTTTTCTTGTCCCCCAAATAAGTTAGTGCTCAGAATGACTGACCCAGTCACCCTGCCCTAGTTGTGCTACTGGGAGACATACCTCAGCTGTAGAGTCTGAGTTCAGGTTTGAACCCCCTCAGAGTTTGGATCTGGGGTGTCTGTTCTGACCACTGATTACAGAGATATTTTCTAGCCTTGCTACAGTGAATCATAGAAAATGAGGGTTGGAAGGGACCTCAGGAGGTCACCTAATTCAACCCTCTGCTCAATGCAGGACTATCCCCATACAACCCCAGCCAAGGCTTTGCCTACCCGGGTCATAAAAGCCTCTAAGGACAGATTCCACAACCTCTCTGGGTAACCTGTTCCAGTGCCTTACTACCCTCTGAGTGAGAAAGTTTTGCCTATTATCTAATCTAAACTTCCCTTGCTGCAACTTGAGACCATTGCTCCTTGTTCTGTCATCCGCCACCACTGAGAGCAGTCTAGCTCCATCCTCTTTGGCACAACCCTTCAGGTAGTTGAAAGCTACTATTAAATCCCCTTCTCAGTCTTCTCTTCTCCAGACTAAATAAGCCCAGTTCCCTCAGCCTCTCCCCATAAGTCATGTCCCCCAGTCACCTAACCATTTTCGTTGCCTTCTGCTGGACTCTATTCATTTTGTCCACATGCTTTCTGCAGTGGGGAGCCCAAAACCGAACACAGTACTCCAGATGTGGCCTCACCAGTGCTGAATAGAGGGGAATAATTTGGCAGTGCTCTTACTAATGAAGGTTGTAACCAGATTCCATTATAAAACTTGATCATATTCAGACAACTGATCTGGCCTGAGCACTGTCAGAATTTCTCTTAGAGGACAAGGGGCCCATAATGCAATGAAGGAAGAAAGTACGTCACACTTGCACATCTACACGTGCCCATATGGTGACATTGCTACTGTGCCGTGCTTTACTAGCAGTAGCAGCCCGTACTGTACCGTATGCTGGGCACATGGTTATTTTTAGCCTCTCCTTCGCCCGAGCAGCGCATTATAATGAGGGAGCATGTCGCTACACTGCAGTAAGTGAAGTAGCAGCTGGTCAGATATAGATGCATGTGGTTGCTACATTGCTATGGTGGCATGGCATCACATATAGATGCCCATTGTTTGAGTTACAGATCTTGAGCTGTCAGTCTCACAAACATGGGCAGGATTAAAGGGAGGTTGAGAGCCACATGGAGGTCACTTAACATGCCAGGGTATGTATGTATGTCATAAACCCACCCAAAGCAGGGTTGATTTGGGGGTTTGCCATGTATCATGCATAGATAGTTTTCCAAATCAGATTTACTGAGGTAGTGTTTGGTCTCTGTTTAGAACTCATGTTAAACTATATTCAGTTTTACCACGTTTTTTATTCATATGAACCAGTTTTGGGTATGAATGCATTTTAGTATTTTCAAAACATGACTGATAAGAATCAGGGGAATGATGGTTAAATGAAGTATGACTTGCACCAGACAATAGCTCTTCACACTTCAGAGAAACCCTGGCAGCAGAAGATAACTTCTGAGGCTAGAAACAGATGTTGTCAAATGGAGTGATTCAGATGTGCTGCTTTGTGTCGTGGCAATGCTGATCACTGCACAGGGTAAAACACATGTCATCCTTTGTCCTGCCCTTGATGATGAACCCACAAATTTGGAGCAGCGAGGAACACTAGAGGTTACCCCACTTAGTGTAGGTCTGGGGCAGCCAGGAAATGCCAGCTGTTCCCCAACGCAGCCAGCCCTGTGGCCAGCATACCGGAAAGTAAGCCCTGCCCCCTTGCCAAATGCCATTCTGCTCTTCTTCCCCTGCCTGGTCCTTTGGGGCTGGCTGAGCATGGAAGCACTTTCCCCCACTGTCCCAACCCACAGCGCAGGTTTGGGGCAGCAGGGAAAGGGGGGTTTTCTCCTATCCAGCCAAACTCGTGGTGGGGAAAGCTGAGCAGGGAAAGCACCACAATTGAATTGGCAGGTCTGAAAGGCTGTATATATTTCTACATTTCTTAGATACAATTGTAAATCATGGATATCACTTAAAATGACAGACAGATGCATGTAGAGGGAAGGGGGGAAGGGACTCATCTGCATAATGTACATGTGCTCCCTGAGAATGCAATAGAGAAATACAGATGGGTAGATAAGCTGATGGCACGTAAGAAATGCTGGTTGAGGCAAATGGGGTCTACAGATCCCTAGCATTAGAAAGGTCTACTCCCCCCACTGGCAGAAGCTGATTGCAGGAAAACTCTGACTAGAGTTTGACAGTTCCCTGATTAGAGAGAGCTGCTGTATTTCAGTAAGAAAATGGAATGAAATCTTTCTTTTGCTTTAATGGTAACATAAAAGTGTAACCAAGATGTTCCAGAAGGCACATGAAAGCCAAAGACTTCTTAAGGCAGTAACTTTGATTGGACCAACTATGTCATTGGGGTAAAGTTACACAAGCTTTTGAATGCAAGGCATTCTTTGTCAGGTCTCTGATCACAAGAAGGCAGGCACCAGGGGACAAACCTCTTTGGCTAGCATACCAGAAAGTAAGCCCCGTCCCCTTGCCAAATGCCATTCTGCTCCCCTTCCCCTGCCTGGTTCTTTGCTCTGCTCTCTGTTTCCTGCCGGATCCATTGCTCTGCTTCCTTACTAACCTGCACTGTTCTCTGTGCTCCCTGCTGGAATTGCAAACCAAACCAAGTGGCTGTGTGCGCCACTCGTGCCAAGGGTTGGCACCCTTGGTCTACACTGTAGAGGTGGCGTGTCCTTGCAAAATCATTCCTGAGCGTATCCCCACAGGCATGCGCTAGCCTGGAAGCAGACTGGGGAGGGCTACCTGAGGGCTGCCCTCAGCAACTGTTCTTAAGGACGTTGGAGACTGAAGCCACACCGGAAGCCACAAAAGAGACACCTAAGCAGGGCTGTGCAAAGCTTCAGATCATGATCTGGATTCAGAGATGATTCAGATGATTTGGAGGCCAAATCTACTAATTTGAATTGAATTGTGGGAAGCTTTAGGCTTTCCGAATTGATTCCGAGCTTCCGAATAGGATATAATGGGGAATCAATGAAATATGTGTAACTTTGTTGCCTTTTGGCTGATTCAGAGGAAAACTGCAGGGACAGTAGCCGCTGCTGAGAGCTGGCGTGTGCAAGGAGATCGTGGCAGGGTTTTTTGAGAAACCGCACCCCAAAGTTCTCAAAGCAAAACTCGTGTCACGTGTGTGTGTTAAGTCACAGGGGGGTGAAAAGTGCAGGGTGGGAGCTCTTGCTGAGGCCATGAAGCGCTGCCAAGTTTCAAGGAGATAGGAGCAGAGGCTTGGGGGACCTCAAAACGCGGACAAGCAAAACTCAGTACAGGGGTGATACTGCGTTAAGGCGCAGCAGGTGGAAGCTGCAGGCCTGCTAGCCCCTGCTGAGGCTGCGAAGCCCGCCGGCTGTGGAGGACACCGGTGCAGGGCGTTCTGGGGCCCTGCACCTCTGGCTGCTGACAGGCAAAACTCATCTGGTTTAATAAACCAGTGGTTCTCAACCTTTTTTTGTAAACGCTGGTAGATTTCACAGATGTTTAGGGTGGGAAGGAGCCTTAGGAGATCATTGGGTCCAAGCCCCTGCCCTGAGCTGGACAGCGCCCCGCACCGCTGGGCCGCTGCTCCTCCAGGGGCCAGCCACCGGCGTGTGGGGCAAGCAACCCCTCGCAGGCCTGCAGGGACCCGCCACCGCTTCCCGTCGGTTGTCTCCTGTCCAGGAGAATCCACTTGCCAAGTTTGCTGATGTTGCTTCGTGACCCGTTGGTACATCCCTGCCGCCCGCTCGCGGGACGTGGAGAAACACTGTCATGAAAGGCATCGCCGCCTCCACGAGTTTGGCCCCGCAGCCGGGGAAACGGCAGGCACTCCTCCGCCTGACGGCGGGTAGCTGTCCCGCCCAGAGCCGGCAAGGCGGAGTGTGGAGTGGGGCTCGGCTTTCCCCACAGCGCCAGTATGGGAGGGAGGGAAGACAAGCGGGCGCCCCCTCCGCGAAGCCCTTCCCCGCGCGGGCTGCCCCCGGCCCCGGCCCCGCTCCGCCCCAGCTCGGCCCGGGCTGTCCGCCGGGCCCGCGGCTTCCGCCGCCCGCAGTCACGTGCGGGGTTAAAGCGGGGCGGCGGGCGGTGCGGGAGGAGCAGCTCGTCCCGTGCGCCTCGTCCCGCTCCCGCCGCCGCCGCTATGGCCGCGCCCGGCGAGGCGCTGCCCGCGCAACAGGTACCGGGGCCCGGCTGGGCGCGGGCTGGGGGCCCTTCTTCCCGGCAGGGGCTGCGCCTTGGCTCGCACGGCGGCTCCTTGCAGGATTTGAAGGGCGAGGGAGCCGAGCCCCGCTCCCCGTGAGAGGCGAGCGCCCCGCTGTGCGACTCGGAGCCGGTGACGGACGGGAGAGCGGGGCTGCGGCTTCATTCGGGCGTTGGGGCGCCCCCTTCTTTTGCAAGCCCTTCAGACCCCGAGTCCGTGGCTTGGTTGGGGCTGTTGCCATTGAGCAGGACTGTGGTGGTCAGGGCAGTCAAACGTATCCCAGAGGTTTTGCTCTGTTGGGTGTCTGGGTGTTTCGGGTCAGCATCCGGCACAGGTGTGGGCAGAGTGGGTAGGGCGGGGACAAGCCCTGGTTCTGTCTACGCCGAGAGGGCCTGGGACTCGACCTGCGACCTGGCGGTGGTGCCCCAGTGCCCCTCTTGGGCCAGGCTGAAAGGAGGTAGGTCAGAGCCGCCCCACCGTGACGGGGTGTAGGCATGAGGTGTAGTCGGCCAGGGCGGAGGGGTGTGTAGAGTAGATGGAAGGACTCGGGTGTCTGAGAGCAGAGTGCTGGAGGAAAAGCTGTGCAGGTCACTAGGTTAAGCTAGCAGGCCCCTGTAGTGAATGGTTAATCCATTAAACTGGATGCAGACTTGTTCAGCAGTAGGTCTGCCCTGGTATGGACTGGCTTACGTAGGCAGAGTACCTTGTGCCCTCTGATCCAGAGAAGCTGTCTGTGCCACTCCATCCTGTGTTTCTAAGGCCAATAACTAAACACTTGGCTTAGTTGCTGAAGCACGAAATGCCTACCTCAGCCTTTTTGTTAAAAGGTAAACTGTGAAGTAATGCTACGTGCTTAAACTCGGCATAGAGATACTAAGCTTGAAAAGAGGCGAGCAGCGGGGTGTAACATTCCTAATGAACTTCCATTTGGGAAGGGCAGGTCAAATAGATCCCTTCCTGTTGCAAGTTTTTCAAGGAATGCCCTTACTAGCAGATGGTGCCAGACCAACCACAGTCCCTCCAACATCTCAGTGAGATCATAAGGGGAGAAGCTATAAATTGCTAGGAAATAGACTTCAAGGCTTGCTTGCAGTTTGTCCCAGGATTGCAAGGAGGCAGCTCATCCTGGCCCACCCTGCACTGCTGTGGCCATGGTTGTGACCCCCTTCCTTAGCTACAGTGAAAACTGCTTCCAGGAATACTCTTCAAATACACGTCCTTGTCTTGGCACAGTGAAGAAACTTGCAAAAATTCTTCCTGCCTGCCAGGTCTCCCCAACCCAGTGCTCCTGAAGGGGGCGGGAGAAGACCCAAGTGCTGTTAATTAATGCATAATTTCCAAAGCTGCATATCACAAAGTCTCTTTGTTGTAACATGGTCAGCGTTATTTTGATCTTCCAGATGCATCTCTTGTTTTGTGACGCATCTAAAGTTAAAATTATGCTGCCTTGAAAGGTATCTTTGGAAGTGTGTGTGAAACAAAGTAAAGTAAGCATTCTAGATTCTTAAAGTATTAAAGAGTTTCTTGTTGTTTCTTGCGTTTGCTCCCCCCACCCATCTCCAGGATCTTCTGCTGGCAGCAGCTTTTGTTTGCGATGCTCAGTATAACAGGAATATTCCATTTGAAACCTCGCCGCAAGCAGTCAGGTAACAAAATGATCTGAAATCCACCATGATATTTGGGGTCTGCCATACAAAGTGTTGAAGTGTTTGACTGGAAAATGTTTTTCCTTTAATAGTTGGGGGATGTTGAGGAGTAATCTTACTTGATGCAAGGGGAATGGAAACCAACTTGGCTACCAAGGCTGTGGTCTTACAAATGTTTAGATGGGTATCCAGGTTGTAGCCGTATTGGTCTAGAGGAAAAAGCAATTGGGGCCCATGGACAGATGTGGTATCTCTTTATTAGACCAACAAACCTTTTGCAAAAGAAGTCTTTAATTTTCAAGCTTTTGGGCACAAATACCCTTCATCAGGCATTAGAGAAAAGATTGTAGAAGTTCTCCCGGGAAGAAATGAAAGTTCATATTTCATAGGATTTTACAGAGGGGTCAATAGATGGAAAAACCTTCTGGACAGCAGTTCTTAGCTGGTAAGAAGTCTCAGCTCTTCTCTGAGGCTGTGATGATGCAAGTAACCTTAGACAAAGGCAGG
>JAGPOW010001296.1:7026994-7040022 GCA_030014935.1 Caiman crocodilus | reverse complement strand
GGCACCCCAAGGGAGGCACTCGGAGCCTGGAAGGTGGTCGGGCGCAGGGAGGTGGGCGGCTCAAAACGGGAGCGCCCCCTACTGGCCCGCCACACTAACGTGTCATAAAACCAAAGTGTTTATTGAGTCCATGATTTTTTGTATCCAGCAGATTTATGAAGTGAAGTTTGTTGGTTTGTCTATGGAAGGTGTTTTGTAAATTCCCTTTGAGGATTAGAACTGAGAGATTGGAGAGGGAGCAACTGTTTTGTGAGAAGTGTGTCCTCACGGGTAGTTGGGTATTCTTGTCATTGATAGCTTTGCGGTGTGCATTCATTCTGGTGTGCAGTTGTTGTTTGGTCTCTCAAATATATTTTCCCTCCGGGCATTTGTTGTACTAGATGAGATGTATAACATTTCTAGGGTGCAGCTGTAAGATCCAGGGATGGTGATGTGCTGTGGAGCACCGTTAAGAGTCTGGGTGGTGGAGGCTGTTGGCAGGCTTTGCGTTTCTAGTCCTGGCATAGTCTGGATCCATTTGTCAATGTGGTTTGGGTCATAGGGAGTTTGCTTCTGGTGATGAGTTTAGCAAGGTTTAGTGCTTGTGTGAAGGCTTGTTTGAAGGGTGGCTCTGCAAAGACATCTTTAAGCATTGGGTTTTCTTCTAGTATGGGTTAAATAGTTTGAGGATGTTCCATGTATATGCCAGGGAAAGGTGGTATGTCATAACTAGTGGCATGTGATTTGTGGGGATTTTCTTTGTATACTGCAGTAACTCTCCATGTGGTATCCAGGGGACTTTCACAAGTGCAATCTCTCACTTTGTCTGGAGCAGTGTCTCTGTTGTCTGAAGGCCCTTTTAAAATTTGCAAGGTGGTGATCACAGGTATTCTTTGCTACAAATTCAGTGGTACTGGAGAGCTTGGCTGTATATTACAGCTTTCTTGGTGTTTGGGGTGATTGCTGGTTCTGTGTAGATATGCATGTTGGACTGGGGTTCTTACCAGCAGTTCCTTCTTGGCCACCATGATCAATATCCAAGATGGTTATATATGGTGGTTTGAATTTTACTAACATATCGCATTCTTAGAGCTTAGGATGGAGATGTAGGGATAAGGTAAAGTGATTGTTTTTATGTTTTCTTGTGTGTGTTTATTCTTGTTTCTGCCTCTGAGCTCAACATATGGCTACTAATTGCTTATGATGGCTTTTATCCTTACAATCAATGTTTTTGTTATCTTTTGTAACTTTGTGTCAGTGGTAAGTGCAATTCCAGAGCATTTGACCATGCAGACTGGCCTTCTATTGGAAGGGGGAATCTACCATTTCCAAGCACATGACAAGAGTCTGATTCTTCTAGTTAGCAAAATGCCCTCTGCTAAGAGCTAGTAAGACCTAGATGAGACTGATGGCACCTCTGCTTTACCCATCAGATAGATGACCTTCAGAGCATCTCTGTCTGCTTCCAGCAGCCAAGTAGTAGAGGGGTTTGGGACAGAACGGCATCCCTAAATTTATGAAAACACCAAAGGAGCATTTCAAAGGTACATCCGACTAAATCCAGGGTCATGCTTCATCACAGTTGGAAGAAAGACATTGCAAAGAAAAAGCAAAGAAAACAGTCTTAGATGTGCACAATCCAAAATACAATTTTACTTCACTGACAAGATCATTTGCAACATTCATAAAATTACTTTATTTGCTAAAGGAGCCCTTCTGTACACAATATTTTCTTCTTTGTGAAGGTATAAGACCCAAGTCAGTCACTTGTCTTTTGATAATAACATATGTAGGTCAAGCACTATTAGGGTAAGGCATCCTTTTTCCAACCCTCAAATAATTTTTGTGCATCGTCTCTCTAATCCTCTTTAATTTTTACAGAATAAAAGTAAAACAAAAATTAAAAACCATATTCCTACCAGACCTGTATACAGTATTAGTCTTACCAGCATGCTACCTAGGATCCTGCTAGGATCCAATGGCAAACAAGTTTTGGAAATCAGTCAATGAATAGTTTTCAAAATACTTGTTCTAGGAGTTATTCCCTCCTCCCCCATTATCAAAATACGGGAGCAATACAACCAGGGTGCTATGGAACCACAAACTACCTCAAGATGCTTAGAAGCCTGGATTGAGGGGTGAGGAGGTAAGCAAGTCCATAGATTTCATAAATTTTTAAAGTTGGAAGGGACCTCAATAGATCACAGAGTCTGACCCCCTGCCCTAGGCAGGAAAGAGTGCTGAAGTCAGATGATCCCAGCCAGTTGCTTGTCCAGTCTCCTCTTAAAGATCCCCCAGGGTAGGGGAGAGCAACCACCTCCCTTGGGAGCCCTTTCCAGATTCTGGTCACTCTTACCATAAAGGATGTTCTTCTTGATGGCTAATCTAAATCTGATCTGTGTCAGTTTGTGGCCGCTGTTTCTAGTTACTGTTTACCAGAGTGCCCCTTCTATTCCTTGCTGGGCCCCCCAGATGAATTTATAGATGACCATAAGATCACCTCCCAACCTTCTCTTGTGGAGGCTGAAGAGGTCCAGGTTCCTCAATCTCTCCTCGTAGGACCTTTCCTGCAGGCACTTAACCATCTGAGTGACCCTACTTTGGACCCTCTCAAGATTATCCACATCCCTCTTCCCATCCCACCATCAAGTCCATTTCCCACACCCTGAAAAGGGATCCCTCACCAAACATCCTAATCTAGAAGGATAGCATGCCATCAAGGAAACCAAGAACAAAAAGGCTACTGGACCACATAGCATACCTGCTGAAATCTTCAAGGCTAGTGTCAAGGAACTAGTAGAGTCTCCACAAATTTATCCTTCAAATATGAAAAAATTAGAAGATCCCAGGGGCTAGATAATCACCTAGTCAGAGCTGCTTGACCCCAGCACTCTTTCCTGCCCATGGCAGAGGGTCGGATTTGATGATCTGCCCAGGTCCCTTCTGACCCTACCTACGACTATCTTCAAGAAAGGAGATAAGTTTGTGTGCAGGAACTATCAAGATATCACCTTCTTTCCACAGCAGGGAAAATCCTTGTCTGCATCCTCCTGAACCATCTTCTACCTCTTGCTGAGGAAGTCCTGCTGGAAACTGTGGTTTCAGACCATCCTGTAGGACAACTGACATGATATTTGCTGCCCACCTGGTCCAAGCATTAGGAACAACATCAGGACCTGTATATGGCCTTCATTGACTTTACTAAATGCCTTTGACTGTCAAGACTTGTGGAGGAAGGTATTGGCTAGAGTTGGATGACCTGAAAAACACATCAGGTCCTGAGGCTTCTCCACGAATAGATGACTGTGACCATTCCTTGTAGTAGGTTGAACACAGATCCACTTGTCATCTGAACTGGGATCAAGCAAAGATGCATCATTACCCCAATTCTGTTCTCCATTTTTTTTTTCTTACTGTCATTCTGGTTCTCCTTAAGGACCACCTCCCTTCTAGAATTAATATTGTATACCAAACATATGGAGTGCTCTTCAATCTGAGCCATTTTTGCTTGATGATGAAAGTATGCAAAACACCCACACTTGATCTTCAATAGGCTGACAACTGCACCATCCTTGCACGGGCTGAGGAAATCCTCCAGACCCTGGTGGACTCTCTACAGCAGAGATGGGCAATTATTTTGGGCGGAGCGCCGCTTACCCAGTTTTGGCAAGCTGTCGGGGCCCGCATGGGTAGGCCGCCCCTTGACAGGTACCCCACCTGGTCACCATCTTGGGACCAATGTCCCAGGGCCAGCACTGGTGGGGCCCAGAGCAGGGCACAGGCTAGCAGGGGTCTGTGAAGCCCAGCTGGGCTACACCAGCAGGGAGAGGGGGGAGCTGATTTGGCTCCAGAGCCCCCGGCAGCTGGGACCCTGTAACCCTGCTAGCACTGGCCCTGGGACACTAGTGCAGGCCCTATGCTCCCACGCCCATCACTCCCAGTTCCCTCCCAGCCCAACAGTACAGGTGGGGGGCAGTGTACAGCCCCAACCCCCTGCTCGCCGGCAGGGGAGGGGCTGGTACTGAGTGCAAGGAAAAATGGCCCCTCACCCACTCTGTGGCTGGTGCTCTCTGCTGCAAGTGCTTGCATCCCACACAAGGCTGTCCCGAGCAGCACAGGCAGGCTGCGAGTGGCTGCAGCACGGGGCACCAGCCAAAGGGCGGGCAAGGGGCCACTTTTCCCCACGCTTGTAACCCACCCCCACTGACAGGCTGGGCCTAGCACTGCTCTAGGCTCATCTGTCAGGGCCGTGCCACAGCCCCCGCCACTTGCCATGCTGGGCAGTGTTTGCTGCTGCTGCTGCCCACCTGGAGCTCTGCTGGTGCTGCTGGGCAGCACAGAGATGGCAGTGGCAGCCTTACCACAGCCTACTGCAGCAGGTGGGCAGCAGCAGCAGCAGCAAACGGGCAGAGCAAATGCTGCCCAGCACAGCAAGCAGGGGGGGCCGCAGCTGCTGCAGCAGTGCAGCCCTGATAGGCAAGCCCAAAGCCAGGGCAGGGCCGGATTACAAGCTGGAGCTGAGCATGGGGAAAAGCGGCCCCTCTCCCACCCCGTGCCCAGCACCCCCTGCTGCAGCCACTTGCAGCCTGCGTGGGGCTGCCTGTGCATGCTCAGGACATCCCCACGCAGGTTGCAAGCGGCTGCAGCAGGAAGCACCAGCCACGCGGTGGGGGAGGGTCTGCTTTTCCCTGTGCTCTGCACCAGCTCCTTCTCTGCTCTCCTCCCCGACTTACCTGAGGTTCCCACGCCGGGGCAGCCACATGGTCCCAGGCCAGAAGCCCCTGCTAGGGCTTCCAGCTGGAGGGGCAGGGTGGGCAGGCCCTGCTGTTGCAGGAGCCCACCGGGCTTCCCCTGGGTCCTACTGCCTCTGGTTCCTGTCATTTTTGATAGGAACCAAGGACAGAGAAATATTTTAAGTTTAAAAAAATTTGAGGGGCCCCACAGGCTGGATAGAATGGCCTCACAGGCCTACATGGGCCATATTTTGCCCACCCCTGCTCTATAGCCTACTGAACTTTGGGCCTTTCTCTCAACTTCGAGAAAACTGAAGTGCTGTATCAGCCTTGAATGTGATCCCTTCTCAAATTAGTATTGAGAGAAAGACCCACAGATAGCCAAGTACTTCTATTACCTCAGTAGCTACCTCCCTCAGAGAGAGAACATTGATAAAGAGATCCAGCACAGGATCTGGTATACAAATGCTTCCTTTGGGAAATTGCTTTCAGTGTTTTTATTGATCCAGATCTCTGGAAAGACACCAAGTCCAGGTTTACAATGCAGACATCATCCCCATTTTCCTGTATGGATGTGAAACCTACAGTTGTCATCTCAAGAAACTGGGGAGGTATCATCAAGGATGCTTCCAGAAAATCCTCCATATATCAATTGGGAAGATTGCCACAAAAATATCAGCTTTCTTGCTGAAGCCAAATGTTACCAGCCTTTAGTGATCCTCAAGCATCAATTTCACTATACTAGACATCGTGTGCAGATGCCTGGCTCTCGACTCCCAAAACAAGTGGTCTACACTGCCAGCTTAGTTGCAGCCTAAGATCTCGCAGCAGTTAGACTAGAGGAACATTATAAGAACACAGTGAAGGCAAAATACAGGACAACAGATATGAACATCAAGAGTTGCGAGTTGACTGCTAACCGACTCAAATGGCACCCAGGGTCATCCCTAGGGGGTGCAAATGAAGGTTACCACCCAAGGCCCTGTGCTTTGGGGGTCCCCATGGAGCTGGGTGGAGTGGCCGCAGCCTTTCCTGCAGTGCCTGCCTAGTGCTGGTGACTCCATGCCACCGTCTTTGTGTCTGGCCACACAACACCCTCCCCCCGCCACCCCTGCTGGCTTCTTTGTGTCCGAGTCCACGCACACCCTGCTAGGATCGTCTCTGGTGACACCACAGCCTCAACCAAACAGCAGCCCACTTAGAGGTAAAACATCATGCCCTCAAAGCAGAGGAGAGAGAGAGTAGCTAAAAGAAATAAGGAGAGAAATCTTGGCTTATGGCCTACTTTCCCCTATTAAACCTGCAACTTGTGTGGACAGATCTGTGGCTCATGCCTTGGATTCTTAAGTCACTTCAAGAACCATGGGTGAGCCATGGTAGCGATCATCCTCAAATTGAGGAATTGCTGACAACAATGAACCTTTATCAAGTCCCCTCCAGCCCTTTTTTTATGATGCCATGTTTCAGAAGTCAATTAGTTTCCAAGTCTCCCCAGTCTCTCTTATCCCTCTATGTCTGTAACTAATGTAATTATGTCATATTCCCCGGCCCTTCTGTGACCACTAGTTTATAGGCCTGGGCAAAGCAGCCAGTATTCACTTTGAATTCAGCCAATTTAGGGGACAGTGATTCGATTGAGATTCAGATCACTGACCTGAATCAATTCGGCCAAATCACCCAGGCCAGGCCCATTCCCTGCCTGCTCTCTCAGCCTGGCAATGGCTGCCCTGCCTGGCCCAGCTCCTGGCACTTGGAAACCTGCCCCCCGCCCCAACTCACTGGATGCTGCTGGGTGGGGCAGGGGGACGATCCCCATGGCCCCCACTGAATGTGGGGTGTTAGATCCTGACTCCATGTGGTGCCCAATGATTAGGGAGATGAGTAACAGGATCCACAGGTGATTGGACCATCATTAGCCAGAGCAGAGCTGTGAGCAAACACCAGCACATATTGCTCACAACAGTTTTATTCAGAATGGAGACAGCTTCGGGCAAGCTCTCTTGCCATAACAGACAAGGAGCAGCCCTGAACAATAGTTTCTTCTTACATTTATACACTCCGGTTTATACTCATTAACATTCACTCAACCTCTGTCCCATCTTCTGTTCCACCCATTTCTCCTCCCATCTCAAGCTCTGCCTTTGTTTACTGTTTGCTCCATTAATGTGGAATTGCCTATGCATTTCATTCATTTACATACCTTTTTGCTGTGAATGCACGTCTAAGAACATGAACCCTTTTCTTTTGGGCAATGAGCAGACCCTGAAGGTTTCTTTATCAATCACAGTCCACTCTTTTGCATATGTTATCTTTCACGTATCTGTTATTTTCACATACCAATCTGTTTTCTTGCCCCAGGTTGTGCTATCCCCACCCTTTTTGTGCCTCTATCTTATCTCGTTCCTTGCTGTAGCTGGTTCACAGCAGGCTTAATTGCGGCTTTTTCTAGAAAAAAAGGTTACAATGAAAATGGTTATTTAATATCTTTTTTATCTTTTTTTAAATATATAAAATCTTTTTTATATATCTTTTTTATTTATATAAAAATATATATATAGTTTCACAAAACTTCTATTATATAGTTCAAACTACTTGCTTAAGATTTTGCAAGGTTATTTTAATACATCATTTTGCCTTGTGACCAGCAGCCTGCTGGGACACAGATTAAACCCTTATTCCAGCTGCAGATTCAATGCTCACCAACAGTCCAATTGATGGTCACCCTAACAGGGGGCTCTGTATGAGCCCCCAGCCTCTATCTGCTCCCCCAGCACCCTTCCTCTCCATGGAGCTGGGGTAGGCAGGGCAGCTATGGAGGGGTTGGGGAAGCAGGCAGGGAATAGGGCCTGGCAAAGGTCCCCTCATGGTCCCCTCCTCCCTCTCCTACTTACCAGCTCCAAGTCCAGCTGCAGCTTCCTGTTGCAGGCACTGGGGACTGTCCAAATCATTGAAGATCTCCAAAGCTTGTCCGAACCTTTGGACCTTTTAATTGGTCCCATGATTTGATTTGGATTTGGAGATTCGGCCACCGAATTGGGCCAAATCTCCTCCAAATCAAATGACCTGAAGCTTTGCACAGCCCTATTAGTTTCCCGTGGAGTTAACAAAGAGCTTCAAAGTAATGGCTTAAAATGGTGTGCAGCACCATGTGCAGTCACTTAAGTGCCTAAAAAATTATAGTTTGATTACTGTGCGAGACTTAAACATGCTTCTACAGCTGAAGTAAGGCACTTTTTGTTTAAAGTCAACACAGGTTTCCCTGCCTTTATGCTGTACATGCATTTATAGAAAATGGCACATAACTCGAATTTGAATAAAAGGAACCCACTTTACAATGGAACATATCTCTATTTGTTACAAGACCTCAACTGTACTGACCCCCAGACTTATTTTTACCACTTTTACAAGACAATTTTGGTACTCACCAACAGCCGATAGTACGCACAAGAATAGGGTGATGGTGAATGTTACTGTAATGGGGATGGCAACAACAGAAACACATCACAGACAATAAGTGAGGTGCACAGATCTGCATAGGAGACTATATTTTGGTGTGCGTCACTCCCACAATACACTGCACAAAATAGCTGACTGCGGGCTTCCACCACAATCACATAAGAGTGAATTTACCTTGCATTTAATCAATTTTTGGTATAAAAGGGTCATCACATAAGAGCAAATTCATACATACAAAACCTGCATAAAGTGAGGGAAACATATAATAGGGGTGCACTGATAAAAAATTTTTTGGCAGATACCAATGGCTGATTATCAGCCAATATAGCTGGCTAATACCAATCCAACAGCTGATCTGAAGCCAAGAAGCTTGGAAAGCAGCATCTGGCTGGTAAGTCTGGGGGAAGGAGTGGGGGAGAAGGAGTACGAGGGAGGGAAGAGGCATAGGGAGGGCAAATCGAGGCTTCCACAGTGAGCGAGTGGGGCTGGGGCAAGCACTGCCCGGGTGGGGCAGTGTTGTCAAAGCTACAGGCAACTCATATACAGGTGTGGGGGGTTGGCAGTTTCCTGCCCTGTGCATGCCTCCAGGGGAAGTATGGTGGGGCATGTGTCCCTCCGGATTTGTGCACAGGGCAAAGGCGAGCTACCCACTGTGGGCTCAGGGCTGTGCTAGTATCTTCCTGGTGGAGTGCTGGGGCAAGCAAGGGTGGGGTGGGTAGTGTCTGAGCTCAATGATTAGAAGTGCCTCAGCACAGCAAAATTCTTAGCACAATGTGAGCATTCAGTGCAAAAGTCCCTCAATATGGCAGGAAAAAACCTTGGTGCAGTGATCAGTCCCTGCAAAAGTTTGCAGCTGCACTGTTTGTATGCATGCTACCGATTGGCTTATCGTAAATTATTCCTACTTGGCGGTTGGCAATTGGCTCGCTAGCTGTATAAAAGCTACGGCAAGTTTCCACCCAAGTTAGATAACTCCATGTGTACGTCAGAAGAGAGTTCCATGTGCATCTAGGAGCGAACTTGGGAGGTCTGATCAACCACCAATAGCTCCCTGTCACCATTCATCCCTATGTACCCCGTACCCTTCATGCTCGGAAACATTGGTGTGCCACCTGGTTTTGTTTTTTTGCAACTTGTACGGAGCGTACCTACACTGTGTGCATCGATGCAAGTCCCTGTACTGCAGTTTGTAAGTAAAGTTCTTTTGAATTCAACCAACAAGCTTCTGTGCCTAATTCCACTCCATTGGTGTAGCCCCATCCGGCTATTCTTGGCCCCCACATGGCGTCACGAACAGGATCAGTATCTGGGGAAGACGCAATGGAGTTGGAATTAGTTAAGAATTGCCCCGGCATAATGGGAAATGCCACGTGCTGAATGCCGTGGAGTTAGGTGCACACGTCGCCTACCACCAAGTGGGTGGAACAGGTGGAAGACTCATGAGCGGTTACCTCTTGCTCGAAGGAGAAGGGGAAACTGTGAAAGAGTGGGAAGTACATCCCCACCCTGGGGCGTTTGGATGTATGATGGGAAGCGAGCGGGTTCTATTTAGACCCCGAGAGGAAGGGGGCACCGAACCCTTTGCCGGACCAAAGCTGAGCGAAGAAAGCCCTGCCCTCAGCCAGGAGTTTGCCTACTGCATGCGTTGTATGCAGGAGGGCGAAGAGCCGGTGCCGATTGATTTAGCCCTGGCGCTTGAGCCGAGAGACTTGGAGCTTCTTCCTGAGCTCCGCAAAAAATTAGAAGTGGAAAGTTACTCTGCGATTAAGAGGACCAGCTCAGAACACGGGAAGGGGAAGATGCTGCATGCAGTGTTCCACATGGTTACAACCTTGATGCGGGAAAAAGCAGATGACATCGCTCCCAACGGCCTGCCTCCTGGCTACAACAAGGGGGCAATGGATGAAGAGCTGTGTCCGAGTTCCCCTTCGGGTACAGCGATGTCTCAGATGGCCACGCACCCTGTGGCAGCGAGAAGCCAAGTGATTGGTGCGCAGAGTGCAGCCTGTGCCACTGCCAACACCTATCACGCCAGGACCTGGACCGAATTGGAGGAACTATGCAAGAAGTCCAAGATGAGACCTGAGAAATCTTAGCTATGTGGTTGGGATGCCTGGTCGTGGAGTTTGGGTCCCACCTGGTGAACCGAGAAGAGGCGAGTTTTTTTCAACAAGGCAAGCCTCATGGAGCGGAGGGTACACCACTGACGTTGCTATGGTGACATGCAACCCTCACTGGCCCATTCCACTTCCAGCGCTTGTTGCAGACCAAGCTAGCCAAAAGTCATATGCATAGCACGGAGGATGTCCGTTGAAAGTTGATATGGAGCAGATTCTACTGGCGGCAATAGGAATCTTGTACTGCACCTGGAACCCTAGAGCACACGCACTGGGACTGACAATATCTTAGCAGCGAGGACCATGGCCTCACCGTTACTTACAAGATCCTGGAGCTGTTCCAATAATGCTCAATGGCATGGAAGACAGCATCGAAGTATATGGAGGAAAGACTTCCATAATCCTTCAGATTCTTCTTAATCTGTTGGCCAGACAACCCATAGGTGATCTCCTGCGCCAGCTACCATGACTGCAAGGTCTTATAGAGCCGGACATAAGAACGTCCAGCGACTTGGGGCTTCGATCCATCACATGCCCATACAAGTCTAGCTCTAGACAACAAGTGTCGACGCAAAGAATGACGGAGGAACAAGCCATGTTCAGATTCCTCCTGCATCATTTTAGACTCACAAAGTGGCAGTTACGAATTTTGGGAGATGAGGGTCAATGGAAACTGGCATACGAGCTGGGTTTCCGATATTCAGCCGAGCCAAATGATGGGTCATCGTGTTAGAATCCAGAACGCATTAGTGGCATTATAATAAGTTAACTAATTGTTTAGAGTTTTTTTCTCCACAAGTCTGGAATCCAGAGTGCGTGCCGGAGTCAGACCAGACCAGACCAGAGAGAATATTCCAAGAAGCAAGGGCTCGACGTGTGGCGTTATCATGACACCCATCAAAGTCCTTATAGTTGAGCTTTTTGTGACAAATGTAATCATGTGCATTGTGTTATAGGTTGTTTAATCCGGTTTTTAGAGAACAAACCTGCCTCGTTGTCTACTATTTGCCTTGTGAACCCGTCAGGCAAAGTGATGATTTGACTGACTTGCACGTGCTCCAGATTCAACTGTGCCATCGGCAAGGGGGCATGTCTGAGATCAATGATTAGAAGTGCCTTGGAACAGCAGAATTCTTAGCACAACGTTTGCAGTTGCACTGTTTGCATGCATGCTACTGATTGGCTTATCGTAAATTATTCCTATTTGGCAGCTGGCAATTGGCTCGCTGGCCATATAAAGGCTAGGGCAAGTTTTCGCCCAAGTTGGAGAACTCCACGTGTACACTGAAAGAGAGTTCCACGTGCATTTTGGAGCGAACTTGTATGCTCGGAAATATTGGTGTGCCACCCAGTTTTGTTTTTTTGCAACTTGTATGGAGCGTACCTACACTGTGTGCATCGACGCGAGTCCCTGTACTGCAGTTTGTAAGTAAAGTTCTTTTGAATTCAACCAACAAGCTTCTGTACCTAATTCCATTCCATCGGTGCGGCCCTTCCCGCTCTCACCCTGTACACAAATCCAGGGAGGCACATGCTCCCCATGCCTCTCTGGGGGTGCGCACAGCAGCAAGAAGCTGCCCCCCGCCAGGATCCCTGGATGAGCTGCCTGTGGCTTTGCCCTGCCTGCCCTAGCTGGGTAGCACCTGCACTGTCCTGGCCCCACTTTCTCCCTCACTGTGGGGGCCTTGATCTGCCTCATCCCATGCCCCTTCCCCCCCTACTGACTTACTGGCCAGATACTGCTCTCCAAACTGCTGGGCTACAGTCCTGACCACATGCATGCTGCAGCTGCGCAGCATTTATTGGTGACATTATCAGCTACGCCAGCCAAAAAAAGGCCAATTGCCAGTAATTTCAACCTTTCTTTTATTGCTGCTGATCTGATATAGACTGATACCAGTGCACCTCTAGTTAATAACACTCAAAAGTCTGTATGAATCATGCTTTTTCACAGAAAAAGAAAGTGAAGTAAAACTGAAGACTGGACTTCACAACTTTAAACAATCCTTTATTTGAAGATTTCTGAAACTTATTTACTTGATGAATGAAGACCTTTCCCAGGTAAATCCTTGACTGAGATTCACTTACTTTTTTGCCCGTTTGTGCTCCAAAAGCAATACTACAAGCCTGTTACGAAATAACTTTATATTCTTTGCAAAGGACTTGTTAAAAAAGTCACGTAGCCTCTCACGCAAAGCTCTTAATGAAGGCAGGTGATAGCAGTTTGGTATGTTTATCAATGTATGAAAGAACTCTTGCCACAGCTCTGCATTAGGAACCCTGAAGAGGAGAAACAAGCACTTTAAGTCAGATCAATACACACGTGTACTCTTCCTCTTGCAATGGATTTCCTTCAATAATGCATTTTATTAAGTCATACTTAGTCAGCAGGTACAAGTATTTTGCTATGGTATACAAATATGTAGCTGTATTTCTAGCCTCCCCACACAGAAGCAGCATGATGTTTTCTTAACTGCCCAGTGTCATTTTATTTCTCTACATGTTTCTCACTCAAACATCTGTAGACCTTGCTTGAAAGCAGCACAGTACAGTGTGTCAAACAAACCAGTCAAATTTCTTCACTACTGTACTCTCTTATTGTCCTTACTTTCTTGAAAACTGACAAGTCCATAGCTGACAAAAGCATTGGATGCTCGTTTTATTACACCAAGGTCAATACATGCTGCAGCAGTTAACCTGCAATAAACCCACTGTGCTTAAACCTGGAATCACACACACATAT
>JAGPOW010001296.1:7002832-7017045 GCA_030014935.1 Caiman crocodilus | reverse complement strand
AAAAGACCCAGACACCTGTAGCATCGGGGGGGGGGGGGAGAGAAGAGAAACACTTTCTGGCTTAATGTGGGAGTGTCTACATGTGAACTTCAATGCACATTAGTCTATTTTAATGTGCATTAAAGCACCACAAAAAGTGCTTGTTAGCCTATTTTAACGCACATTAGCTAACGCACATTTTTCTAGTACCTCACTTGAAGGTGAATGGCAGCTCCCCTTACTGCCAGTGGGCTGCAAGGCCATGAGGACCACTGGGGAGTCAGCACTTTAATTTAGTACAATTTTTTTAAAATTTTGCAGATTTCGCTGATAATTCCCATTTTGCAGTTTCTGCAAAATCATGAAGTAAGTAGGTCCCTACCAATAATTAGCTGATCGGCAGTCCCTTGTTGGGTGGAGCAAAGGGTCCTTCCACTAGACCTTTAAACCCTGTGCTGAGAAACACTTGGTGGGCAGCTGTGCATAGGAGAACAGAGGCTGGTGGTGGAGGGAAACTGAAGCCTGAATGAGGCTACCCGGTCACTGTTGCGTAGCATGGAGAAGTCACCGCTCCCTCATTCTGGGACATTAAACCCCATACCAGGCAGCTCAGTGCAGGGAAGCAGAAGCTCCTGGTGCACTAGGCTGCCAGGCCAGAGCTGCTGAGCATGGGGTTTAAAGTTCCTGGTAGAAGAAGCCTCTGATCCCACCCTGCTGGGGACTTTGAACCCCATCCCACGCAGCTGTGGTTGGCTGGATCCAGGACTGCACCAGGGCTTACAACTGGCCCCAGCACAGTCCCCACCAGGCCAACAAATCAGCTGATTCTCAGCCCAGCAGTCCACATTGGAGGCAGTTCCAGGCCCTGGTGTGGTTACTGGACCCAGCCAACAATTAGCTATTTGTCAGCTCCACAGGACCACACTGGGGCCGATTCTAGACCCCAGCACGGTCCCCAGGTAAGCCAGCAATCAGCCAATTGTCAGACAACCATCTTTCAACTTCCTGGTACAGAGGGAACTCAGAACCATGAACCCAGGCTTCCCCAGCACCGGCAAGTACAGCACAATTGGGAATTGATCTCTGGTTTCAAAATCATGTGGCATGGCAGGTGGTATGATTTTTGGGATTACGGATCAGATTCCATCACACCTTTAAAGTGGCCTGTGACTCCAAGGAAGAGGGAAAGAAGGGCAGGATGTGGATGTACATATGTAATCACATCCAAAACTCTAGTTCTGGGAAAGAGCTCTTCTCCTGCAAGCATTTGAGGATGTATATGGATACTCTGACAACTTCAAAGCAGTACCCATACACCTGGAGGCAGGTCTTTGAGTCCCCCAAGGCCAGTACATCCAACTGGCATCCCATAGTTCTTCCCCACAACTCCTGACACTGTTGCTAAGGTCTCCAGGCTGCCCCCATCCCGCTTTCAGGTGGCCTCCTCCTAGAAAACAATTATGGAAACACTGCATAGGGAAGCTGTGGAAATTGCCTGAGGTCTGGTGGAAAAAGCTCTTGAGTATAGGAGTTCCACCTCAGCAGTCTCATTTACAGCCTGCCACACATTCAAATATCCCACTAGATAATATCTGGACCCCTCACTATGGAGACCTTCTGAAAGGCTTAGTCCTATGTAGGTAAAAGGACAAGGCTGTTTTCACATGAAGTGCATGTAATAATATCTCAACTCTGGAGTGAGATTTTGAAAGAAAGCCTGGAAGGCTGATCTGTGACAGATATGATTCAGCAATCACTTGAGCAGGTACTTGACATGGGTCTTTTAGGAAACTATATCTGGACAAAAGGCAGTCTGTAAAAAGATCTGCAGTCAGGGCTTGGCTCTCATTCACACTTCTTGCCAAATTAACCGCCACCAGAAGAGAGTCAGCCTCACAGAAAGGTAGAACAAACAGCACAATACCATGGGTCCAAAATAATACCAGCAGAGACGCAGGAACTACATTTTTAATGGCACTGTGGATTCTTTTTTTAAAGGGAAGACTTGATAAGTCCCTTGGAGTAGTATCAGGACAGCTGAGTGAAGGGGTTAAAAGAGGTCTAATTTCTGGACAACCTCAGCCTGAAAAAGTCACTTGGAGAACTAAGTCCTTGACCTCCCATTTGTAGCATAGAGACAGTCTGCTTTAGTGTTCTGGAGGCTAGAAGAGTTTAGCACCAACAGGCAACCTTTGTGGCAAATTGCCACTATTCTTTGCCTCTAGTCCAATGGTGCTCAAGCCTTTGGCCCTAAGAACTAGTACAGGGCCATGTGCCCCAATCTAGTTTGTAGAGGCCAGGACTCCACACAGGTCTGGAAATCTGGCAGTGGGGGACTAGTGGTACTACTCCCTTGCTGCCAAATTTTTGGACCCATGAGGAGCCCTGAGACATGGATGACAGCATCAAAGCCTGGATCTGGCATATGGACCAAGTGTTGAGCACTCCTGTTCCAGCCCACTGAAGCTTCATCTTCTTTGGCACCAGATACTATTCACCTAGTGGTCATTGACACAAAATTCAGGTGTGACTTATTGCCAGGGATCCAGGTATTCCGCTTCCCACAGATTTTACCTTTTGACCAGAAGCAAATGTGGATTTTTTGTTTTACAAGACAAACCTGTAGATATTGCCATGAGCTCCCTGCAGGCTGGCAGAATTCCAGCCTGCAGGGAACTGGGAGGAAGCGGGAGGACGGCAGTCAGGCAGGGGGCGCGATGTGCATGGTCAGGCAGCCTGCAGAGCAACTTCAGCAGGTAAGTGCTGGGGGGGAGAGGGATTGAGGCCCTTGTTGGGAGGGAGCTGGGCAGGGCTGGGGCTGCTGTCTAGTCAGGTGAAGCTTGGAGCCCATGGTCACGATGCGCAGCTGCAGGGTCACAGCGGGGAACAGGATGGGGTTGTTGGTGGCTCATCTGGGAGAGGGGAAGGAGAAGAGCTGGCTTCCTGCTGCTGCACACACTCCCAGGGGACAAGGAAGACCTGCACTCCCCAGATCTGTACCTGGGGCAGGTGCAGGTTGTGGGCTCCCACCCTGCTTCCCTCCCTTGGGGCCTCCAGAGCCCAGCGGGCATGACCTGGTGTGGCTGGGGACAGTGGGGCCGCATGGGAATCTCCTCATCACTGCTCGCCCCCCCGCTGTGCTGGTGATGTGCCTCCAGCACCTGCTGCTGCTTTGAGGGGCACAGCCCTACACCGCTGCCCTCATGGCACAGGAGGCATGTCACTGGGACAGCGGGGGGAGGGGGGGGGGAAGAGGCCAGACACGTAAGCAGCAGGGAGACTCTGCTGCTGTGTCAGGTCACACCCCCTGGGCTCCGGAGGCCCCATGGCAGGGAAGCACAGAACAGCAGCTAGCAGCTTCTCCACGTGGCTCCGCTGTTCCCTGCCACCCTGCTTCCCTCCCTCGGAGCCTCCAATGCCCAGTGGGCATGACCCAGCACTGCAGGCAGCAGTGGAGCCGCATGGGAATCTCCTCGTCACTGCTCCCCTTCCCCACTGCCCTGGCAATGTGCCTCCTGTGCATGGGGCTGCACCCAGGCCAGCGGTGTGGCACTGCACCCCTCGAAGCGGCAGCAGCAGGCACACAAGGTGGTTGCTAGGGCAGCGGGGACGGTGAGCAGCAGCAAAGAGATCCCCATGTGGCCCCACTGTTCCCAGATATGCTGGGTCACACCAGCTGGGCTTCAGAAGCCCTGGAGGAGGTAAGCAGGGCAGGACCTCGAGTCCGCAACCTGTGCCTACCTTGGGTATAGATCGGGGGGGCATGCCTACCCCACCCTGGGGAGTGCATGTGGCAGCTGGGCACCGGCCTGCTCAAGCCCGCAGCAGGGGGGTCTGGACCCAGGTCTGTAGTCTTGGCAGCTGGGGGCCCCCTCTGGCAGGACTGGGGGAAAAGGGGCTGTGGGTGAAGGACAAGGGGCACCAGCAAGGCTGTGGCAGAGGGGGAAGTGAGAGGCACAAGCAGAGCCAGAGGGCTGTGGGGGAGGCCTTTAAATCACAGATTTTGGGGGGTTTAAAATCAGAGAATGTGTGATTTTTTTTTAAGTGTAGAATTTGCAATTTTTAAATTAGGAAAAACCAGGATCCCTGCTATTACTCACAGTCCAAGGGAGCAAGCTTGTCATATCATGACTGTTTTGTTATCCAGCACCTATGCGAAGGGATTCTACCCTCGAATCCACAACATCTTCAAGAGCCCTGTGGGGTTCATCTTCGATGCTCCTGACTTATGGGATCAAATCACTAGGATAAGAACTTGCAGCTCTGCTAAAGTTTAAGAATGCTGAATAACATTCTGAAACCACAAAATTTGGATGTTGTACTGTACCTAAAGTTCCTGGTTTTCGACGCCTGCATATGTAGTTCCTCAGAACAATCCAAAGCCATCTTCCCACCATCATGCAATGCATTTTCTGAAATACATATTTATGGCAAAT
This sequence comes from Caiman crocodilus, assembly GCA_030014935.1. Classification (NCBI taxonomy): domain Eukaryota; kingdom Metazoa; phylum Chordata; order Crocodylia; family Alligatoridae; genus Caiman; species Caiman crocodilus. The sequence continues at coordinate 7,012,630 of JAGPOW010001296.1, read as the reverse complement.
TCGTTCCATAAACCAGACAAAGGGAAAAACCCATGCAAAGTGACCACAACAGGAATGTGAGTTTGTACCTCCATTGAGCAGCTGTGTGTACTAATCAATAAACTGTAAAGTATTGCTGTAGACCAGGGCAAACTTATCTGGCCCTGCTGGCTGAATGAGTGATGGCAGGGGACAATCCATGGGCCAGATAGGGCCAATAGGCTCCCCTCCTCTCTCTTGTATGCTGGATCTACCCCACCACACCTGTTCTGGCTGCTTCAGGATCCATACCGTATGTGGGGCCTGAGGATTGGCTGAAATGGGTGCCATGTGTAGCATGGATTCTGGAATAGGCACTCCATGTAGCAGATCCTGGACTAGCCAGACTGTGTACCACACTATACCTGGTGCCTGTTCCCGAGTCCTCACTACATATGACACCCTCCACTGCTGGCTAGTCCAGGACTGCACCCCACGTGGTGCCTGCTCCAGCCAATCTGGGACCCAGGCTGCATTTAATGCCTGTGGGTACCGTGCAAGTCCCAGACTGGCTGAAGTGGGCACCATGTGTGCTGCGTGTCCTGGATCAGGCCAAGCATGACGCACAGATCCCACAGCAGCTGGAATGAGTGCTTTAATGTCCCAGGCTGGATCCAACCTGTCACTTGCATCTTTGGCACCTCTATGGTATATATAAACAAAGCAGTGATGGCAAGCTTAGCTCAGTAGCTATAAACGGGTTGCCAGTGGTGTGTAAGAATCATAGTAGAAGGATCAAGTGCTAAGAGATTTGGGAGAATGCAGTAAGAGCTTTGTTTACCAGAGACAGCATTTGAAAGGCAGGTATGCAGGAAGCCCAAAGATGCTCACAGAAGAAACCACAAAAAAGGTGATTTAGAGCTTAAATAACCACTAAAGGATTCTTGCAGGCTCCCTTAGAAGTTGCACAAAACAAGAGCTTTGATGGCATGACTCATTGCTTTCATGTCTAAATTGTCTCATCTAAATTATAAATCTTTCAGGAACTTTGGAACTGTGGACTCATGCTCCCTGCTCTTCCACTAAAGCAATTAACACTCTAATACTGTTACACTTGTGTACATAAACGTATACTTCATAAACTTGATGTTAGGTTGTCTTAACACAGGACCAGTGATGCAGTAGTGAATTAGAAGGGCATACTAAGCATACACCATTTTCTAATACAGCTTATTTACCTTTGTCCTCCACATTTTGACATGAATATGTTGGGACATAGTTAAATGGAGTTGAAGCAAGCTGGGCAGCATGTGCAAAGTCTCTTGTGTTATTTGGACTAGGTGCCAATGTTTTATTGCTACCCGGTACAGTCCATCCTGTGGAGTCATCCATCAAGAACTCTGTTGTCCGAGTGCCTTCCTACACAAGAGAGGGTAAAAACACACCAAAGCAACATTTCTCAGGTAGTTAAAATAAGCCTGTAAGGCTCACTCTTCTTGCAGAAGTTTCCCATACTTTTGTAGTTAATCCTGAAGCAGCAATGTTTTTAACAAATAATCACAAATGGAAAAGTTGGTCTGTTCTGATCTCCTTTAGACAGAAATAAAGCCTCCCACTGCTACAGAAGCCACCATGACAGTCTCTGCAAATTCTTGACTCCTGCCTAATTCCCAAGCTTACCTATACAAAGGCAAACAGCAACCTTAGTAAGGCTCTACAGCCACCACTTGACTACATCAGTCACTGAAGTACTGTTGGATTTATCCATACAGAGAACAGCCTGAGAGTTTTGCACATGGCTGGCCATCCTCAGAGTTACCAGAAGTTATAGCCAACAGCTTCAAAATTTAATCCTTATGCATTTTGTGGGAAGGAAAGGAGAGGAAAACCAGGAAGAGCAGACCAGAATTCCTGCGTAGTGATTTGAGCTAGTTAGTATATAATATAATAATGAATGACAATTGCTTTGTAAAACTATAGTCTGTATGTGTAGGCAAATGAATGGGATGATATTGAAAGAACAATGTGCAGACAAACAAGTGATCCAATAAATTAAACCACTTCCACGATCCCCTAATATATGTTAAAATTAGCTTGTACTTACTTTTAATGGTGCAGCACATGCAGTTGAGAGACGTTTACCAAGGGCTCCGACCTCTGTAGTTTTGTTTTTATGCTGTGGGACACTAACAGAAATTGCTTTTTAAAAAAAAGATTTGTTAGTAGAACCTTCACAAGAAAGAGCAGCCGGAATGGAGAATTACAGACTAATTGCATAGAAAGTTAAGAATCAGAGATGTTCATAATGGTTTCAATAGACATAAAAATACTACTAATAAAAAATCTGTCCCTAGTCACTGGGGAAGCCATGCAATTATGACCGTCACTATGATTATACTCAACATGGTTTTAGCTATACCACGGAGGAGCAGTTAGAACAGAGTGCCAAAAAGACCTTGACTTGTTGGTGTGCCAGGGGCTGACAGCAGGGAAACTCATGAGAGGTCCAATCCTTGTTGTGGCAGTACTGCACTGGCTCCTTCCCTGCCATCTGCCCCAAGGTGCACATGCCAAGCAAAATGCCTTCCATGCTCTGGCACCCATGCCAGGGTTGCCTACCCCCGAGTTAGACCTTCCCATACATCACAATTTCTGTAAGAATCCTAAACTGCAAAGATTAAAGCCCCCTGTGATGGCACCGACAGCCATCATAGCACAACACTAAGCCAACAGACAACCCCTAAGAAAGGCATTTCCATTTGTGACTAGCTTCTCCTTACCGGCTGTTCTCTTTTTCAGGCTCATCTTCAAAGATGGAAAATGCAGGTGTAACAGGTGCAAAATCATTAGCTCTCATGCTTCTACAAGTCTCTGAAAGTCAAAGAGAAGTCAATGCTGTTTTGACTTTAACTAAACAGTACACCATCCTACTGCAAGTAATTTTAGCTACTCCAGTGGAACTAGCCCATGTCTATTCCTTACATGAAGAGTGTAGGATTATCTTGCCAATCGTAGGAGTAATATACCCTTTAAATATTATATAGATATGCTTTGTGGGTCAGTTTAGTTTAAACTAGTTCTAATATGAACTCTAATGTGTTCTAATATGAATGCAAAGGAAAGCATACAGGCAACAGAAAAATGGGCAAATCACCAAGCAAGTGTACCAGGAAATAGCAAGAACAGGGACAAAAATCAGAAAAGCAAAGATAAAGAGTGAGTTGGCAAGCAGGGTTAAAGAGAACAAGAAGAGGTTATACAAGTAGGTTGGTGAGAAAAGAAGGACCAAAGAAGCTTTGGGTCTACTGTAAAACAGTCAGGGGAAACTCTTAACAGAAGAGATAGAGAGCAGAGCTACTCAACAGCTACTTTCCTCAGTCTTCACAAAAATTAAGCTGCAGACAGACACCCTATAAGATGTATCTGGATAAGGAGGGGGGCAAACTGAGGGAAGAGATTACAAAATATACGGGCAGACCTTTTGTGAGGTCTGAATGAATTCGAGTCAGCAGTGCCTAATGAACGTCACTCCATGGCGCTGAAGATCTCAGAGCCCTTGGCAATGATCTTCATGAAGTTGTGGAGACAGGTCAAGTCCCAGAGGATTGGAAAAGTGGCAGCACAGTGTCCCTCCTTACAAAAAGCAAAAAGGAGGACCCAGGGACCTATAGACGAGTTAGCCTCACCTCAATACCTGTAAAGTTACTAGAGTACATTATAAGGAAGGCCATTTGTATGCATCTGAGAAGAGAAAAAGCTGATCACAAGCAGCCAGCCTGGATTCACTAACAACAAATTGCATCAAACAGACTTGATCTCCTTCTTTGACTGAGTAAATACTTGGGCAGATGAAGGGAATACTGTGGATATAGTGTATTTGGACTTCAGCAAGGCTTTTGACAAGATCCCACATGACGTTCTCATAAGCAAAATTGGAGAAATGTGGGCTGGATAAAACTACTATAAAGTGGATGGATAATTGGCTCAATAGCAACGTGCAAGATAGATCCATGTCAGAATGGCAGGCTTGGAGTAGAGTGTCCCAGGAGTCTGTACTGGCCCAGTGCTGTTCAATGTACTTATTAATGATCTGGATGCTGGCATAGAAAAGCTTCTTGAGCACATTTGGAGATGAAATGAAAACAGAAAGGATTGTGAACACGCTGGAAGTTGGGAGTGCAATTCAGAAAGATCCTGACAGATTGGAAAGCTCAGCTGAAGTTAACTGAATGAAGATCAATGCTGAGAAATGCAAGGTGCTACACACCTTGGGAAGAACAATCAAAAATAAAATTCAAAACAGGTGACAATTGGATGTATGGCTAGGAGTCTTGATAGATCACAGACTCAATCTGAATTTGCAGTATGATGCATATGCATAAAAGGAGAATGCAGTTTTGGGGTGCATCAACAGAAACGTTAGGTGAAAGATACACGAGATGACAATGTTTCTAATCAACACTAATTATTCATAGAGACATAGATTGCAAGGCCAGAAGAGTCGTCAGAAGATCACTGAGTCTAGCCCTCTGCACCAGGCAGGAAAGACCAGTGGGGTCAGGTGACCCCAGCGAGGAGACTGGACAGTCTCCTCTTGAAGATTTCCAGCGCAGGCAATTGCACCCCTTCTGGGAGGGAGCGTATTTCAGTCTGGACACCCTGACTGCAAAGAATATTTTTTCCTAATGTTGAGCCTGAAATGGTCTTCCAGGAATTTGTGGCCATTACTCCTGGTTCTCCCCAAGGGTGCCCCGGTGAATAGTTGTTCACTGAGTCCCTGATGTCCTCCCCTGATGTAGCGGTAAACTGATATCAAGTCCCCTCTCAGCCTTTTCTTTTTCAGACTGAAGAGCCCGAGGTCCCTCAGCCTTTTCTTGTATGGCATGCTGTGCAAGCCTCAAATCACGCAGGTGGCTCTTCTCTGGACTCTCTCAAATTGTACCACACCCTTGTTAATGCGTGGCACCCAGAACTGGACGCAGTACTCCAGCTGGGGTCTCACCAGTGCTGATTAGAATGGGAGAATCATTTCCTTGGTTTTGTTGGAGATGCATCGATTGATGCATGCCAGAGTATTTGCTCTGCTGGCAACAGACTCGTACTGCCAGCTCATATTCATGCTGTGGTGTATTATTACCCCCAGGTCTCTTCCATTCATAGTGCTGGCCAGGCTGGCATTGCCAAGACTGTAGGTGTGTAGGGGATTGTTCATCTCCAGGTGGAGCACTTTACATTTCTCAACATTGAACTTCATCTGGTTCTGACTCACTCAACTTGCCAGCCTGTCTAGATCTGCCTGTATCTGTAGCCTCTTTAAGGGTGACCATGCTTTCCCATAACTTAGTGTCACCTGCAAACTTGGCCAGTGAGCTCTTCACCCCCACAACCAAATCACTGATGAACATGTTGAAAAGCATAGGACTAAGCACCAACCCCTGCAGGACATTGCTGCCCACTTCTTGCCAAGAAAACACAGTTCCGTTCATTAGGACTCTCTGGGTCCTACCCCACAGCCAGCTTTGTACCCACCTAATTGTTGCAGTTAAGCCCACTATCTTCCAATTTTCTCGCAAGAACATCATGGGATACTAGATCAAAGGCTTTTAGAAATTCAAGGTATACAACACCCACCACTTCTCCCTTATCCAGGTGGCAAGTTACTCTATTGTAAAAGGAGATGAGGTTGGTAAGACAAGACCTATCCGTGACAAAGCCATGCTGGCCATCATTCAGAATCCTACCTTCTGCTAGCCTGCTGCATATAGACTCCTTAATGTTTTTTCCAGATTTTCCCTGGGATAGAAGTTAGGCTAATTGGCCTATGGTTACCTGGGTCCTCCCTCCTCCCCATCTTGAAGATGGGCACAACATTAGGCCCTCTTCCAGTCCTCAGGGACCTCTCTGGAGCACCACAAGTTTTGGAACCGTTTCCTCAAGGGCTCCATGATGATGTCAGTCAGCTCCTTCAGCACCCTTGGATGGAGTTCACCTGGTCCTGCTGACTTACATATGTCTAATTCCTTTAACTGATCACACAACACTTCTGTGGGAACAATAGGGAGGCAGTCATTTCTGCCCTGCTCATTCTGCATCTGATGTGGCATGATTTTCCCCGTGGCATGGTGAAACACCGAGGCAAAGTAGTTATTTAGGAGTTCAGTTTTCTCCCGAGTGTCGGTAACCAGCTGCCCCGAGATGTTGAGCAGTGTGGCCCCACACTCCCATTTGCTTTCCTCTCATTCCCTATGTACTTAAAGGAGGTCTTTTTGTTGTCCTTGATTCCTATCGCTAAATTTAAGTTCAGTTGCTGCCTAAGCCTTTCTACTTTGTTCCCTACAATTGCAGGCTGTTGGTGTAGTTTTCCTTGAGGCCTGTCCCCAGCTTCCATTGTTTGTAAACCTCTTTCTCCATTGTAAGGACACTTCGTTGTCCTTTCCCTGTTTAGTCCAGAGGGCTTCCCAGCCCTTCCACCACCCTTTTTCTGCATGGAAATTACTTCCTTTGTGTTTCGAGGATCATGTCCTTAAGAAGCAACCATCTTCATGCACATCTTTTGCCTTTGGTCTCTGGTCCACAGCACTTGCCCTGCTAGCAACCTGAGCTTGTTCAAATGTGCATTTTACAAGTCCAAGACTTGAACCCTGTTATCCAATTTGTCTGTCTTGGGATGGACAGCGAACATGATGGTTTCATGGTCACCGTTGCCCAGGCTACCCTCTGTTTTTTTGAGTCAGTGACCAGGTCATCTCCTTTGGCCAGAACCAAGTCTAGAAGAGCATTAGGCCTCACCCAGAGTGTTGCATGCAGTTTTGGGCTCCATATTCCAAAAAGGATGGGAAGAAGTTGGAGAGGATCCAGACATGGATGACAAAGTTCTTGGAAAGTAAGTCATATGAGGAGTGGCTGAAGGAGCTAGGCATGTTCAGCTTACATAAAAGGCCCTTAAGAAGAGACATGATAGAAGCCTTCAAATACTTGAAGAACTGCTATAAAAAGAAAGAGAACACTTTTTCTCTTTCTGTGGAGAGTAGGACATGGACCCATGGCTTGAAGTTGCAGCAAAATAGCTTTAGATTGATGTGAGGAAAAACTTCACTGTTTGAGCAGTGGAACTTAGGGAACTAGTGGACTCTGCATCACTGGAGGTGTTCAAGAAGAGGATGGAAAGCCACTGGTAGAAGATGATCTAGGCATAGCTATATGTCTGTGTTGTACTATGGGTATTTCCCATGCTCCTGGCCTTTGGTGGTTGCCTCCTACCCCTTTCTGCTATGTATATCAGCGTTTTTAAGCCTTCCTCAGTGGCATTGGGTGTTGGCTGCAGCCAAGGCTTGGGATTTTGACTGAGGTGTGTCTGTGCTCCTGTTGGGACTTAAACCCAGAGGTTTCTGCCCAAGATCAGACTGATCACCATATCTGGAGTTAGGAAGAAATTTTATCCCATGGTCAGATTGGTATGGACTATGGCGTTTTTCCCTTTCTTCTAGCAGGGAGTGTGGCCCTTTGCCCAGGACCTCTTGAACATATATTAACATTTAAATAGAATTATTAACTATCAAACAGAAGCAGGATGTTGGCTGTTGTGGTTCTCCTGCCTTACCGGTAGCAGCTTAGGGTGTTGTCTTGTGCTGTGTCAGGTTTGATGGTAGTTTTATGAAGAGTTTAGATTATAGATTTGTATAGGATGGTTTGGATAGGGATCATCCTACCTCAAGCAGAGGGTTGGACTAGATGATCTCTAATGCTTACTTACAGTTCTACTACTGTGATGCAAGTTTATAATGATTCCCTTCCTGCCCCCAAGAGAAGTCATTACGGATTTGACACTACCACTCACTAGAGCAGGGGTGGGCAAAATATGGCCTGTGGGCTGGATCCAGCCCACTAGACCATTCTGTCCAGCTCGTGGGGACAATAAAAATTTTGAAAATGAATGTGCATCTGCCCCTAGTTCCTGTCAAATATGACAGAAGACAGAGGCACTAGGACCCAGGGAAAAAACTGGCATGCTCCTGCAACAGCAGGGCCCATTTGGCTGGGCTCTCCAACCTGGAAACACCTGTGTAGTAGGCGCTTCGGGCCTGGGATCGTGGGGTTGTTTGTGCCTGAACTGGCATAGGACATTTCGGGGGGGGGGGGGGGGCAGGTGGGCAGGCCGGCCAGGGGAGGACCACAGGGATTGCCCCAGTCCTCAGGGGTGGGTCAGCTCCTGCTGAGGCCCATGATCCAGCCATGCAGCCAGGAGCTGGCAGGCAGGCAGGCTGGCAAGTGGTGGTGGGGTAGTGGAGGGGAGTGGCATGGGGGGCCACTGCCGGTGGGGCCCAGAGCAAGGGTGTAGGTTAGCAGGGGTCTGTGGAAGTGGGCTGGGCTGCACTAGCAGGGAGAAGGGGAGGGCTCACCCGGCTCCACAGAGCTCCTGCCGGCTGGAACCTCACGCTCCTGCCACCATGCTCTGGACCCCACTGGCCCTGGGATACCAGTGCAGGCCCTCTGCTCCTGCCTGGCTGCTGCTGGCTCCCGCATGCCCACTCATTCCCAGTGCCCCCACCCCACAGTACAGGTGGGGACGAGCACACGGTTCCAGACCCTGCGCCCTGCACTTGCCTGTCTGGGCTGAGCAGCAGTGGCGGGGCTGGTGCTCAGCACAGGAGGAAAGTGCCCTGCCCTGCTGTCACTCCTTGCTGCAGCCAGCCAGAGCCCATGTGGGGCTGTCCTGCCTCTCCGCCTCATCACTGGAGAGTAAGCACAGGTAGCCCCAAGTAGGATCCAAGCGGTTGCAGCACAGGGCAGCAGCCACAGGGAGAGGGAGTGGCAGCTCTTCCCCCTGTGCTGAGCACCATTTTGTTCCCTGCCGCTGCTGCTCCTCAGGCCCCACACCAGCTCTGGGTTGCTCGTTGGGGCTGAGCTGCAGCAGCAGCAGCTGGGCACAAACTGGAGGAATGCAGCCACCCCCACTCGTTGCCACTGGGCAACGTTTGCTGCTGCTGCCGCTGCCTGCCTGGAGCTCGCGCTGCACTAGGCTGCAGTGCAGCTGCTTCACCACCACCTCTGAGTTGCCCTGTGGCTGCTCCACATGAGCACTGCTGCCATGCCAAACAGCACGAGGCCCAGGTAGCAGCAGCGGCAGGGAACTAACTGGTGCTCAACGTGGGGGAAAAGCACCGCCCCACCTCCTGTGGCTGGTGCCCCATGTTGCAGATACTCGGAGCCTGCACAGGGCTACCTGTGCCTGTTCTCCATTGCCACCATTGTCCTGTGGCCACGTGGAGCAGTCATTGGGCAGCACAAGTGATGCAGCAGAGGGACAGGACAACTTTTTGTGGGCTCTGGCCAGCTGCAGCAGGGACTGCCAGCAGTGGGGGCTTTTCTCTTGTGCCAAGTACCATCCCCACCACCACTGCTCAGACCAGATGGTCAAGTGCAGAGTCAGGGCTGTGCACTCACCCCTGCTTGTACCAGGGGGCTGGGGTGGGGGAATGAGAGAGCCAGAAGCAGCCGGGTGGGAGCGCAAGGCCCACGCCACTGTCCTAGAGTCAGCATCTGCAGGGTGCAGAGCAGGGCAGCAGGATTGCGGGGTCCTGGCTGGCAGGGGTTCTATAGAGCCAGGTCAGCTGCCCATCTCCCAGCTGGTACAGCCCATTCCAGCTCCATAGACCCCTACCAGCCCATACTCTGCACTCCTGCTGCTCCATTCTGGGCTCCGCTGGCACCAGCGCTGCACATTGATGCAGGCCCAATGCTCCTGCACACTGCTTTCTTCCACTCCCCACCTTGTTGCTTTCCTCACTTCCCTGCCTGCCAGCCACTTTGCACGACATGGCTCCCATACCCACACACACA
>JAGPOW010001296.1:6972776-7002732 GCA_030014935.1 Caiman crocodilus | reverse complement strand
CACACACACATCCCCCAAACTCCCTTATGCAATCATTTCTACATATACAGTACAAACACACACAAATCAGGACAAAAATATATTTGTTTGTTAAATTAAAATATATTATTATGGGCATTTAATTTTTAGTATGCAATTTGTTTTTTTCCCCTAAGATGGCAAACCCTCTCCCCAAAGGAGTATTTCCAGGGGCAAGGTGGGGGGACTTCTGCTGGCAGAAGTCAGAGGTTAGGGGCTGGACTTCTGGTCCCAAGATGACAACCAGGGAGTGGGGCACCTGTCAAGGGGTGGGGCTACCCATGCAGCCTTACATAGCTTGCCAAAATTTGGTAAGCAGCCCTCCAGCAGAAATTACTGCCCACCCCTGCACTAGGGGAAGAATCAGGCAAATCTGAGAAACCCGGAAGAAAGCCACTTTCAGTGCCAGTGGGGACAGAGAAAACAAACACTTCAAACAGCTCTAGAGCACTGTATACCTGGAGACAGGAGCTCTCATGGTAGAAGATAAGGGAACTGCTTTAGAGAAAACAACAGGTTCGCAAGGAGTGAGGTGGGAAGAAAAGCAGCAAGAGGAGACATTGTCATGAAACAAGGTCTTGCCTAACCATATATTTTTCAGCCTTTTACTAGGAGTGTCCTCATACCACACTTGGTTAAAATGAATTGGTCACTGCTATTTTAGAGACCATAAGAGTTTGTACGGTTGGTTTCCTCCATTCTAAACCAGGAATAAGGGCCCACAGCAAAAATCACGACGTCCTCTCCAAAAACCAAGAGTAGGATGGTTCAGAGACACGTGAACATAGTAAGTCTATTTTCTGCACTTCAGCAGGCAAATGCACCATGCTTCTGGTAGCTCACCCCTCCACTTACTGAGGATGACCAGGTAGCAGAGAACTTTATACACATCCTAGTCTCCATAGTCCTCTAACATTCACAGGTGCATCAGTCCAGCACTGATACTGATAAGCAAAAAGGAAAAAGAAAAATGTCTCTTTGAAGAGAAAATGTTGTCAGAATATGAACAATGACTTTTTCAGAACTGACTGACTTTAGATGCTAGTAAAATATCCATGAAGAGGCAACAGAATTGTCTAATATAGTATGCCCCTGTCCCTGATATTTGTGCAAGACATAACTAAGAGTATTTTTCCTTTGCTAGATCTTTGCATCAGCATTTAGAGCTTGACAGTAAACAAGACTCATTAAATCCTGAAGGAAGAAGCATCTTTCCCTTTTCATTGCTATACAAAGAATCACTCTTCCCCTTCAAATAAAGTACATTACCAGTTTAAACTTCAGAGATAGAGTGAAGCCTTATGGTCAAAAACTGAATGATACATACCACTTTTTCTACAATAGGCCTCAAACATTTCCTTGCTGTCTTCAAGAAGGGAGGTTTCATGCAGGAGGGGAATCTGAAACATATCCATGACAAACCCTAATAAAAATAAAAAAAAAACAAACCCTCAAAGAGTTGCAGAGAAGTGACAAGAACAGTAAGATTAAATGCATACTAAGCAATGGGCTTTCAGGAATATGCAGTCAATCATCTCATAGAAGATCAGTGGAAAGGGCAGAAAAACCAAATAAACATTTACAAATGAACAGTTATTAATTACTTGCACTTTTTGAAGCTTAAATTGTAACTAGCATTGGATTTCTGAGTGAATTCTATTTATCCCCTTGAATATCCGAAAAAAGCCAAAATATGTCCAAACAACAAACAATTTTTGCATTTTTTTTTCCCCTGGAGACATATGAATCAAGGATTGAATCACAGACTTTGTTCCATACCTACATTATCCTTTCTTAGGTTATAAAAATATAACATGGGATTTCAATTATACTGCCTTCTATATGACAACAGAATTGTGATCACATTCTATATTTTCTCAATTTATATGTTCTTAAATGAGAATCTTGAGCAGTTATTGAGTCATAATAAGGTGCTTGTTTTCCATTCAGGGGAAACTGATGCTGCAGTTATTCATTTCTTAGCACAACTATTCTGGTCTCACATCTATTGACTCAAACAGAACTGTTCAGCAACTATAGCTACAAAAAGTCTCTCAGACTTTGCAACTGATAAACAAAAGATAATGGGCATTTCCTTTAGGATTGGAGCTGCTCAGTTCTCAGCAATTCCCCCCTTTTATAAAACGTAATAGGTTGCATAACCTGGAATAAGCAGAAGATAATTCAGCTGTTTGTGTTAGACATGATTTTCCTTGGCTTTATTATGCCCATACTTTTGTTGGCATCTCCTAGCAACTAAGATTTTAACAGGTCAAGGTTAAATTCTGGTTCTACTAAAGACTGAGGCAGTTGGCTGAAGCCAAACAGGGTAGATTTGCACCATATAGATTGACTCAGGGCATGTCTACGTGTTCATTAATGTGCTTTAGGTAATGCACATTATATCTCATACTTCCGGGTACCTGTAGACACACTGGCAAGGCTGCACTAATGCACATTGGTGCAGATTCGATTAATCAGTTGAACCAGAGTTTTACTTGACCTGTTATAATCTTAGTTGCGAGAAGCTGACCACAAAACTATGGACACAATAACGCCAAGGAAAAACCATGTATACTAGCACGAACAGCTAAAATAACTTTCACGTGCAACAGGTTGCATAACCTAGAACAAGATATGTTCTTAACGTTTTATAAAGGGGAGGAATTGTTCCTTCTACTGAACAGACTTGCCATGTTACAGCAACCTTGAATAATCAATTACCATGATCCAGCAAGCCTCCACATCTTGTTTATCAGCATCTCTACACTTCAAAATGGCATTGGGTTGCTTGAACAAAAGCTTGACAGAGGATGCTGTGGCACTTTAATTAGAGTGGGTCTTGGAGCCGCTCTAATTAAAACACCCCCTACTCCCGAAGCATGTGTAGACGTGTCCCCCATTGTGAGGCATTAGAAAAATGCACATTAGCTAAAGAGCATGCTTTTTTCCTGATGCTTTAATGCACATTAAAATTGGCTAATGCGTATTAAAGCACGTGTAGACGTGCCCTAAGATGTATAGCATAAACTTTCATGAGCCTAAGCTCACTTTATCAGATGCTGTGAAAGGACATGCACAAAGCAGTGAAGACTGTCATCAACTCAACTAGAACCAGGTTGTCATCTAATATACTTACCTAGTGCTTCTCTAGTATGAACGGTGGGCGATGGTTGTACTTTGAATGGCGTTGCCTGCATTACTCCTCCCAGGGAAGTGTTTGGTGTGATTTGAGCGGTATTTCCAGAAACAAAGGGCGAATGTCCAACTTTAGGTACTAGAAACAGAAATGTTCAACAAATGCTCAATTTTATGATTTCTAACTAACTGGCTGGTAGCAAGTAATGTTCTAAGAATATTTTACTCTGTCAGGGGGTACTTGAGAAGGCGTTGAGGGGAATATGCAGGCTGGCGAGGACGGAGTGCCACCATGCACCATCCCATGTAGGTGCTGCCCACCTGGCTGGACGTGGGGGAAGTTCACACAGGGTGGCTGTTGCTGCTTTGCATCCAGCCACCCCCTCCATCCAGCCGCCAGGGGTACACTGATCCAAAAAAGGCTGAAAACCCCTGCTCCAAGTAGAATGATGGTAAGTTTCAGAGAGGTGTAAAGCTGGATGGAATAATCATCTGACCTAGTTTGATTTCCTGTCTATCACAGGCCATTACATTTCACCCAAATATCCTTCTTATAAGCACCAAAACTTTAATTAGATAAAAGTATTTCAGTCCATGGGAGATCAAATAAACTACAATAAAAGCTTTGTTATCTGGCACCTACAGGGAATGGAAGGAGCCAGGTAACAAAATATGCCAGATAACTGAGTGGCCTGAGCAGGCATCTTTGCATATTCAGGCCGCCGCCTGTCCTGCCACATCTGGGATGTCGCTGCTCTCCTGCGTTGCCACCCTTCCTGCAGGGGCCAAGGGACAGGGAGGGGGGACCCACGCAGCCTGCTATGGCCCCGGGCCATGCGGGCTCTGCAAAACCGGAAGTGCCACAGCAGGCACTTCCAGTTTCACCTTTCCCTTACAAGTTGGCATGCCGGTTAACAAAGCATGCCAGCTTGTAAAGGTGCCGGTCAACACAGCTTTTGCTTTTATGTCTGGCACATAATACAGGAGAGGCTGACATGTCACTAGTACTCAGAGACCTTTTAGTGACAGAAAAATAGAGAAAATATGCCTTGATGATCTCAGCAGTTGAGTGACATCCAATGCTGCAAAGGAAGGAAGGAAGCCATAACAAAAAAACAAAGCCAAACCACAATGTTTCCAAGACCCTTTCTAAAGCTGATAATCAGCCTGACACAGAGTAAAGATGCCAGATACCCAAGAAGGGATTTTCTGTGCTACTTCAGATAACTGAACACCCCATGTAAAGTCCTCCTCAGCTCTGATCAACCATAGCATAAGAAAAAGGACAAGAGAAATACAACTGTGCATCAGGAAAATAAAAACAAAAACCCAAACCTTCCCAATGCTTACAGGTTATGAGATGAATCCCCAAAGCATGGGAGTTTGATAACTGCCATCTCAACACAGAGCAAGAAGTGTTATAGAATTAGAGAAGAACAGAGCTGGAAAAGACCACAAGAAATCATGTAGCCCCATGCTCTGCAATGAGACAAATATACCTAGACAGTATTCATCAGATGTGTCCAATCTGTTCTTAAAACCTCCAACAAGGAAACTTAGAGAAATTCACAGGCTAAATTAAAGTAGCTCTTAGCTTATCACCCTGACTGGCAAGATACTACAGTATTAGTCTTTGAACAGTTGCATTCAACTTTGAAATAAGATGCAATTTTCTTGCTATGAAGCTCCAAAAAGTAAAATGCCATTTTATGTCTGATGAGTTAATTTTGTTTAACTATGAACAAAGATTAAATTACATCTTTAAGAATGTGTTAAATATTGTTAGCTCTAGAACAGGAAGCTCCAAAACAGGCAAGATTAGAAACGGCATAGTATATCCCCCCCGCAGCCAAATATGCAACCAGAAACAGAATCACCATTTCTATAAAACTGTTAATTTACCTTCCTTTGTTTCTGTACAGCCACCTATCTTGGGGCCAGGTGTACTCTTGTTTGAGCGCCTTTAAAAGGAAAAGGAAAGAGTATTAGTTTGAAATCTGAGCAAATCTTTAAAAACACCCCTATTTTAAAAGTTGAAGAATTTGCTGTACCATAAGTAGAAACCTCCTTAAAACATCTATTTGGGCCAAATAAAGAATTTTCCCCAGAGAGGAGAGAGAGATTATGGTTAAGGATCCTTACATTGTCACACAGATGCATCTCTCCTACAGTAAAATTCATTCCTGCCCACTAACAACACTCTTCAAAATCTATATAGAAAACACCAGCTCATGTACAAGTTGCAATATACATTATAAGATGAGAGAGATATTTAGCCGTGTTAGTCTGAAGACAGACAGAAGGAAGGGCCAGGTGGCACCTTAGACACCAACTGATTCAAAAAGGTATGAGCATTCACAGCTGACAGCCTACTTCAACAGATGTTATGACAAAGCTTCATGGCATCTGATAAAGTAGTCACCTGCAGAAACTTATGCTTCTGTTAGTCTCCAAGATGCCACCCTGCCTTACCTTCTACATGATAGAATGGATTCAAAGCGCAAACATATCAGTAAACTAATGCAAGCAAGTAGCTTACAAGCTAAAAAAGAGAAGCTGCAGCATTACAAGCTAACAAGAAAGGTTCAAGAAATCAGAAGTCTCTTCAACCTTACAAAGTAGAACAAGGGTTCCTTGTTTGCAACCCCATAGAATATCATATTTTCTCACATATAACGTACCCCAGAATGTAACACACTTTATTTTTGAAAGGTAGAATGGAGGAAAACATTTTTTTTTCCAGAGCTATGGCAGCATAGAGCAAGGACAGAGCCTAATCTTCAGCTGACGCATTCTTCCTTCCGTGCATAACTAAAGCTGAAACCCTAGCTGCTGCTGAAGACTGGTCTCCATGGGTAGATATACAATTTTGAAAAGACCTAAAAAGATCTGTGAAACAGGAAAGAAACGACGCGTTGCTAACAGACAGCAAAACTGCCACAAGAAAGGTTAGATGGAGTAGTGGTATATCATAAAGACCATTAAAAAGAAGAGACAGTCTTTAATAGCTCTGGAGTGAAAAACAATAAGCCATTAAGTCAATTTACTCCCTCAGCTGCCTGAATAGTAATGCAACAGCTGATGCACTGGGAAGCAGGAATCAAAGCAGGGTCTTTCTATCCCAAGCAGATCAGCTTCCTGCTTAACACATACACCCAAATTTTAGAGGGCAGATTTTGGGAACACAGGCAAATGTTTTATGAGAAAAATACGGTATTAGAATACAGGGAGTACGCTTCAACAGGACCGTGCTTTTGCAGTACTACAAAAAAACCCTGGGTCCTATAAAGAGGGGAACCAGAGTCCAATTTACAAGACAGCTATGAACTTGAACTGGAATAGGTCAATACAGTGCAAGAAAACTTGGAGAATTGTAATATAGTGCTTATAGTGTACTATAAAATGCATGTATAATGTTATGATCTTCCAAGCTTTTCTATTGCAATTATAGAACTTCATGGCTAGAATTTCATTTGTATAAATATTCATTGATATTTTCTATGGCTTGGATTTTATAACAATACCTTGTATTAAAAATCAGGTTTCTAGATTGTATAAAAATGTCAAATACTCATAAAACCTATGTTAGGGAACATTCATGCAAAATTTCTAAAATAAAACCTACAGGGGTAGTGGTGAACCCTTCTGGGGAATACAATTTTGGTGTCTTATAGAATGTTTCCTTAGATGAGGGATCAAGCTTTATTAAAGTTATGCCAAATTCAATGACAATTCTGCTATTTTCTTTCAACAGCCCATGAAAAGTCTTTCTAATGTTTCTCCTTTCTTAATTCTCTAGCTAAGTGGCTTTCAAACAGTGGGACCCTGGAGTTCTGCAACAGGTCATTAGGGGTTCCACAGAGACTGGGGGTAACAGCATCTGCCAATAGGTGTGTTGGGTCACCTAGCTCCCCATCAGTTCACATGGCCTGGGGAGCCAGGGGTAGGGGTTTTGCAGCAAAAGTGATATGAAAGGGTTCTGTGACTTTAAAGGTGACTAACCAATTAAGTTGTAAAATGGTCACTGTGGCATTGTCATCATGACTACTACAACTTCATGTAGGTTTAGCCAGAAAGGAAACAGTATTAAAATTTATCGTATACAACATGTACTGGTTTCCCCCAAAAACCGCTCCTGGAAACCATAGTGTGTGTTATGTGAGAAACAGTAAGAAAGCTTCTGCCTGTAACAGGCAGAAATTAAAGTAAACTCTACACACAACTCAGAAGAAGCAGAAAAATGAGCAGGTCCTGCTCTCTAGTTGCTGCTACTTGGTTACTACCAGGAAAGATGCTTTTTCCTCAAGGTGCGTATTATATTCTGTGGCATGTTATATGTGAGAAGATATAGTTTTCCAAATTAAATTTAACTCTTCCAGTTCAGTTTTAACCAACTACTGTAAATAAGATAACAAAGTTTTGTTCATTTGAAGACCTATAAAAATTGAGGTCTGTGAAAAACACACAAAGAAAATAGAGAAAGGTCTTCTGCTAATGGACACCCCTTAAAATAGCATTCTATATTGGACTCAGCCTCTGCAAATGTAATCCTCACTAGGGAATTAAGGTAAGAGGTATCAATATAAGCTTAGGTTGCAAGAGAAACCAATTGTATACTGAACTTGTTAATTCAGATTAGCATAAAGAACAAGAGAAGCTAATGGATGGCGGCCTCCCTTACAGGTGTATCAATTGTCTCAGTCAAATTAACTGTAGTTTCCGCATATAGAATAAAACAGATTTGGCTTTGTGAATTCCTAGCTAGAATTCTGTAGTCCAGCTATCAAGAGTGCTGAGTAACAACTGAAGCAAGAGTTAAAGTCCACTTGTACGTACTGCTGTACAATGTCATGACCATGAGTGAAGTTAGAATGCTCCTGAGTGGGAAGAGACACAGCACTGCTGTTGATGTCAAGTTGTAGTAGGCCATTCTGAAGTTCTCCAAGATCCAGTGTAGCTTTGCTTGCATCTTTATTGTCTGCTGCTTCCATTGAGGAACATAGGGTAGTCTGATGGCCGATAGCTTTAATTGGTTGTGGCAGAGGACTAAGAGCTGCTGAAGTACTTGGCTGCAACTGGTCTGGCCCCAAACACCATGAGGTTTGCAGATTTGTATCTGGATGAGCTACTGCCCAGTCTTGTGGTAGAGATGCATAGGGCACAACAGCTGGATGAAGCTTTGCAAGTTTAAAAAAAAAAAAAAAAAAAAAAAAAAAAAAAAAAGTTTTAAAATACACTATTAGAATCTTTAAAACCAAAGTCAGTTTTTGTTTGTTTTATTTTTCTATTAACACAAGTCATTTGGGGGGAGAAAAAGAAAACCCATGTTTTCCATAAAATGGTAACTTTTCCTTATGGGAGTGTTTTTAAATGTTCTTTAAACCAAAGTTGTATACATCTGACATAATCTTCAATATATGAGAGAGCAAAATACTTGCACTAATCTTGATTTCCAGGTTAAGTTTAACTGAATCCATCTAGACTATGATTCAATTGTAAAGTTAGTTTGCTACTCGATAAAGAATGCTACTGCTGACTACAGTACGTATTTACCTCTGTGCTAGTGGACACAGTTTGCAATGCAGATGTTTCTTCCAACTTTGTTTCCACTGGATCTTTTGACGTTAACAGCCCATTAAGCTGTTCAAATTTCTGATGGAGGAGTTGTAGCTCAAGAAGGGCAGATTCTTTTCTCTTTGCATAGTCCTCTTCCTCTTTTTCTAAAGGGAAAAACATAATACAATAAGAGCAGGCACGTTTTATACACATTTTTCACATCGCATATTTTAGAAACTTCAACATAACAGCTTATGTATCTGATTTTATTTATTTCACAGACACAACTGCAGTAGCCAAGGGCAAGTAATAATGACTCTGCAAATCTAAAGAAGACAAAGAATTAGAACAAAAACATACAGCTGTGCACATCCGCTTCTCAAGCTAGCCCTACTACAAATTACTCAACAATAGCCAGCCAATTTTCACAAGATGACATCCAGTCAACTAGGTGGCTACAGGGTGGGCCTACGGCAAATTGGGGTGTGGCTGCAGACCCCCTGTAGCTCCTCCCCAGCAACACCACTGCCTGGCTTGAGTGCAGCTCAGTCCAGCCCCCACCAGGAAGAGCCCAACGCAGCCCCGCCGGCCATGGCATCCAGCTTGTCCTGCCCTGCCTTCTAGGGAGCAGGCCTTTACCTGGATGACAGTTCTTTGGTTTCTGATCACAGACAAGTCAGGCTGGAAGGGCCTCTAAAGGTCATCTAATCCAACCCCCTGCTTGAGACAGGATCAGCCCTATCCTAACCATCCTATAGTCCATAAACTAAACTCTAGCACAAGTCAACCCTGACACAACATAGACATAATACCCTAACCCAGGGGTTTTCAACCTTTTTTTTTTTTAAACAAGTGTACCCCTTCTTTCTCAAAGTTCTAGCCAAAGTACCCCTTTATATTTTTTCCCCTGTTTTAGAGGGGGTGGGGGCCCAAATCAAGACCCCCACAGTGAGGGAAGGAGTGGGGCTGGGACTGCACAACCATGGCAGAACATGAGGTGGAGCCACAAGTGACTTGTCTGGGGGGCACGGGGAGGGGATGGTGGTTGCTGCAGGTACACACACCCCGGGAGGGCATGGGGGAATATGCCTCTGAATCTGGATGTGGGGCAAGGGTGGGCTGGCTCAGCAGTGGGGGAGGGAGTGGGGCTGGGGCAGGGCACAGGACGGAGCAGCGTGGGGTGTGGCTCCCGCAGCTACACCCCGCCCCAGGAGGGGATGTGCCCCCAGATCTGCATGGGAGAGGGTGGGCTGCTGCTGTGTGCTGGGCCATGCTGCACTCAGGGCAGGCAGTGGCAGCAGTGCTGGGAGGTGGCTATGGGGTGGGGCTACAGCAAATTGGGGAGTGGCTGCAGACCCCCGGTAGCTCCTTTCCAGCAACACTGCTGCCTGGCCTGAGCACAGCTTGGCACAGCCCGCACCAGGAAGAGCCTAATGCAGCCCCACCGGCCGTGGCATCCAGCCTGCCCTGTGCACACTTGGGGACACATGCCCCTGTGCCCTCCCACATGTACACGCAGCGGTAGGAGCTGCCACCTCCCTCCCCCTGCCCCCCAGACAAGCCATGGCTCTGTCCCGCACTTTGCCCCACCTCCCACCACTGTGTGCACCCCTGGGAGGGCACAGGGGATGTGTGCCCATGGATCTGCGCACAGGGCAGGGTGGGCTGCAGCTGCAGGCTGGCACTGGCACCAGGCTGTTCCCAGTGAGGGGTTGGGCCAGGCCGTGCTAAGGGTAGGTGGCACCACTGGGAGAGAGCTATTGGGGGGTGGGGAGCTATGGCAAATTTTGGAGACCCTACAGCCCCACCCATAGCCCCCCTTCCCAGCACCACTGTCCGCCTGGAGTGCAGTTTGGCCCGGCCCCTGCTGGGAAGAGCCTGGTGCAGCCCAGGCCCCAGTCTGCAGCACCATCCCACCCTGCCTCATGCAGATCTGGGGGCACATGCCTCCCACACCCTCTCGGGGTGTGAGCAGCAGTAAGAGCTGTCCCTCACGTGGCTCAGTCTGGTGTCCCATCCCACCTGAGCAGCCCTTGCCCCTACTGCTGGAACCTCAACCTGACCCCCCTGCTTCCCTCACAACATACTTACCAGCCAGACCCAGCTGCTCTCCTGCCCACCTGTGTACTGTGCTGCAGCTATGTACATGCACGTGGCATTTATCATCCACATTAAGCCCGAGTAACCCCTAGGATCTTTTTAAGTACCCCTAGGGGTACGCATACCCCCAATTGACAACCACTGCCCTAAACTACCACAGGTAAAGCAGGGGAACAGCAGCCAATGTCCTGGTTTTATAAAATGTTGTCAACATACGCTCAAGATATTTTAGGCAGAGGTCCATGTTCCCACTACAGAGGAAGGCAAAAACCTCCAGTCTGAACCAGTCTGACCACTGGGTAAAATTCCTTCTTGGCCCCATATATGGCAATTGGTCTGACCCTGAGCAGAAGGACAAGACTCTAGCCAGGAACCTCCGGCTTTGATCCCAGCAAAAACACTGGCACAGTCCAGTCAGTCCCCAGGCTTGGCTGTAGCCAACACCCAATACTTCTGAAGGAGGCTTAAAAACACCTTGACATGTAATAGAAAGTGTGGGTAAGGGCAATCAGGAAGGCTCAGAAGCATGGGAAATATAGATTTATGTTTAGATATTTTTCCTTTGTGAACTTATGGGAGTTTTGTAACACTGATTTGTGAACTGCCTTTACGTTGCTATTAGTAAGCAAGTATCAGTAAGCTGACTTATTCCTTACATAGGTAATTGTTTCCTATATGCCAAGAAAAAGGTAGGATAAATTTTGGGTTTTGCACAGCATATCAGAAGGCAAAATTAAAGTTCTCTAGCTGTCGCTTTTTTGCTGCAGAACACTTACTTGGGGTAAATAGTGTAAGTGAAAAGTAATGCATGCTATTACTCTATGGTGCCTATGTATTTGTAGGCTTGAGCTGGATATTTTTTACTCTTAAGTGTAAGATCCAAAAAGAAAAACTTAACCACACACTTACAAATGAACAAGCTAAAGAGAATATGGAAGTTAATTTATACAGTGCACCTAGGCTTCCCTCACTGTCATCAATACCACAGATATATCAGCAGAGACCAAGGTAAGGAGTAGCCAGCTGTTTCAAGTACCAGTTCCTACCACCATTTCAGGAAGAAGTTATGGACAAAAAACAAAATTGTGATGAGTTAAAAAGGGACTTAATACATGTCAGCTGCTTTGTGGTAACTGCTCACTTGCACACTCCCGAGTGTTGAAAAACTAAACCACAGTATCTTAACCTCAGTGAAAGAGGGACAGGCTATTTACTGCAGGTTAATTTTCACTTGCTAAAGGGTAAGTACATTCAAACTGATGGTTACCACAGAACAGCTGACAAAGCAAATCCTTGCCCCCCCTTTAATTCATAATAATTTAATCATCTGTCCATAACTAGAGATGTTCCCTCCCCCAAGCAGGCAAGGGAGGGGGAACATCTGCTGTACGTCCCTCCCTAACCCACCTTGCCAAAAATATTCTGTACTGCATATTCTATTCACTGGCAATTTACAATATTATGAAATACAAATCTACTAAACGAGGGGTGTTCAATCCCCAGCCCACAGGCCAGAACTGGCTTGTGACCTTGTGTCATCCAGCCTGTAGAGCTCTTCATGGGTCTGGAAATTTGGCAGTGGGAGAATAGTAGGATTGCTCCTGCAACACCAGATTTCCAGACCCATAGGGAGCCCCAGGCCCTGCTTGCTGAATTAGATGCCCCATCTCAGCACAGAGGGCCAGGCAGGGACAGTGTGCCAGACCCCCAGGCACCTAATTCTGATGTGCTGAACAATGAACAAGACAACAGTGAAAAAGAAATGAATTGACCAGCTGCTAACTTTCTATCAAGATGAGGTTTTGACACATGACTAAAAGGAAAGAGATCAAGAAATACCCTGTTCTTTTTGTCTTCTCAGTCGTTCATATTTCTTGAAATAACGCTTGGCTCTTAGTTCTTCGAAAGAGAGTTCTGAGCCTTCACAAACAAGCTGGCTTTTATTATACATAGCAACCTGCTCATATCCACTGGAGGCTGAAGACGGCTTTGGAAGAACTGCAGACTTGGAAATATATGTAACATATTCTCTACAGGGGAAGCAAGAAAGCAGTGTTCAAGTTAATTGCAAAGAATTAATATGTTTGAAAAATAAATCAAGTGTGATTGAGTCTATACTTGTTCTACTTACACTTTTTCTACTTCATCAGAAGAACAGTGAGTTCCAGCAAGCACTGAACCCTAAAAAAAGGAGGGAAAACACACCAACACCATTGACAATCATAATGAATGATATTCCAGCTCAGTAATCAGGAGGCAAAAGAGAGACTAATTCCAACCAAGGAAATGAGCACAGATCAGTGCAAGAAGAGAACAGGTTACAGAACATTTAGACAAGAAAAATCAGAGACCAGCAACCTTTAAGGCAGGGATGGGAAATATTTCAGCTGGAGGGCCGCTTACCTAGTTTTGGTAAACTGTCAGGGCTGCATGGGTAGCTCCACCTCTTGACAGCTGCCCTGCCCCCTGGTATTCATCCTGTGACCGGAAGTGTAGCAGAAAGCCCCTTTTGTACATTTCCCTTCTGGACACTGATATAACAGAAGCCCCTTCTTGCCTACAACCTTCCCCCCCACATTTTGTGCATTTCTTTTCCTTCTCGTTATTAGCTGAGCCTTGCCACACCCATGCAATGTGTGTGCTAGGTCTCTAAGCAAGCCAGAAAGCTGAAGTGGCTTTCTGTAGGAGAAACCTAGAAACTACATCTACATTTTGATTAAGCTCAGTGTCAATAAGGAAAACAAGAGAACTAAAAATAGCCGCTGCAAAGACTGTAAATATATACTGGTGCTAATTCACTCATTGTCCCCAGTAGCCTTTGATACTCACTGCCTTGCATTGCATTTTTATGTTTCTCACAGTGTATTTTCTTTCATATTTCATCTGTCTCATCTTTACCATGGCACTTTAAAAGTATAAAATATAAAATACAAACTCTTAAGGGATGTACTCCTTGTAGAATGAAGTTACACCCTGGATCATTGTTAAAACTGCATTGAAACTGTAATTGTAAAGTGATAAAATCTGTTGAGTGAATGCAAGTGAATGATGATCATCAGCAAACCCAGGTCCCTGGCTCTGTAGCCCTGGTGGTTGGGGGACCCTTCTGACAGGGCGGAGGGATAGGGGAATTGGGGTGGGGGCGGGGGGGGGGAGTGGAAGTGAAGGGCCTTCCATCTTAAAAGGAATTTGCAATTCTTTTAGAAAATTTGCAATTTCTTTTAAAATCAGGGAAAACCAGAATCCCTGGTCCTCAGTCATGTTCCATCATAACTTGCTGATCAGTGCAGTTAGCATCAAGCCCATTATAATACAGACTAACTATAGACAATGGTATAGATCACACTGTCCAATTTGGGTAAAGTTTAATCTAATCATTCCAATGTTTCTCATCCCAGCATTTCATAGATTGTTAGGGGCTGGAAGGGACCTTGCAGATTGGGTCCAGTCCCCCCACTCTAGGCAGGAAGACAACTAAGGTCAAGTGACCCCAGGGAGGTGACTGTCCAGTCTCCTCTGGAAACCTCTAGGGTAGGTGACTGCACCAATTCTGGAAGGAGTTTATTTCACAGCCTGGACACCCTGACTATGAAGGAGTTTTTTCAAGGTAATAAGCCTGAAGCGGCCTTCTAGGAGTTCATATTCATTGGTCCTGGTCTTCTCCAGGGGTGCCCTAGTGAACAGTTGTTCACTGAGCTCCTGATGCACTCTTCTGATATAGTGGTAAGCTGCTATCAAGTCCCCTCTCAACCATCTCTTCTTTAGGCTAAAGAGGCCCAGGTCCCTCAGCCTTTCCTTGCATGGCTTGCCTTGCAAGTCCCTGATAATACGGATGTCTCCTTTTTGGATCCTCTCAAGTTTTTCCACATCCTTACTGCAATGCAGCATCCAAAACTGGATGCAGTACTCCACTAGTACTGAATACAGTGGGAGTTCACTTCCTTAGTTTTACAAACCCATGCCTTGTGGCTTAGTTAGAGCAGTTTTAGGGCATCTTGTCTTGATCTGAAGACTTCAAATGACGGAGAATCCACCATATCCCCATTCTTTCATGAATTCATGTAATACAGCGGCCTGAGTCCTTGCAACTCAGCTGCAATGTGGACCACCACTCTCCAGTGGGGTAGGGGGAAAGAGAAAAGGGAAGGGAGGGCAGAAAGAGACACACACAGACAGCAGCAGAGCTGATCAGCAGTGCAGTGCACAACAGGGGATGCGTCAGGCTGAGCTGCTTCCTACTCACTGATCCCGTACTGTGGGCCAGAGCCAGCTGCTTCAGGGGCTAGGTATGGCCCAGCCTTCAGGCCACAGGGTAAGCACCACTGGTCTAAATGTTAAGTCATGCTCATAACACCACATTCATAACCTAAATTGTCTACTTCAGGCTCATTGCCACTGGGTCCTGTCATGCCTTTGCCTGATGAGTTAAGAAATCTTCTAACAGCTTTTTCACATAGGTATTTCTGGACCAGGAATAAATCACTTCCTAAATGTTTTTGAGTAATTAAGTAGAATTTTTTTAGTTTTCACTCTATGAAAGTTTTTATATCCCACTTCATTCTTGTAGCTCTTCCTGCACCCTATCCAGTCTATCAACACTTCAAAAAATTCACACATTAAAAGATCACAAGACCGCAATTACAAGATGGCAAGAGACCAATATAACTGGTGAAAGTATAAAAGCATGCAGCCTGCTAGCTGGTATTTCTAATACTTGAAAATTCAGGAGTTAAGAGGGCTTGTTTCTGTTTAATATAAATATTTTATTATAATTACCTGATTTTTGATGACACATGCTTGATCACCAGGGTCAGGGACATCTTTTGGAGGAGCCATTTGATTTGTAGACTGGGAATTCTGAAGAGGCTCAGCTGCAGATACTAAAAGGACACAAATACAGTTGGTGAGTGTAAAAGCCACATAACAAAAAGACAGTCTTTACTATATGTAGGAAAAATCCAGACTTGAGTAAAGTGCTCACCTGTGAGTCTTAGATGGCCTCCTTAGGAGAGGAAAGGAGAAGGGAGAAAGAACCTGTTTTTCAAATTAGGTGCCTCAGTAACTAAGCTATCTTAAAATCATTATCTTCCAATTAATAAAGCAACATAGCATTCTTCAGTGAAAAAACCTATGGCCTGAGTTCTCTTTTCAATTGCAATGATGTGAGACCCAAACAAAACTAGCAAGCTAAGGGAACTGCATATTTTAGCATGGAGATTTTTTAACAAAAGAAACTCTAGATTTTTAGATACATATCTGATGCCGTGTTACAACTGCAGCTTTGTTTCTCACCTGTTATTCCTCAATCTACAAACCCACCGACAGGAAGTGTTTCCATTTATTCGTCCAATAGGAGCATTCCCATATTACTATATAGAGGAAGTCTTAAAACAAGTTCTGGTTGTTTTACTACAGTAGTTTAATTAGATGTGAATGGAAGCTTTTGTTGGATAACTTATTTAAAGGTTGCAGTTGCAATCTTATGCATTGTATTGCATAATGGTAATATTTACTTGCATAACCCTTAGAAGCTGAAGAGGTACTAACAGCAAATATTTCCAATTAACTAACTGACATGAGGAAGCCTTTAGCAGTTTACTTATGCAAGGTCAAACATAGATGAATGAAACATGAAATTAGGAGAAAGAGGACCTAAAGAGAGATGTGGCTATTTATATATACAAATTTAGCTTTCTAGAACACTATCCTGGATTCATTCAAATTAACATGAAGGAAGCCATAATTGAATATTTCATTAGTCTTACCTTGGATCGGAGGAGAATTCTGAAATATGCAACTCTGGAACTGCCTATGTTGCAGAGAAATAGGGGAAAAAAATCCCTTAGACTTCCATGTATGATGTTCATACTTAAAAACACAACTCTAGAATTCACAGAGAGGGAAGCTTGTTACAAGAGTTATGACTGCATGAGCACACATCCTGCATGCCCATATTCTTAGAGGCCAACATTCCACAGCCCACAGTTCTCATGGAACACTATCAGTCATCTGACTGGTGAGAGACATCACTGCCACGTCTAAAATATACCCTTGAAGTCATGTGCACCATGGGTACATGGTAACAAGATCATATAATTACTGCTGCCATAGCTGAAGTTGTGGCAGAGATGTAAAGAGGAAGGACAGGAAGAATAACTTAATCCTACAATATATTCTTGTATAGCATGATGTCTTAGTTTAGAGGGGAAAACTTGTGACTCTGCATGTATTAGAAATGCTTGTGAAGCAAGTTACAAGGTGAAACAAACAGCCTTGGAAGAATGGAGATGCAGATTTTTTTTTTTTATAGTTCTTGATTCAACAAGGTCAGTCACATGCTTATACATGTATTTCAAGCATGCCAGCAGTCCAATTACAGGAGAATTGACTTTTGTGCTTGAAGTTATATGCATACTTAAGCACCATACTGATTAAATGCTCACAGTGGTTCTAATTCAAACTGGATTTCAGAAAAACTAGAACGATTAGTTTCTCCATCGGGATACTTTTTATACCATGTATATTTGCTCCTCGCCTTCCCCAATATGTAATCAGCACCATCCAACTGCCTGGATGGCAGATACAGGCCATAACTAAAGCAGTGCCATATAAAGGTATCCAAATTGGCAACACTGCTGCAAGGAAGAAGTATCAGGGAGGTGTTACTCCACTCAGGGTTCAAATTTATTCAGCAGAGAAAGGAGAGCATCCCTTTCCCTTCCCTTATGGCGCATCTTTGAGATGAGCCAACTCAGTCCTCCCCCAAGTAAACAGCTACAATTTCATCTAGACTTATTATCAAGAAGTTGGACAATCCCATTTTACATTACTGCAGATGAGTATTATTCCACCCTTCACAGCAAATATCAAGAAGTGAACTATTTTTCAGTTTTTAACCTCCTAGCACAGTAGTCAACAATCTACAGCCCATGGGCAAGATCTAGGCCACAAAGGTGCACAAGGAGAGGAGGGCACCTGACCTCCTTCACAGCACCTAGGCCACCCATTGCTGCCCCAGCTCTTCCTGTCCCATGCTGAGGGCTGCTCTCTCACCCCCACTAGTTCAGTCTGTTTCCCATGCTGGTGTGAAGGAAATCAGAGTCATACGGTGGCAAGAATAAGCAGAGGCTGTAGTAGGGGCAGGGACAGCTGGGGCACTAAAGAAGGGACTGGGGGCCTGCAACAATAGTCATGTCACAAGTTGTGGACTACCATTCATAAAAGGTTGCTGACCCCAGTCCAAAAAGGTAGAACATCGTAGACTGCCACCTGGAACAAAGATTTCAAGACAGATACTGAATTTGGAGAAGCACACTCATCCTTAAGTAGGTGTTCTTTAACCTAGAACACATGAAGCTAGAAACATTTTACCTCCATCCTTGGTAAAGTCTTTGAAAAGATAATTAAGGCTCATATATGTGAGAGCCCAGCAGGAAAAATTATGCTAAGGGGAAACCAGCACGGGTTTGTAGCAGGTAGATCATGCCTGACTAATCTAGTCTCTTTTTATGACCAGATTACAAAACACCTGGATGCAGGAGTAGGGGTAGATATCCTTTACTTAGACTTTAGGAAGGCCTTCGATACAGTATCCCATCCCTTACTGGTGAACAAATTAAGAGGCTGACTTGGACGATTACACAGTCTGGTGGGTGGCAAATTGGCTAGAGAGCCATACCCAGAGAGTGGTGGACAGGTCGGTATGGACCTGGAAGGACATAGGCTCGGATCAATACTCTTCAATGACTGATCAGTCCATGGACCGATACTCTTCAACGTCTTCATCAGTGACTTGGACGAAGGAGTGAAGTGTACTCTGTCCAAGTTTGTGGATGATACAAAACTCTGGGGAGAAGTGGACATGCCAGAGGGCAGGGAACAACTACAGGCAGACCTGGACAGGTTGGACATATGGGTAGAAAACAATAGAATACAATTTAACAAGGAGAAATGTGAAGTGCTGCACCTAGAGAGGAAAAATGTCCAGCACACCTACTGCCTAGGAAATGACCTGCTCAGCAGCATGGAAGCAGAAAGGGATCTCTGAGCCCTAGTGGACTGCAAGATGAACATGAGAAGCCATCAGCAAAGCTAACTGCACTTTATCGTGCATCAGCAGCTAGCAGAGAGCAGATTTAGACTAGACATTAGGAAGAACTTCCTCACAGTTCGAGTGGCCAAGGTCTGGAACGGGCTCCCAAGGGAGGTGGTGCTCTCCTCTACCTTGGGGCTCTTCAAGAGGTTAGATAGGCAGATGGCTGGGGTCATCTAGACCCAGCACTCTTTCCTGCCTATGCAGAGAGTCGAACTCGATGATGTATTGAGGTCCCTTCTGACCCCAACATCTATGAATCTATATAACGTCTGTATTGTCAACATATTCACTCCCTTATGTTGAATATATGCAATTCCTGCTAAAATCGTCTCTGCTAGGAGCATGCTTGCGAAGTTATAAGGCCTTCTTTTGATATCCCAGTTCCAGGAATGGCAACAGAATGGGCAAAAAAAACAAACAAAAGAACCTCACACACACAAGCCAAAGAGAAGCATAAGCAAGAAAGTACCTTGAATTCAGAGATATTTCTACTTATAGGAAGGGTTAACAACACTCAAACACTCCAGGGAAGAACTGAAGCAGAGCTGTATCAACACTATAATGCAAATATCATCTTCCTCAATACTGAAACACAAGTTTGCATCATAACAGAAGTGGCTTGCAAAATATGATGCTTGATGTGAAACAGGCTATCCTTATTTTGTATTTTTAGAATGAGATCAATAAACCAAAGAATAGCATATAGCTTCGTCTTTGGCTTGCTAAAGACAAAACAGCATCAAGTTCTAGACCCTGTTATGTCTTCATTGCGGATACAATACTTTTCTTTCAATAATTAACATACTGAAGGGATAAGAAAAGACACCTGACAAAACTACATACTGAATGCTAAAAAAAAGTGCTGATGCTCATCTAGCGTGACCCTTTTAAAGGAAACTCAGTCATCTTTCCCTGCTACGCAGAGAGAGTAATATGGGTAGTAAAGTGCTCGGTCTCTTTAACCCCTTTATTGAACAAATGTATTTGCCAGCAAGTAGAAAGATGGGTCTTGTGAATAAGGAAGAGCACAAGAACTACCTGTACAGCTGTTGCAGCTTTTCCATCGGTTCTGCCTGGTTGTGAATACCTTTTTGAAGAGTGGCACCAGCTTCTTGCATGTTACCTTCATTCCCAAGGTACTGAGCCCAAGTAATATAGAATGCAGATACTTTGGTGCCAATTCCTTGGCTGTAGAGGTAGTCAAAAAATTGACTAGGAGTATTCAAGAATGCTGCCTACAAAGACAAAAAAAAAAAAAGATGCAAGTACATGTTCATTAATGCAGTATCTACAGGCAGAACAAGAGTGGTGTCTTTTACTGAAGACTGCCTACTGTTTCCCACTAGCCTGTTTCGGACATACCTAACAGCAACAATACAGAATGCAGGTGCTAAACAGCCAAACTAGTCTCAGCACTGATACTATTGCAGTTCCTGTCAATCTATCTAGTTATTCAGGGTTAGAATGATTGCTATATTTGGGATCAGGAAAGAATTTTACCCCAAGGTCAGACTGGAATGGGCTGTGGGGGTTTTTGCCTTCCTCTGTAATGGTGGTCATTAGGGCTTTGCAAAATTTCGCTGGCTGTTTCAATTCAACACTGTTTTAACTCATTTTGAGCTTCAAACAGTGAGATTGAATCAAAATGAAGGGCTTTGAAACAGCCTCAAAACAAAATGAGACTAGTTGAAACTTTTTGAAAGGTTTCAAGTTTTGAAGTAGCCAGCAGGTAGGAGACAGGCAAAACCAGGGCTGTGCTCCCAGTGGCTCAGCCCTGGCTCTCCCCGCCTCCCATAACCAGGCTGCAGGAAGCCAATCATCATAGCACTAGGGATGGGAACTCAGCCCAGCTGGGCTGAATTTTTCCCCAGCCCAATGGATCCCAGTGCTGGGGAGGGGAACTGAGTGATTGGACCAGGGACCTGGGGAAAGGAACCGAGTTCAAGGCGGCAGCACCTGGCTTCCCTCCCTCATCTGGCAGGCAGATCGGGGGCCCACAACCCTGGGAAGACAGGCACAGTCCCCACAGCCCTCCAGAAGTTGCGGCCCCCCATCTGCCTGCCAGATGAGGGAGGCTGTTTCAAGCTGCCCCATTATAGTCTATGGGCAAAACAAGACTGAACAGTGGTTTTGATTCGAAACGAAATTCAAAACAAAGAGTTTGAAGTTTCGATGGAACAGCTTAAAGTCAAAACAGAACGATGCCTTTTTGCAGAGCCCTTGTGGGCTTGGCCCTCTACCAGGGACCTCTTAAGCATGTATTGAAAACATTTTATAGAAGCAGGACATTGGCTGCCAAGATCCCCCTGTGTTACTAATGGCAGGTTAGGGTATTAGGTCTATGTTTTGTCAGGGCTGATGGTAGCCTTACGTAGAGTTTACATTGCGGTCCCTTCCAGCCCAACTTCTCTATGATTCTCGGGTAAATGACATAAGCTAAACAAAAAGGTACTCGTACTGGATCATACTCATTCCTCATCATCAGGGATCCTGGTTTTCCATTTCCCATGGAAAACCAGAGAAAAATCGTGGATTCCCTGCTTTTGCAAACAGCTCAGCAGGCTAGTTGAGCTCCAGCCTACATGAGCTGTTTGCAAACAGAGCAAGAAACCCCCAGACCTGCCCAAAGAAGGAGGGGAAAGGGCAGGGTCTGAGGCTCTCAGTCAGCCACAGCTCCACTCTGCTCAGCTTCACCTCAGGCTCCAGAAGCAAAGAGTAAGTGGGGCTTGCATGGGGCTGGCGGCCCCTATGGCAGGGCTGAGGGGTTGCAAGTCATGGTTGGGGGGGGAACCAGAAGCTGGCCCCATTCCCACCCGAGCAGGCAGAGCAGTGGGGGAACCAGCTTCATGCCACTTCCGCTGCAGCTGCCTGCTGTTGGGTGCAGGGAGCTGTAAACATGGGTCCCTGGCCCCATAGTCCTGGCATCTGGGGGCACCCTCCAGCAGGGCCAGGGGGCAGGGGCCTGCTGGGAGCTTTTAATTTAAATAACGGATTTTGGGGTTTTTAAATCAGAGAATTTGTGACTTTTTAATCAGCGAAAACTAGGATCCCTGCTCATCACTCAGGAAATCATTTATGTTCTTTACATTTTCAGCTGAGGGTTACACGGATTAAATGCTTGTTAACATGGCATCTCTTTAAAACATAAGACAAAGCTCACCCAACATTCAGATATATTTCTGAAATAAGTACAGTGGTGGCTCCCCTTAAGGCAGAAGTGGGCAATTATTTTGGTGGAGGGGGGGCACACTTAAGGAGTTTTGGTAAGCTCAAGGGTCAGAGGGCTGGGGTAAGACCCAGCCTTAGCCCTGTCACAGCTATTAACACCACTCAGCATGGCAGTAGGGTGGGGGGTGTAACGGCTCAGGAAGATGGCAATTTATGTTATCTGACCCTGGGTCCATCTGTCTATTCCACAACCACCACCAGGCATGCCAGATGGAGGGGTATGGTCTCCATGGAGACTGACCTGGGACCCCCAAGGGCAGGGCATGCTTGGCCAGGTGGATGGGATGGGGTCATTGGTGGGTAGGGGGGTGTTGGGGTCACAGAGCAATGATAGTATGGACCCAGGTGCAATCCCTGTACATCCCAGCTTGTGGAACTGGCACCTGTTACAGGGACATGCAGTGACTGGACCATAGTTCTGTCCTGGGCCCTGGCCCCACACTGTCATTGCCCTGCAATCCCAGCCCTGCCCACTCACCACTGCATCCCATCTGCCTGGCCAAGCATGCTCTGCTGCAGCAGGTCCCAGACTGGTCTTCATGGAGACAGGGTCTACCTGGTAGTGGGTGTGGGATGAATGGGCCCAGAGTGACTTGGCAGTGGGGCTGAGGTCTGGAGGCAAGGCACATACCTGCTCCTGGGTGACGGCAGTTACTGGGAAGCCACGTCTGGCAACTGGGCTACCCCTACCCTACCTTGTGAATGCAGCTCCTGGCATGCCCAAGAGCTGTGTGCAGGGATAGGGCAGGCTGCGCCAGCTGGCAACCCTGCGCTGGGGGCAGCAGGACCAGATGTACGTGGGAAGGTCTGGATTGCCCCCTCCCGCCCCCACAAAGGGACCTGCCATGTGCCAAACAGAATCACTTGGTGGGCCATATTTTGGCTTAAGGCAACAGTAGTTTTGACTGGCAGGGCTTAAGTAGCACTCAGTCACCAACTACTCAGTCGTGAAACAGAAACATTGTTAACAACTCAGTTCAGACACCAGCAAGCTCCCACCTATTTTTATTTTGAAGGCATCCATAAGTAAACACTTACCAGAGCAATGCAGTGGTTAACAAATCTCGTGTCGTGGTGGTACCGCTTTTCATTCAGGAAAGTCTTGACAAGCTGCTCTAACAAGGCAGATATGTGTCTTTGCCGGTCTTGAACAGGAAGGCATCCTTCTGCCCACGTCACATACCTGCAAGGACACCCCTGCGTTAGCGACAGGCTAGTGCGGTGGTGTTCAAACCCAGACCTCTGACACACGAGCACTACGGACACGCGAGCACTGACCTGTCCCAGGGATCCAGCGGGTCGTCCCCTTGGTAGCTCTGTATCTGGGCTTCAAACGCCCTGCAACAGCAGACAGAGAAAGAGGCATCGCAAAGGCGGCCAGCACCAGGCCGGGGCAACAACCTGAGCGTGCAGGTGGCGTGGAGCAGGCCAGGCAAGCTCCCACCTCACACCCCGGGGGTGGAGGGGGGGCAGCCCGTCAGTCGCAGGGAGGCCACACGAGGCAGATCGTGGGGCAGGGGAAGGACGCGGGGGCACCGTAGGGCGGAGAGGTCCCGGGTGCGGGGAACAGACAGGCCCCGGGCTGCGGCCGCCCCTCCGCCCGAGCCCCCCAACTGCCGCTCGCAGCCGCCCCTGCCCCCCACCCCCCGGTGACGCACCGCGCGCGAGCCGCCAGCTCCATGTCAGCACCAACCGCACCCCCACCCCAGCCAGTCCGCAACCAACGGGCCGCCGCGGATTTAAACCTCCTGCGCAGGCGCAGAGCGGGCACAAGCCGCCGCGGGATTGGCTCGCAGCCTCCTCCGTCAGCCAATCACGTGGACGCGCCGGTGCCCGGTGTAGCGTATTGCGCGGTCGCGTCAACCCACGTGAGCTGCTCAGTCAGCACTAGTAAGTAAACGGTGCCTGCCCAGAGGAGCACGCCGTCCTCTGACCCGTCTGTGAAATCTGGAGCACCGGATCCTGAAGGGAGCACGGCCGCGTCCTGTTTGCCGCCGAGCACGGGCCAGGTAAGCGGCCTGTCCCAACTGTTCTCTGAGCCCGGGCCGCGTCTAAAACGAACTGTTCCAGACGGGGCTTGGCCTGGGGACGCGGGCGGATAATAGCTTTTATTCCCCCGACTCAGAGAGTTGGAAAACTTCTTCGTAGCAAGCTTGCGGGTAAAAACACCCTTCGTCAGGCTGAGCAGGCGCCTGCAGCTGGTGTGCGCTCGCCCTGGGTGGAAGGAACAGTAGAGCTGTTACCACACCTTTAACTCCCTGAGAAATAGGAACCAGGCAAGGAAAATACCCTGACGGAGGGAACACAATGAAAATGGCACTGTGAAGTGGAGGGTGGCACCCTTGCCCGCTTGCAAACAGGACTCCCTACAAGAGCCTCGCAGGCAGGTTCCCACTGACCAGCTTCCAGTGAGAGGATCACGGCTACGAGCCGGCTTTGTGGAAAGGGGAGATCTCTCCCCAGCTTGCTCCTGCAGCAGTATGGCTGAGGGCAAGCAGAACCTGGGGGCAGCCGAACCCCAAGCCTGTGGGCCTGCACGTGGGATGCCTGCCAAAGGATTTGGGAGAATCTGAAGCCCCAGGCTGAAGTCTTGGATGGAGGATACTTGCCCTCCACCCAAGGGCCACATATGGTTCTTGAGGGATCCAGAGGATTTGGAGCTGATCTGGCTAATTTGACCTGGGACATGAAAAACTTTTCTTCAGACTGAAAAGACATATGAACTTTCATTTCTGCCTAGGAGAACTTTTGCAGTCTTTTCTCCTATGCCTGAAGGGTGCTTGTGCTCCCAAAAGCTTGCAAATAAAGACTTAATCTAGTTGGTCCAATAAAGGATACTACTGTACTGGGAGTTCTGATTCCAAATTGTATGATAATTTTTGAGGAAGCTAATTTATGCATTATATGCAAAACGTCGTTCTCAAGGAGTCTTAACCGACTTTTGGGGTTTTATTTATTCATACAGTTTATTTATTCTGTATGAATAAAAGGTTATTTATTCATACAGAATACAGCACCTGAAACTTCTGAGAAATGGTGAAAGAGCGATTATTTTTCCTTTGTTTCTGAAGTTCATGATACTTTTCTGCTATTTTTGTTGAGAAACGGTTCAAAATATTTTTGCCCATCTTTAACAACTTAAATGAGATCAAAACACTAAAAAAAATTAATTCTCATCTTTCCTCTTTTTGTTCCCCCTTTTCTTTTTTAGAAATGAATGGCAGGGAAACAAAAATATATGGATTCCTGGCAGCTGAAACTTATCCTAGTCAAAATGTGTGAAATAAGAGCTTTTGGTTAATGACATTTATTGAAGAAACTGGAAATCAATTAAATGAAAAGGTAACTTTTTTATTGGTTTAAAAGACACATTCTATGTGAATTCTTTAATAAACCATAGTTACCACTTATAATATTTTTAACTGTCATTGTTGGATTATTCATCTCTGAAACCTCAGACCCCAGCTAGTACGTGAAAATGTCAGCTTTCTGTTTTCTTATTTCCTTTTTTTTACCCTGAGGAAAGCAGGCTGTAAAATAGAGGAGAATGATAGCAATGGTGACAGTGTGTGTGGACTCAGTTCCAGTATTATGTTGACATGTCTGGGGCTGCTAATAGGCAGAAGACGACAGCTTTCTTCTGTGGAGCCTAGTGCTCTGATGGCACTGCTTAAAGTCAAGGAGGTGCTTTCACTGTTTCCCTGCCCACTTGCCAGCCTCCAGCACCACATGGCCCCTAGCTGCATTGCTGGACTGTGAGAGCATGGGACATGCACCGGTACCCCAGGGCCAGAAGCAGGAGTGTGTGCGTGTGTGTGTGTGCAGTGAGGGAGGGGCAGGAAGTGTGTGTGTGTGTGTGTGTGTGTTCATACGGCAAGTCCCACACCCACATGCACACCCCACCATACACATGCACCCATACCACCCTCACACTGCCATATGTACAGAGACCCCCTCAAATCCCATACCTGCCCACATATCCACACACGCACACGCTTCCTCACCCCACATCCCACACACATCCACACCCTCTCCCACATACCCAGATACCCACAGCCCCCCCACAATGTACAAGAGTAAGACTTTATTTTAAGTTATTGTGCTATTACTTCTATATATACTACATAAATGCATGTATATCAGGACAAAAATATTTTTTGAAATCAAATTAATTAATATTGTAGATGTTCAATTTTTAGACTATAATTTGGTACTTTTCTGGTTCTGAGATGGCAAAACCCCTTACTGAAAGGAGTATTTCTGGGGGCAAGGAGAGAGGCTTCTGGTGTCAAAGGTTAGGGGTTAGAGTTCAGGACTTCTGGTCACAAGTTGGTGACCTGTCAAGAAGCGGGGCTATACCCATGTGGCCCTCAGCAGCTTGGCAAAACTCAGTCAGTTCTTCTTTCCTGATAAATGAGCCGTCATGTTTCACGATGAGAAACAGCTTGTGGGAGAAAGACTAGGGGCATATTTAGAGCAAAAGAAGTTGTTGTATTTGATAGCCAATTTTCCCGTAGGCAGGGCAGAGTACACACCAACTTTAATGTGAGAATCTTTAAAGTACCATTGGTACAAGGGCTAACGTAGGCATCTAAAAACCTACCTGGGAGATGGGGCTGCTGAACTGGAACTTGAGGAATTGGCTCGCTGGACCCGCAAGGGGCATGAAATGAAATTAATCAATCAGAGCGAGATCCTTCCCATAAAGGAAAGATTGCAGCAGTTAGTGCAAAGGCTTCTGAAGGGAAGCAGGGTAAAGGGAAATGAAAGCCCAAGCCCAATAAGCAGAATAATAGCAGAGGCAATTCTAGTCCTGAGAGTGGTATTGATACTAGTGGGCATAAGCCATGAATGTCTTCTGTTAAGTAGAACCTGAGTCAAAG
Source organism: Caiman crocodilus (assembly GCA_030014935.1). Classification (NCBI taxonomy): domain Eukaryota; kingdom Metazoa; phylum Chordata; order Crocodylia; family Alligatoridae; genus Caiman; species Caiman crocodilus. Next base: position 6,975,714 of record JAGPOW010001296.1, on the reverse strand, counting down.
GCAACTTGAGGAGGAATTGTGATGGTTCCCAGGAGGGGAAGACATGCTTTGATTGGCAGAAGCATCCTTCTAACCTAAGGAACACTGTATGGAAGGAATTGTTGCAATATGAGAGTGGACATGATATTGATGGCTTGCCAACTGGAGAGTTGTGAAAGAAGCTTATAGAGCATCATGAGAAAAAGGCAGTGAAGGATAGGTATAATGCTGGTAAAATGGAAAAGGCTAAGGTAGGGCCTCCACAAAGTGTTTCCTTAGCCTCAGCCTCTGATCACTGAGACAGCTTGGTGTTTCTCAGGCCTCCCCAGACGATCACAGCACCATTAAATGTTGATGATTGAGAGCAGCCATTGATCTCTGACTCTCAGGGACCAACAAGAAACACCGAGGTGTGAAAATAACCGGAACATGTTATTGGACACAGGTTCACCATTCTCATTGGTTAGAATGGGGTCTTTATAAATTAGACAACCATGACATATAAAAGGTTAGAAAGCTTTGATGGGAGCAAAAGTTCAGTGGCCCGAAGCCATTCTGAACTGGAAACCAAAAGGGGAGTGTCTAAATTTGGCTTGTCAGAACTGCATGGTATAGGAATATTGGGCATGAAAATTTGGCATGGTAATTGACCTGCCCAATAGGGAAATTTGAATTGGAAATTTGGGGCCGCAACAGGCAGAGGTTTTAGAGATAAGTGCCCATCTCAGTTGTGCTGTGATTTAAAGCAAGCAAAGAGTTGTTCCTGCCTGAATGGCAAGGCGACATACTTGAGATGACTAGTAAATTCCAATTTGTCTGGGCTAGGTTGAAGCTCTCCCATGGGAGAATTGATCAGGAGGTAAGGGATCAAGGCACTGACCCTCCACCCCAGCACCAATATAAGTTTCACAGTGAAGCTGTGTCCAGTAAAAAAAAAAGTCACCATCAATGATTTCTTAGAGCAGAACGTGATAACTGAGACTCAAAACACCTGTAATTCACTGGTCTGACATGTGAGAAAAGTGGAGAAATAACATAGTACTTAACTGTAGATTATAGGGTGTTGTATCCACACACTCCATCTTTGGTGCCCATCATTGTGAACTATCGAGAGGTGAGGGCAGGAAGGGTTGCAGGGCAGAGACAACCCCGAGACAGAGCCCGGGGTGGGGGTACTTACCTCTGGGAGAGACAGCGGCGTCGGAGCTGAGACTGTGGCAGCAGCTGCAGCCGCAATTACAGCCGCGCTACCCGGGATTACGCCATTTATTTAAGCAGCTGTTTCTGGTGAGGGAAACAGCTGAGCCGTGGGAGAGTTCAAAAGCCCCGGCAGCACCCATGGGCAGGGGGAGCGAGAGAGAGAAGGAGAAGGAGGGCAACACGGCCGGTGTGCTGCAGCTCCCCCTTGGGAAAGGCACCAGCAAGGCTGCACCAGACCCACGCTGAAGCTGAGGCAAGGTTTGGAGCCCCTAACAGAGGCAGGAGGAGGCTCAAAGCCTGTATCAGAGGCAGGGGGCAGGAAGCTCCTGGTCCTACCCTAGGTAGGGAGCAGAGAAGTTCCAGGATCCCTCTCGGGAAGAGGGAATCAGGGGGAGCAACGAGACTCCCTGCACAGAGGAGCAGGTGCCATAAGGGAAATAGGGACAGGGATAGGCGGAGCCATCCCGAGCGATTGTGGGGTCCCGGACAGCAGGACAGGAGGTCTCCCCGCCCAGGCAGAATATTATTTCTAGAGGAAAAGGAGAAGTAGGACTGCCAGAGCTAGCTGAGGAGCCAGTGAGAGTAGAAGACAGGCTGGCCCAGTGATATCGCTAGGCCTGGGTCCCCACAGTTGGAGGAAACCAACGGCAGGCCTGCAGTGCACCGCAGGCCACCATACTACCAGCACGTGATCGGTTGGTGAGTGGATGGGGCGTAGGGGTGGCGGAGCCCCGTGGAACAACAGAAGTGTCAACTGTGAGTACACCCGCACTGGGAAACCCCTCAACTAAAGAACTCCACTGAAACCCTCTTACAAATCAAACATAACAGCAAAGTCGTGGCAGGAGGAACGAAGGGAGAGGCTACCTAGATGGTGGGTGATACTGGACTCGAGACGTCCGTCATCACAATTGCCATGGGTTTGTTATCTGAATGTGGGATGTATTTGATGATTGTGGTAAGTGTAATATAATACCTTATGTTGATGATGTTCTAGTGACAAGAAGTACCAGAAAGGAATGTCTTGACCATACCAAGAGAGTGTCATTGAGCGTACAGGATTTAAAGTCAACCCAGCTAAAGCTCATTTGGTTCAGCATAGTTTCAAATACCTCGGGTTGGAACTAAGAGCGAATGGTAGGACCCCTGATGCTCACAGGGTAGACTTAATTTGTAAACTACCAGTACCGACAGACACTACCACACTCTGCAGTTTCCTAGAGATGGTTGGATTTATCAGAGAATTTATTAAAAATGTCACAGAAAGTGCAGCACCCCTGTACTATTTCTTAAAGAAAGGAGTGCCCTGGAAGTGGGGTCCAGAACACTATGAGGCTATTAAGCAGCTTAAAACTGTTGTCACGAGGGCCCCAGCTTTGGCATATCTTCATGTAAATAGTCCCTTTATTTTAGAATTAGCAACAACTAACCGTTCTGTTGAAGCTATAGTCTCACAGGACCACAGCACCAGGAAAATACCAGTGGCCTATGCAACAGCTGTTGGAAGAGAATTTTCTTCATGTGAGCAAGAAATTCTAGCACTCGTATGGGCAGTCCAGCACTGGAGATACCTCATGGGCCTTGTGGCCATTACACTTAGTATGTACTTGATAGGTATATGTGATGTTCTATCTGGAAAAATCAAAGATAGCGGAGTTTCATAGTTTCATAGTAGCTAGGGTCAGGAGGGACCTGAACAGATCATCTAGCCCGACCCCCTGCCACAGGCAGGAATGAATGCTGGGTTCACAAGACCCCA
>JAGPOW010001296.1:6951023-6972676 GCA_030014935.1 Caiman crocodilus | reverse complement strand
CACCAGGTCCCCCCTCAGCCTCCTCTTGCTGAGGCTGAACAGGTTCAGGTCCTTCAGTCTCTCCTCATAGGGCCTGTCCTGCTGCCCTCTCACCAAGCGTGTGGCCCTCCTCTGAACCCTCTCCAGGCTGGCCACATCGCTTTTGAAGTGCGGTGCCCAGTACTGGATGCAGTACTCCAACTGTGGCCTGACCAATGTAACATAGATGGGGAGTATCACCTGTCTGGACTGGCCTGAGATGCATCTTTGGATGCATGACAAGGTATGGCTGGCTTTGCTGGCTGTGCTGTGGTGTTGGCAGCTCATGTCCTCTTCATGTATTGCAAAGTGGACTATTGAGCTGCTAAACTGACATTAACGCTGAAGTCATAGAAATCACTCCAGTGGCCCCGTATAAGCTTTGTATAGATGGTGATAATCATGAATGCCCACTTCCTGTGTCCATAGATAATCCTGAACCAGAAAATGTCTGGTATACAGGAGGGGAAACCTATCCTCCTCAGGATCCTAATGTCATCACCTGGTTTGTAGATGGGTTGTCCTACCATATGGATGGAACAGCATATACAGGTTATGCCGCAGTAAGAGTGTCATTGAGCCAAAGTGTGGAAAAGATTGTAAGTGGGAGTTGTTCACCTCACTCAGCCTAGTCGGCTGACGTTGTTGCTATCATTGTGGCATTACAAAGTACACCACCTGACCATGATGTAGTCATCTTTTCAGATAGCAATTGGACCATGCATGCATCGGTAGACCGGCTCTCAGTATGGAAGTGAAGAGGATTCAAATAATCAGATGGTAAACCTATTGCCTGCCTGTCAGAACTGCAGCTTGCTTGGCACCTTGCAGCACAGCGGTCAAGTCCGGTTTGACTGGGAAAAGTAAAAGTGCACTGGAAAGGTAGACCTGGATTTGATTTTAACAGTCAGGCAGATGCTGCTGCAAAGGTGGGAACTAAATCTGGCCCTGAATGGGTCATGCCCGTGATGGAAGAGATTTTCCCTATCTCAAAAAATACCCCCACCATCCCTGATCCAATTGATTTAACTGGCTTACAGAAAAATGTACGAATGTTTGAAATTAAAAAATTTTGAAATTTTTTGAAATTAAAAAATTAAGGATGTTGAAATTAAAAAATTAGTAGGTCAGAAGAAATTTAGAACCTGGGGTATTTGGCAGGAGCCCTCCAGACTAGTTTTAGCCAGAAGGGAAGAAGATCCTTCCATCTGGGTTCTACCCAAGAGTGTCTGACATGAATTACTCTTTCTTGCACATGACCATGAGCATTTTGGAATCAACAAAACAGTTCCCTGACTAGAATCAACTGACTGACTGGCCATGGATCTGCAATGATGTTGAAAACTATATTAACAATTATTTACCATGTGCTGCTAACAACGCATACAATAAGATGGTTAAAGGACCTTTAAGACACCAATGTGTCAAGGGACTGTGGTCCTGTCTTCAAATAGACTGTATTGGACCATTGCCAAAGATAGCAAGAGGCAACCTCAATTGTTTAGTTATAGTAGATTCATTTACAAAATGGATCAAAGCCTTTCCCACCAGAAACAATACTGCCAAGACCACAGTGAGGATATTAATTGAGGGAGTATTCTTTAGATGGGAATCTCCTCATCATATTAATTCAGATCAGGTCCTCATTTTGTAGGACAAATTACTAAAGAGGTATGCTTGGCATTCGGAATTAAACAACATCTCCATATAGCAGGTCACCCCCAAAGCTCTGGACAGGTAGAGAGATCTGATAGAACACTGAAAACAGCCTAACACAAAGTGGTACAGACAACTAGAAAAGACTGGGACATGAAATTACCATTAATTTTGATGGCCATCAGAGGCAATGTGACAGCCCATGGAGTCGCACCTCATCTGGCAATGACCAGCAGTCTTATGTGCCTCCCAGAAAATTGGTGGACCAAATCCAGGATCACAGATGATGTCCAACTGAAGGTTCTAACAGACCTGGGTCCAAAAGCTGATAAAAATTGTGCAATAAATTCATCTTTACATTGCAAAGTCTCTAGGTTTGAAACAACAATGAATGGACAAACATTTTGGTCACTTCAGTGACCCCATAGAATGGGAAATTGGTACGAGAATGATGTACAGAGTTGTACATGAAAAACAGCACAGACTGTCACCACGTTGACTTGGGCCAGTTTGTATTCTAGACAAAGATAGCCCAACCGTCTATGTAATAGAAATTCGGAAAGATCGAAAAAGCATTCAGAAATGGATGCATTCTAATCAACTGAAAATCTGGAAGAGAAAAACAGACCCATGAATGTATGTTATCTATTATTTTTATTTAATTGTCATGCTTGTATTTTAATAGTAAACATGAAGTCAGATATGTGAATCATGTGGATCTTCTTGATCCTGCTGATGCTGTCCCAATTTATGACCTTTTGCCCTGGAGAATGCCGTGGCTCTGTACCAAGGTGTATGGTATTGCATCCAATTTATTCAAGGCTTCAGTCATAGAGTTGTCGATTAGTGAAGAGGGCCAAGAACACTCGTCTCAAATTAAATTGTCAGTTTGGATTGTCAATTGGAGATCTCCAAGTATTCTAATTTCTACAGACCTCAGTATAAGCGAGCATGGGTTCCATCAGTCAATATGCATGATCAGGTATATACAGTGCAGTGCTCTTACCATGATCATGACCTAACACCTGTTGAGGATAATGAGGTGTCACAGGTACAATCTGAGGTGTCACAGGTACAATCAGTTGGAAGAGCCCCAGACTACACACAGGGGACGTCTAGGGCGGGGACCATGTACAGAAGAAAAAAATAATAATAATAACACAAGAAAAACACTTACCTGCAGCAGGATCCGTGGTGCAGCTGGAATGAAGGAGGGAACCCATGCAGGTTGTAAGCTTTATCCAGTTGAAGCCGGATGGTGTCGTCATCAGCAGTCACTGGCTGGCGGAGATTAAAAGGACCACCGGCAAAGACAGAGGGGAAGAGAGGGAAATAGAGTCAGGGAAGACTCTCGGCAGCGGCGACGCTAGATGTAATCAGGAGGAGAGAGAGCTGGCAGAGGCTCTCTGTACTAGCAACAACTGGGGTGTCAGGGAAGCAGGAGAGCTAGAGGAGGCTCTCTGCACCGGCAAAGTCTGGTGTGTCTGGGGAACAGGAGAGCCAGAGGAGGCTCTCTATACCTGGCAAAGACTGGTGTGAGCAGCAAAAGAGGAAGCCTAGCAGGGCAGTGGTAGACTCAGCAGCGGCTCACAGCACAAGCAGCGGCCAACCAGTTCAGAAAGGACTGCAGGGCGCTGGAAGCGGAACACCTCAGGCGACATGGGGGGAAAGCGACTCCATAAGCCACATTTGATGGCATGAAGGGAGTAATGACCCAGGGAGAGGAGCCATGGCCACCTCTGGCCAGACGACGGGTCACCTTCTAGTGAGGTCCCAGGTACCAGGAGCGACGTATTGACTAGCAGGGATGAGGATGTAGAGATAATGATGAAAGAGTGATGAGTAGACACCTCTGCTCTATGCTTCTCTAGCACCTCTAGCAGTAGGGCTGGGAAAGGAAACCAGATGGACCCTCTCCAATTTGTAATTTTGTTTCATTTTTTTCTTTGGCCCCTTTTGGAGGGGTGGTGTGAAGGGATAATGATGCCAGGGGACTGTTGCAGGGCACTAGGGTGCCCTGGTCCTTTAAAGCGCTGCCCTAGCTGTGAGCGGAGCCCAGCTGCTGGTTACCAAGGCAGCCAGAACAAGCTAGTGGCCCACACCTGCCACCAGTCAGCTGACCAGCCTGGCTCATGTATAAAACCCAGGGCTGAGGCCAGGAAGGCAGGTCCCTGCCGGCAGCCAAGGGGGAAGGAGCTCTCCCTGAGTGAGCAAGCAAAGGGGAGAGGCCTGACTGCAAGAACAGCCTACAAGCCAGCATCTCTCTTGGAGGAATGTTGTAACCACACAGCTGCTAGACATGGGGCTGGCAATATTTTGCAGCAGGGGGTTACTTTAAAGAAACTGCTCCAAGCATAAGCGGCTTCCAGTCCAGCCTGTGCAGCCACAGCTAGGTAGTTGGCACTTCTCCATACTTCCCCCACAAAATCTCCTGCTGCCTGATGCTGCCAAAGCCTCCCATCCCCTGCCACAAAAGCTCCCTGACTCCATGGGCTGGATGTAGGGAGTGATAGATATACATTTGGTCTGTGTAACTTTAATGCAGTTGCCTTGCATCTTTGGTTTAGGATTCAGTTTTTAATTAGATGGTTAGATGCTCTATTTTTTTCTCAATGCCTCTGCCTCATTCAGCAAATGTGTTGGACACATGAAACCAGAATTGAAGGATAATGGACAACAGTTCATAGCTGGTGTGGAGTCTCTCACCTTCTGTGAGGATCTGTGATGATGATGCAAATTACTTTGAAACAAAGGCAGGAGCAGGATCTCAGGTTTCAGGTGGTCACAATTGCTTCCTGCTTGGGAAAATATGAAGATTTCATTTAAAAAATTGGCTAAAATTCAAAATCTTCCACATGCTGGTATCCAGGTTGTAGTTGTATTGGTCTAGAGGAAAAGGCAATTGGGATGCGTAGTAGAGATGATATCTTTTATTAGACCAACAAGATTTTTGCAAAAAAAAAATTATTTAATTGAAAGCTTTTAGGCACAACCACCCTTCATCAGGCCCTGGAGAAAAGATTATAAAAGTTCTCCTGGGTTATAGGTACTAGTGGTGCACCAATACATCAGTCCCAGTTGGATCGACACCAGTATGAGGAAAATTGAGAGGATCAGTAATCAGTTTTTTTGTGTGATGTGACTGATAAATGCTGCATGCATGCCCCAGCATAGCACGCAAGCAGCCAGGAATGCAGCCCTGCAGCATGGAGAGCAGCCAAGTCCAGCTAGTAAGTGTGTTGTAGGACAAGTGGTGAGGTGGGAGGGAAGGGGCCTGAGGGGGCAGATCCAGGCCCCAGTGGGGAGGGAGGGAGGGAGGGAGTGACAGTGGGGCTGGGGCAGGTGCTGCCCAGCCGAGGTGTGGTGGGGCACAGGATGGAGCTGTGGCTCATCCGGGGGATGCAGGTGATGGGAGGTCAGCTCCCATTGTTGCGTGCATCCTGGGAGGGCATGGGGTGGTGTGCCCCCAGATCTGTGGGCTCTTGTTCTGGGCTGGAGCTGGGGCTGCACCAGGCTCTTCCCAGCTGGGTGACAACAGTGCTGGGAAGGGGAGTGGGTAGGGGGCTATAGCCACCCCAAAATTTTCCATAGCTGCTGCTCCTAGCACTGCCACTGCACACCCCGGTGCAGCCCCCGCACTGGGAAGAACCCAGCCCTGCCCCAGCCCCGGCATGCAACAGCAGCAGCCTGCTTCTGCCCCGCACACAGATCCATGGGCACGTGCCCCCCGTGAACTCCCATGGTTGTGCAGTGGTGAAAGTGATGCCAGGGTGATGTGCTGTGTACAGGAGGCAGCAGCTGTATGAATGGAGCTGAGGGACAACTATAAATCACAAAGGACATGCTGCCCAGGACAAGATGCAGCGGTGACAGCAGCCTACCTGGAGAAAACCTCTGCCACCAGAATTTCACAACCTAGGCAGGGCTGAAGGGGAAGGGATTTACCCCTGTGCAAACTAGCCAACAGGTGTCACAGTGGGTGGACGAGCAAGGAAGGAAGTGGCAGGAGCCGAGGAAGGTGCTGCTGAGTAGAGACGATCCTGCTGAAGCCCTGCCAGCCCCTACAGAGGCTGGGGGGGCGCATGGGCCCTGGCTCTGGTGTTCACAGTTGTGCTCGGGGCAGGAACAGGCTGGTGCAGGCCCATCCCGAGGAAGGGGATGGAGTGGGGCCAAGAAGGCCTGGTGTGGCCATGGGCAGCGCAGCAGTGAGACTGGACTCGATGTATGGTACAGTGCCAGAGAGGGAGGGGTGGGGGAAATAGTTGAAAAAAAATGTTCTCTGAGCTTTTGAGCACAAATGCCTGTCTTCAGGCACAGGGAGAGTGTGCTGGTGTTTGTGCGCTCTCCTGGGTGGAACAGAACAATTTTCCAACTGTATAGTCGGTCTAATAAAAGCGATCCCTTCTACCCAAAGAACCATGTCTGCCTTAGCCAGTCTAATGCTCCTGAGGAAAGGGGATGTATCTGCAATGTCAGTGTCAAACTTGTACACAGGGTAGAGTGCTGTTATGTGATACATAGTTTGATCCAGGCTGCCAGAGTCACATCCTGCAGAACTCCTGAAGATGAAATAACCCCATGATTATCAACTTCACCCTACATGTGAACCCCCTTTCATAGGCACAGGCAAAAGGACCCTAAATGCTTTCACAATTCATGGTTTTGTAGTGACGCTACATTTGTGGGGAGCGTTACATTCTTGTCAGTTCATTTATTCTGCTCTTGTTCCTTCAAAAAGTGCCATCCTCCGTGCTGTGATGTGAGAGGGAGGCTTGTAACCAAAACGATTTCGTGCATTGAGAACGCAGGAAGAAATCTCCTGCTCCCAACTTTTGTTTCACCCCATAGGGCTTCTTGTTGGCTTGTTTCCTTTGTCATTACAGTTTTCAGTCTCTGGCTATTGAGTTAAATATGTTGTTTTTTCTCTTTTTAAAGGACCAGGGGGAAAAAAATCTCTTTCCAGGGGTTCCCCAGGGCTCTGTTCTAAGTCCAGTGTCATTCAGCACCTTCATAAATTACTTGGATGACGGGGCTGAATTGATGTTCAGCAAGGTTGCAGATGACATGGCGTGGCTGGAGTGGCAAACACTGGAGGGGCAGGGCTGGGATCTAGAGCTCCATGCAGCTCCACGGCTCTGCAGGAAGCCCTGCAGGTAGCCTGGCAAAGCAGGATCCACCCAAGAAAAGTGGTGAGTCTGAACTCCTCCCCACCCAGCCTACCTGCCTGCCTGAGGTGCGCAGGGCCCTGGTGCTTCCCTTTGCAGCCACGGTGCCTCCGAGACTGCCCAAGCTGGGCACCTTCAGGCAGCGGCTGCCTTGGGGGGAGCCACCACTGCTGCGGAGGGAGGCACCAGCTCCCCCCACTAGGCTGCAGCCCAGGGACTGCTCCACTGTCCGCAGCTTGCCGGCCCTTCCCACCAGAGAGGCATGTAAGTCAGTGGGGGGTGTGCACAACATGGGGATTTAATCAGCCCTAAATTGAAATGGTGTTTTTTAAAACCCACTGCTTCAATTTAGGGCCCCTGTTTCATCTACACGTGCCTATGGTTTGCAATCAACCTGATGAGACTCAAGAAGAAGAACAAGTGCAAAGCCCTGCACTTGAGGCAGAAAAGTTGTAGGCACAGATACCGGCTGGGGAATGAGTGGCTGGGCTGCAGTGCTGCAGAGGAGCACTTTGGGGTTACAGTAGACTGGGGTCAAACATACAGCCTGCTGGCTGGATATGGCCCATGGAGCTGTTTCATATGGCCCATGATCGTTGGATTGACTCCATGCGCTGGCCTAAGCTGTGGGTGCTATATGTGGGTTGTGGGGTCATCCCAGGGCACTGCATCCACCCCCAGGTCCAGGACCTTGTGCTGCCCCTGGGGGACATATGCACAGCAAACCTTGGGGCTGGTGCAGGCTGTACACAGTGCATGGGGCTAGCTCGGCTGTGCATGGCACAGAGGGCTGGCACAGGGTGCGTGCTCCATTCAGGGTCCTGATGGATCTGGAGCAAGTAAACAGAACCAGTCAGCAGGGTGATACATGGGGCATGTGCCCCAGGTGGGCTCCATGCTGTGCTCAAGCAGTCCTTGGGGCTGGCATGGAGCATGCTCATGGGCTGGACCTGGTGCTGCATGTGACACGAGGTCCAGAGTGCTAGCTGTACATGATGCCCCAGCTTCCCTGTGCCACCTGCCGTGCTGGGTCCAGCCTGTTTGTCATGGGCAATGTGCACCCTATGCTGGTCCCTGGGGCTGGAGTGTGCAGGCTGTGGGCTGGTCCCAGCACCGTGTCTGCTCCACAGGGATCAGTCCTGGTCTGGGTTGTAGACCAAGTCAGGGATGCTTATCTGGCCCATGGTACCAGATGAATTTCACATCCCTGCAATAGACCATAAGCTGAATATGAGCCCACAGGGTACTTTTGTTCTAAAAAAGGGCCAAACCACATCCTGGGCTGTAGTAACAGGAATGTCACTTTGAAATCAAGGGAAGTGATTCTTCATGCATTTTTTTGAGGGAGGAGGCAGTGGCTTCTCTGGCAGGGCAGAGGAGTAAAAGTAGTGTTCTCTGGTAGTGTTAGGAGTAAAAGACTTCCCAGTGAGAGACCCCCTCACTAGCAGAATGTCCCACAGCCAAATATCCTTAACAGATCTAGCTGCCTCTTAAGGGGACGAACCATGCTGTTACAGTGGAGAGGGAAGAGCTTACTGAGATAGACTGCTAACTTGCAGGACACAGTCTCATCGTCATCCTGTACCCTGAGTGATCAAGTGGTAGGTACGCTAGAAATTGGGCTTTGCCAGTTTTCTGATTTTGACCAAAGAAGTGTTCTGCACCTTGATGCTTAGAAATGTTCCCTGAATTTTTGCACTTGACTGGATGCTGTATTGCACGAACAATACATGCACATGGAAGAACCATAAAGGAGAGTGTAGGGGTGTCACTCTTTTTGGCCAGAAATAATGTCTCAGCAGAACAGAGCTCCTCAGACCAGCTTTCTTCACTGCCTGGACTGTATAGTTATGATAATCCTGGTCAGAGAGGGCACTTGCTACACAAAAGCCTCCTTATTGCTTATGCATTACCACCTCTTTTGACACCTCTGTGCAATTTGATCTGTGGGAATACTGTAGACAGATATAGACTCACTATGGACATTTGGGAAGGGTGAACATAAATAGTGTGGTATGGAAGTGTGCTTTGGGGGACAGCATCAAAGTAATTATATAGGCCTCACTGCTCTAACACCTTACTTCCCCCCACTAAATTTTCCAGCACCACTCAGACCCTCTCACTCTTAGGAAGAGAAACAGGAGGTTGAATCTAGAGCCTTTTCCCCACTATGGGAGCACCTTTAGGGAGGAAGAGAATTCTTCCCTTGAGTGGGGAGAAGGGGAGAGAAATGCAGCCTCATAACACCCTCTGTCAGCTGGGGGGTTGGATGGGGTTAATCAGGAAGATGCATACAGTTTAGCACAGTTCCAGCTGCCCTATCCAGTAAGGAAGAGTAATCTGTAGGGATATGGGTATGGTTCTGATTTTTGAAAGTTTAAGGAATGACCTTTGAATACAAATGACCTCTCCCAGACATATCAGAAGTGTTACAGGGTGACATCTCAATGAGGCTGATACATAGAGGGCCAAGAGGAAGCCTTTCTAAACTAGGTAGATCCATGTCTGTATTGGAAATTCAGATACTGACATAAATGTTGGAGTTGTAGGGCAGGGATTCCCCACTTGTGGACAGCAGATAAGTGGACAACAAATAAGGTCCTCTGACTTGCTCATAGCCACAGTAAGTTTTGTTTTCCATTCATCTTCAAGTTGACAAGAGAGGCAGAGTGTGATGTTGCTCACAGTGGGTGTTACTTGCTCAGTGCAGGTGCTTGTGGGCCAGTGAAGATGGGAGATCACTGCTGTAGTGGAAGCTGAGAGGCCTTAGGCACTGAACCTGCACTCTAAGTAGACTACCACCAGCAATAGTCACTGCCTCTACCATCGTGCCGTGATCAGTCACCTTTCTTGCATACCACCTGCCCAGTTTCTTGGCCCCTTTCTGGGAACTGCAGGGCCCAGACACTGACAGGCTTTCTTTTTCTTCACACCATGCAGTCCCAGGACTGTGTCTGTGTTGTGTGCCATGGAAAATCAATTCTGATAGAGATCCTAGCCCATGCAGTGGTCGCATGTCCCCAGACCAGAGGAGAGGCACTTGGTGCCTGAAAGTTTGGCTATTATCTCTCCCAACACTATACAGCTGGTCTAGTAAAATATATCACCAAAAACATCTGGCTTCTGGTTTAGGAGGCAATCTACCTGGAACAGCACAATGTGTATATGAGTACAGTCTCCAGTGACAGTAAGTTTACTGTGTAAATGTCCTTAAAGCAGTCCACAAAGCCCTCATTTTCAAGTGTGAGTCACCTGGGGCTTTGATTTGAGACATTATAAAGGGCCTGATTCAGACAGCGCTGATCGTCAGCCTCTCAGAACAAGCCCTTCAAAAGCTGCTGCTTAAATTAAAGTGCTTAAAGTTTTTTAGAGTTCCAAAAATGATTACTTGTCTAGACACAGTAGCTTTCAGGTATGCTGAACACCAAGAGAAACAGTATCTTTGAAAATAAAACTCGGTGCTTCTACTCATAGACAGTAGCTGTGATAGCACTGGGATGTGGGGAGAGAATCCTCAGAGATGATCAAGTGACCCATAGTGCTTCTTGGCCGTGCAGTTTCTTTGGTGGGTTCAGCAACTCTCTGGCATCTCATAGTGTGACTTTAATTTTACATAACCCTGACTCCCCGGCTCATCTGAGGGAGCAAAACTTATGTTCCACTCCAGAGGTAGCCAGTCAGCAGTGTGTGCCGCAAGTGGCTGTATGTCTGGCATACAGCAGACCATGGAGGAAACAGCACAGCAGCAGATAGAGCAGGAAACACAAATTAGAGCAGGAGATGAGTCGGTGAGTCCAGGGAAAGAAGCAGAAAGCAGAGCAGCAGATTGGGTAGAGAATACACAGCAGGAATCAGAGACACGGATCAGCCAGACAAAGGGAATCAGAGGGGCACTTGGAGAAGGGATGCAGTGTTAATTTGTGGCATGCCTGCCAAAAAGGTTGAACCCCACTGTTCTTCATTGCAGTCGAGGATAGTTGTTTTCCATGACTGTTTTATCTGTGGATCTGAAGATGGCTGATGAGGCTGATCTGGGATTGACAGATTCTGTTGCAACTCAGGCATGTGTTTCCATGTGGGGTGGGTGGGTTTGGATTCTTGATTCAGTCCAGAATACTGTTTCTGCCACTCCCATTTTTCCATCTTATTTTCATTGTAAAGTTTCAGAGTACTGAGATCCTTGCAGCATACTTTTCCTCCATTTGAGGCAGTCCTTGGTAATAGTCTCCCATGAGTTAGTGCCAAAGTTGCATTTTTTTCAAGTTGGCCTTGAGGATGTCCTTGAAGCATTTTCTCTGCCCTCCTCTCAAGTGTACAGCTTGCCTGAGCTGGGAGAATAATTTGCTTTGGGAGTCTGGAGTCAAGCATCCAGAAGATGTGGCTGTCCCAGCAAAATTCATGTCAGATAATCATTGCTTACCATGCTTATGGTATTTGCAAACAGATCTTCTGCAGGCAGTGCTGGTTGTACTTCTCCAGTGACTTGAGGTGTCTCCTAAATGTTGTCCACGTCTCAGTTCTTTACAGTAAGGTGGGGATCACAACTGCTTGATAAATCATGAGCTTGGTTTTGGATCTGACGTTGTGGTCTTCAAACACTCATTTCCTCAGGCATCCAAAGGCTGCACTTGCACATTTGAGGCAATGTTGGATTTCTTTGTTGAAATCTACGAGAGAGGCTTCTAAGGTACAGGAAGTCTCCAGAGTCTCACTGTGAATCTGAATTACCAGAGTTGGAGACTGCTCCTTAAGAGGTTGTTGATGGAGGACCTTAGTCTTGTGAATGTTAAGCATCAGCCCCATTTTCTTGGATGCCTGGGTAAAGACATTGACAATTGCCTGAAGATCTGCTTCTGAGCAAGCACAGACTACAGCATCAGCAGTGTACTGGATCTCAGTGACTGAGGTTGGGGTTGTCTTGGTTTTGGCTTGGAGTCGGCTAAGATTAAACAGTAATATAGCTCCACTCTGGCTGGAAACTATACTACTTGTTGATGGTCAGATGTATCACTGTGGTAAGGAATATCAAGAAAAGTGCTGGAGTGATGACACAGCCTTGCTTAACTCCCATCTTAACCTCAAAGGGATCTATTATAGACCTTTTACTGAACCATTGCTTGCATACTGTCATGGACATGGCCCAGTGACCACTATGGATCAGCCCTGCTGTTTCAGCTGATGTCCAGTAGGTGGCACTGGTGTATAGCAATTATCTGGTCCAACAACCCCCCCCCTCTCCCCCCCTTTACAATTCTGCATTTAACAGACATCGTTTGTGAATTCTTTGGTTCTAGCTAATGCCTTTTTTGTTCCAGGACTATTAATTTTATCACACATATGTAGGCAGGTGTATATGGTTAACATGGTTAAATGTAATGCTTGTCATTTGGAAGTTACTGAAGGAGCAAAACAGCATGTTCAACGTGCACTGTTTGCTTTAGAAGTCAAAATGAACAACTTTTAATTTGGGATGGAACCACACATATGGATTTGGGGGAGTCCAAGACTCAGCCGCCAGAGAAATGGCCAGGTGAGAATAACCACTGCTGTCCTGACTGACTTAACCTTCACTTGTCAATCTCAGCAGTTCTGTCAGAAATCCTGGCAGGGACTTTTCTGATGGTTCTGGCCTGGCCTATACCTGGCTTGGGACTCCTTGAAGGAGGGAGGCCTTGCTCCCAGGTTCCTCCTGTTGCTTTCCCTCCCCTTTTGATCCCTGTGGTAGTCCTGGAAGAATAAAACTCTTGCAGAATGCAGCTGGAAAGCCAAGTCACCTACTCTTGGGCTTGTACTGAAGGCTACCAGGATGCTGTGGATTGGTGACTGGGAGACTGTAGAGCCTTGTCATACCGGTGGAAGACTAGGCCTGGCTCAGCCAGTGAAGAACAGGTTCCTCCCAGTCTTTGGTGCTTTGGAAACCTGGAATGGGCCTGTCTCCAGTTTTGCCAGCTCCTGATGCATTGGGCTATGTATGCCAGTTGGCAAGGTGCTAATCCCACTGAGGGTCACCAGGATAGGCCCAACCAGGGTCAGGCAATGGGGCTGCTGCCCAGAGAAGCATTTGGGGTTGAAGTCATCTGTGAGGCAGAGTCTTTTAGATCAGATGTCTGAGACAAGTAAACAATGAGGATTCACCACTAGAACAGGGTCAGGAAGCTGAGTACTATGTGAATACGCGCATGGGTGTATAGAAGAGAGAACCCCAGGGAGAACCTTGAAGCAGGAGAAACCTGTAGTCAGCATGCGGGCTTTCAGGAGAGCCTGGATTGGGGCGAAAAACAAGTTCATATGAATACCAAGGAAGAGGCCAAGCTTCTGTGGAAAACTGTGTGCCTTAAGGACACTTACATGCTTGTGTATTAAGAACTGCTCTCTCTTGGAAGTGATTGTTGCTTGCTATTGAGTCAACAGTGGGTAAGGAAGAAGTGAGAATAAGTGATCGTGATATGGGGCACAAGCTGGCCATCTGCTCTAGCACTCCCATTTGATGTTACCTCTTGCTTCTAGGTAAGCCTGCTGACTGCAGTTATACATTTCTCTTGTAGGTGTGAGCAGTTGGTTCAACACCCCAAGACAGAATAACAGCAAACAGATCTGAAAGGAACCTTGAGAGGTTGTCTAATCCATTCTCCTGCTTGCAGGCAGCTTCATCTATACCTAACCATTCCTGTCAGATATTAGTTTAATCTGATCTTAAAGAACTTTGATGATGGAGATTCCACAACTTCCTTCCTGTATGTAGTGCCCCCTTGCCCCCCAATAGGGGATATGCTTCATAAGAGCCTTAAATTGCAGCAGGACTCAAACTTTCTCTTTGTCTGGCCTCACTGTCCTCTAGGGCTGCACAAAATGGCACTGTTCCATTTTGACTTGCGTTTCAACATTTCGACAGAACAGCATTTCGTTTTGAATTTCGTTTCGATTCAAAACCGCTGTTCCGTTTCGTTTTGTTGAAGCGGTTTCACTGTTTCAACGCCGTTTCAGTGTTTCACCCATAGGCTATAATGGGGAAGCTCGAAACAGCCTATAACGTTGTCCTTTTTGGCCTGAAATGGGTGAAACTTGCAGGAATGGTAGCCCCTGCTGAGGCCACAAGGCCTGCCAGCTGTCAAGGAGGTAGGTGCAGGGGGAGTCTGGGTTCTGGGGCCCTGCACCTCTGGCTGCTGGCAGGCAAAACTGGAACACATAGCACAGTAACTGACACTAGGGCAGAGCACCGGGCAGTTCAAACAATGCTGCCTTTTATGCAGTTTTTCCATCCCTTCCCCAGAGCACTGGGATTGAAAGAGACCTCAGGGAAGGGTGACAAGCCAGCTACAGTCAATAATGAAAGCACTCCTTCCCCCTTCTTCCCCCTCCCTCTTCTTACTTTAGTTCCTGTTTCCCTGCAGGCAAGCTCAGCTTGAGCTTCAAAACTTGAAATGTTTTGAAAATTTTGAAATGTTTCAACTTGCCTTGTTTCGTTTTGAGGCTGTTTCGAAACTTTCTGTTTCGTTTTGATTTCACTGTTTCAAGCTCGAAATGAGTCTAAAGAGCGTCAAAATGAAACTGCTGGCAAAATTTCACACAGCCCTACTGTCCACATCAACAAGCAAATCCAGTGCACATTTGTTGGGACTCCAGAACAGTTCCAGAGAGGATCCTGGCAACAGCAGGACCAGGGTATGAGAGGCTAAATATGCTTTGACTGTATTAGGAACTACTATTCTTTCTGCCTCTAAAATCAGACATATCAATCTGTTCCTCCCAAGATTACTGCTCATTTGTTCCAAAATTTTGCTTCTTCAGAAACTAAAGACAATGGAAGAGCAACAGCCATATCTTAGTGCATGGGATACTTTGGCCTTGCCAGCACCAGTATGGAAAGTACACAGCTGAGCTCTCATTCTCGTCCTGTGCACACCTACCTTAGCCATTTCCCCATCTAAATTACCAGTACCATCATGCTCCTTGCATCCATCTACCAGTCTGCATAACACAATGCTTGCACATATTGCTTAAACCTCACTATGGCATGTATCCCATGAGATATAAGCAGAGCACAATCTGTTTAAAAGCTGCTGCTGCTGCTGACCAGTCATTTGCATTTGCATGTTGTTTTGTAGATCAGTCAGGTCTCTGCTGCTAGGCCACAACCTCCCCCAGAGGCCAACCTGCTGTAAGTCACAAGTTCCTCTTGTGTACTAGCAGATGAAAATTAAACATTACAGTAACACAAACAGTCCCTGGGTTACATGCCGGTTGAATGTGTGGTACAAAAGTCCCTGGGGATGTACAGTCCATACTGATAAAGACCACAGACTCCATTTCTTCTCTTCCTTCTCCCCTGAGGAGCTGGCTACACTTTGCCCAAAATTGGGCTGCCCATCACTGTGCCCTAATTAAATCAGACACCCCTCCATCAAGATTTTCAAATCTTACAGGGGGGCTCTTGTCTGTTATAGGGGAGCTCAGCTCCCCCCTGCCCCCCCTTCCGAGCTCCCCTGTAATTAGAACCCTGCCCAAAGGGAGAAAAGGATAACGTTCTGTAGCAATTTCCCACTTCTTAATCAACTATCTTAGCCACAAGTTCCTCCTGATTTTTTTTCCCTCTCAGGAAAGAGATGCTGGGAAATGTTTTCATGAAGCAAGAATTCTAGCTGGTTGGTAGTGTCCAAGAAAGGTCAGTCTTTGCAAAGATCAGTGCAGTATGGAAACAGAGTAGGAGGGTTTTTTTGGCAGAGCTGTAGTAGCAGTGTTGTAAGTAGGTGTCTACATTTTCCTTCCCACACTCCCAAGTATCACATAGATTATTGTAGGCTGTGGTGGGGTTTGCTGAATACAAAGCTGCTCATAGGTCCAGAATGGAGGAACTGGTGCTATGCCACCCTCAGCATGTGGTGTGTGAAAAAATACGAGATGACTTTGTATTTGAAACTAACCTGGGCTCCTTACTAAGAGAGCTTTTTGGAGAGGCTGCACCAGCATTCAGTATTGCAGGCAGGGGCATGCACCCTCACTTCCTGGGCCTTCTTCAGGCGTTTTTCTCCTGTAATTTGTTTTTCTCCCTCCAAGTTCCATGCATCTTTCCTTGCAACAGTTTTGTTGCTGGGCATTTTGTGCAAGCATTTGCTGGCTTTCTGGGGCTGGTTGTAATAAGTTCAAAGCCCACCATAAGAATGTGGTCTTTATTGTCTGGCACTTGCAGAGGGTTAAGGCCATACTCCTTCAAATATGTGATTTTCAGACCAGTGTCTCAGTTCTGGTCAGTGCTTGCTTCCAGCTTGCTGCTGCCTTTATTCTGGTGAGGGGAACCCCACTGGCCCTCTGGGATAGGCATAATTCTCATTTCTCCTGCCTCCGTGTCCAGCCAGGTGATGCCTGAGGTTCATGTTAGGTCTGCCCAGCCCTGGCCTTGGCTTTATGTGCTTGTGAGAGATGACCCTTTGCCATCACTCTGCAGCTGCCTTCAGCTTTATCTCCACTGTGGTTGTAAGTCTGTAGCAGTCTCATAGGACTCGTGGCCTATGCCAGCCTGGACCATGGCCTTTTACCATTGCTTCATGTGTGTGTTTAATGAGTGGACCCAGCCCTGTTCACCTGTGTATAAGCTGCCTCAGGCCCTTGGCTCCTTCAGTGCACTGGACTGCGTACCTAGGTGGGACTCTGAACAGTATCTGGCCTCTCTTGTTCCTCTATGCAGCTTTAGCAGAGTGGTCCTTCGGTGAAGCAGGGTCTTGATTCTTGCCTATAAGTCTTGTGGGCTATGATCTGATTCCCGGAAGGTGTGCTGCCATGGTCCAGCATTGCCAGGCAGGGCTACCATCCTGTCTGTTTACCTTCGCCCCCAGTTTCTTGTCTATCTCCACTAGCAACCCAGCCTTCTTGTGCTTGGTGTAGTCCCAGGAGAAAACACCTTCCCACTGAGTACTGAACTTATCCACTGCTGTTTTGCCAGGCCTTCCAAAGTGCACTTTCAGTTCCTAATCGCAGTTCTCACCTTAGTGTTCCCCGGAGTCCACCTCCCAGGCCTTGAAGTAGCCATCTGCTGTGACCATAACATTACTGTAAATAAAAGTGTGTTGAACCTTCCCCAGAGGCAGGATCTTGTGACACTGAGTTCCCTTCTGCTGTGAGTTACTGAAATGTATGCACAGTAGGCCTGTGTGAAACGGCTAGTATTTGCTTTGGATTTGGTCGATTCGGGGGACAGTGATTTGATTTGGTGATTCGAATCACTGTCTCGAATCTATTCGGCCAAATCTCCAAATCACTCAGGCCCATCCCCCGCCTGCTGTCCCAGCCCTGGCAATGGCTGCCCCCCCTGCCCCAGCTCCCGGCACTGTGAAAAAACATCCCAACTCACCGGGTGCTGCCGGGCAGGGAGGCGATCCCCACTGCCCCCACTGTCTCATGCTGTGTGGGGGGCTTTGCACAAGGCCCCCCAGCCCCTCCATGGCTGCCTTGCCCACCCCAGCTCTGACCCTTTAAGGAAAAAAAACCCCCAAACCCCAGACTCACTAGTTCCTGCCTGGCAGGGGGCGATCCCTGCTGCCCCCCACCACGTGAGGGGCTCTTCCACAAGCCCCCCAAAGCCTCAAGGCTGCTGCAGGAGTTGGCAAGTCCCAGGGTTTTTTCCAGGTTTTTTTCAGCTGGAGCTGGGGTGGGTGGGCCAGCCATGGAGGGGCTGGGGCTTGGCAGGGGTTCCCCCGTGGTCCCCTGCCCCCTCCTCCAGCCCCTCCTCCCGCACCCCTACTTACCAGCTCCAAGTCCGGCTGCATCTCCCTGCTGCAGCGAGCGGGGTTTGTCCGAATCATCATAGCTGTCTGAATCTTTTCCGAAGATTCAGGGAGCTTCAAATTGATTTGGACCTTTTAATTGGCCCCCTGATTTGACTCGCATTTGGAGATTCGGCCACCAAATGGGGCCAAATCTCCTCCAGATCGAATCAGTACCCAAAGCTTCGCACAGCCCTAATGCATGTTGCTTTTTGTTCTTTACTGCAGTGTGCGCTGGGCCAGTTGTTATGCTTCTAGTTCCTTTCAGACTTGCCTCTGTCTCCAGGGGTGAATTGTGTGTCCATTTCCCTACACTCATTGCCCTATAGTCCTGGACACAGCTTGGTCTGGCCCTGGCATCAAGCAGTGATCTTCTGTGGCACTTGTTTCCTGTGAACTGGGTGCCCCTGGTCTGCAGGGACTTGCCATCACAGATGCAAAGTGTTGAGTATCTCAGTAGAGTCTGGCTATTCACTACAGGCACTGCCTCCGCTATCTACAGTAGCTTTGCTACGGAGGCCAGACCCCCGGCACAGCTAGGCCTCTGTTGGCTGGGGGAGTTTTTCTGCCCCTCATAGTTAACATCAGAAGCTCTGAATGATAGTGACTCTGGTGGTGAAAGCTGCCTTCTGCTGGCAGTAGTTTGTCAACACTGGGGGTTTTCCCTATTCTTGAGTCTGTCCGAAAGTTGTTTTCTCCTACTTAAATGGCTACTTTTTCTTTCCAGAAGTAGCTGCAGCATTGGGACACAAAGTGGTTCTGTTTCTTACAACCTGTGTAAGAAGGTTGTTGCTGTTGCTCATTATCTGAGTAGGCGTTTTCTGTACTGTGGGCTGCTTCCCCCAGTATGTATGGTGAGCCATGCTGCTGCACTCTCAGTTGGCCTCTTAGTTTTGTTCCTGGATTCTTTTAGGCTGAGCCTGTGCACTAGTGGCTGTCATTACTGTTACACTTTCCCTGAAGTGGTTGTGCTCTCTGAAAGCATTTCTCGAGGGTTTCATCTGTTTCATTCAACTTCCTCTCTGGTAAGCTAGAATCACATGTCTTGCAAACAGTCCTGTCAGTAATTAGGGATTTTCTGATGTTCCAAACATCCATGAGGCTATTAGTTTTCAGCCTAGGTTCCTTCTGCTGTTCCTTGGTTTTAAATTTTAAAAACATGTCTTTACAGTCACACTCCACATGGGTTAGAGTACTCATAAAACATCTTCATCATCCGTTCCAGAGTTTGGGGAATTATTCCTGGCTACTGTATCTCACTCACTTCAAGTCTGTCTTTCCTGGTGGAGTGTAAAATAGCTTTATCTTCTTTTTCTTTCCATTTCTGTCGCCAGTGGTCAGCTCTGTGTATAGACTGTTCTTGCTTTCATACTTGTTCAAGGGTTTCTGCTTGGAAATCTGGCATTCTTGCAGATCTGGGTCCCTCCACGTTAGCAGTTTGTTCTGCTTCTTGGCATTGCTTTGTTTGGTACAATTTGGGAAA
Organism: Caiman crocodilus; assembly: GCA_030014935.1. Lineage (NCBI taxonomy): Eukaryota > Metazoa > Chordata > Crocodylia > Alligatoridae > Caiman > Caiman crocodilus. The sequence continues at coordinate 6,953,597 of JAGPOW010001296.1, read as the reverse complement.
TTTCTTGGTGACTTCCTTTTGTTTTATAGGAGTAGGAGCTCTGTTCATGCCTGTATGGCTACTTTTACTATATTATTACATTAGCTTTGTATATTAAGGCGAGGGGAGGGAGTGGCACCTGTATGTCTGTTTCTGAATGGGATGTGCAGTAACGATCATCAATGACTGAAAAAGTCTTGTCCCATCAAAATAAGACTGGGCTACAGCTGAAGTAAAGTCAGCCACAGAGGGCAGACAATGGAAAATTCTGGGGAAAGAAACAAAGAATCACAATGTGTGTGCTGGCTTTCTAAAACTTTGAAATCCTGAAGGCCAAAAGCATGCATAGAGAAGTTGGGCAGATGTAAGAAGAGACTTCATGATCTAGAAGGGAATCCTAATCTAAAATACTGAGAATCAGGAGTCAGAGCCCTGAGGGAGCATGAACAAATCCCAGAGAATAGTGGCACAATGAGGAAAACAAGGCAGGTAGGTATTTCATAGTGTGCAGAGATCTGTGTATATCAGGGGCGGGCAATTATTTCAGCTGGAGGACTGCTTAATGAGCTTTGGTGAGCTGTCGAGAGCTGCAAGGGTAGCCCCACCCCTTCAGCCTTGATGGGTGTCCCACCCCCTGGTTGCTATCCCACCCCTAACCCCTGACCTTTGCCACCAGAAATCCCTCTTCTTGCCTCAGAAGTAAGTGCACCAATAGAGATTTTTGGGGCTGATAGCTGATTTTTAAGGATGCATATCAGCTGATATTGATCCAATTTCTGATACACAGCCCAGCTTGAAGGGCAGTGTCTGGGTGGTAAGTCTCTTGTGGTGGAAGGGGAGGGGGAAAAGGGTGGTGCGTGGGGGAGGCAGATCGTGACCTCTGCAGTGAGGGAGGGAGTGGAATTGGGGCAGGGGCTGGGGCAGGCAGGCACTGCCCAGCTGGGGTGGGGCAGGGCAGGGTGCAGGATGGAGCCACAGCTCATATAGGGGACGTGGGGGGCGTGGCAGCTTCTGCTGCTGTGAGCACCTGGGGAAGGCACGGGGAGGGAGGGGGCATGTGCCCCCCGAATCTGCGTGGGGCAGGGCGGGGCAGGATGCAGCTGCATGCAGGAGCCAGGGCTGTGCCAGGCTCTTTCCAGTGGGAGGCTGGGCCAAGTTGCGCTCTAGGAGGGAAGCAGTGGTTCTGGGAGGGGGACAGTGGGGGGGCTGCAGCCACCCCAAAATTTGCCATAGCCCCCTCCAACCTCCCCCTCCCAATGTTGCTGCCTGCCTTGCCCTAAGCACAGTTTGGCCCAGCCCCCCCCACAGGAAGATCCCAGTGCAGCCCCAGCCTGCAGCTGTAGCCCATCCTGCCCTGTGTAGATCCAGGGGTCACATGCCCCCTGTACCCTCCTGCGGTGGATGTTGGAAAAAATCATCAAAGAAACCATCAACAACAGACTAATAGAAGACAACGTTCTGAGAGATAGCCAACATGGCTTTGTCTTGTCTGACCAACCTCATTTCCTTCTGACATATCTCCTAGATAAAGGAGAAGAGGTTGATGTCATATATTTGTATTTAAAAAAAGGCTTTGACTTGGTTTTCCATGATGTCCTCATGGTAAAATTGAGGAACTGCGGTCTCAACAACCTTACAGTCCGATAGCTGGAGAACGGACTTCGTGGTTGGATCCAGAGAGTGACAGTCAATGGAGCTGAGTCAACATGGCACATGGTGACCAGTAGCATCCCCCAGGGCTCAGTATTCAGACCAGTACTCTTTAATATATTCATAAATTATCTGAATTCAGGTGTCAGAAGTGGACTGGCTAAGTTCACAGATGACGCTAAATTATGGAAGAGCGCAGTCACTTTAGAGGATAGGCTGGCAATTGAGGCTCACAAGGTGGGCATATCAAAACCTGATGACATTCAACACAGAAATACAAGGTGCTCCACCTTGGGAGAAAAAGCCTCTATCATACATGTAGGCTCAGCAGTGCTATGCTCACTAGCACCATGACTGAAAGAGACTAAGGGGTCGTGATTGACCAAAAGATGAACATGAGCTACCAATGTGATGCCGCATCTGGCAAAGCAAATAAAACTCTAGCTTGCATCTACCAGTGCATCTCAAGCAAGACCCAAGAAGTCATCCTCACACTTTACTCGGCATTGGTGAGGCCACAGCTGGAGTAATGCATCCAACTCTGGGCTCCACACTTTAGAAAGGATGTGGAGAAGCTTGAGAGAGTTCATAGGAGAGCCATGTGCATAATTAGAGGTCAAGAGAACAGGCCTTATGAGGAGAGGCTGAGAGGCACAGGACTCTTCAGCCTGCAGAAGTGAAGACTCAGGGATGACGAAGGGGTGTGCATCAGGAATTGGGAAAATTTCTGTTCACCTGGGCATCCCAAGGAAAGACAAGGTCAGATGGTCACAAACTTCTGGAAGACCATTTTAGACTGGACATAAGAAAAAACTTCTTTACTGTCAAAGTCTCCAGAGTCTGGAATAGACTCCCTGCAGAAGTGGTGCAAGCACCTACTCTGGATACCTTTAAGAGATGGTTAGATGCTTATCTTTCTGGGGTGATCTTACCCCAGCTGACTTA
>JAGPOW010001296.1:6916409-6950923 GCA_030014935.1 Caiman crocodilus | reverse complement strand
GGAAGGGACCTAAACAGATCATCAGGTCCAACCCCCTGTCCCAGGCAGGAATGGGTGCCAAGATCATATCACCCCAACCAAATATCTGTCCAGCCTCCTCTTGAAGACCCCCAAGGTAGGAGAGAGTACCACCTCACTTGGGAGGCCATTCCAGAGCCTGGCAGCCCTAACTATAAAGTAATGTCTCCTGATGTCCAGCCTGGACCTTCTCTCTAACAGTTTGTGGCCATTATTCCTAGTAACCCCAGGTGGTGCCCGGGGGAATAGAGCCCACCCCAGTTCCCACTGGTCCCCCCTAGTGAGTTTGTAAATGGCCACCAGATCCCCTTTCTCTTGTGGAGGCTGAATAGGTTCAGGCCCTTTAGCCTCTTTGTAGGTCCTGCCTTGCTGACCCTTGGCCATGCGAGTGGCCCTCCTCTGGACCCTCTCAATGCTAGCCACATCCCTTTTGAAGTACGGTGCCCAGAACTGAATGCAGTACTCCAACTTTAGCCTGACCAATGCCGCATAGAGGGGAAGGATCACCTCCCTGGACCTGCTTGTGATGCATCTGTAGAGGCGCGACAAGGTGTGGTTAGCCTTATTGACCGCTTCCTTGCATTGGTGGCTCATGTTCATTCTGGAGTCAACAATGACTCCAAGATCCCTTTCTGCCACCGAGTTGACAAGAAGGGTATTCCCCAGCCTATAGGTGTGTTGTTGGTTCCTTCTCCCGTGACGCAGCACCTTGCACTTGTCTGCATTGAATTCCATCCTATTCTCATCTGCTCACCTCTGTAATCTGTCTAGATCTAGCTGTATTCTGTCCCTCCCCTCCAGCATGCCCACTTCGCCCCACAACTTGGTGTCGTCAGTGAATTTGGACAGTGTGCATTCCACACCCGCATCCAGATTGCTGATAAAGATGTTGAACAGTACAGGTGCCAGGACCGAGCCTGCCCTTTAGTCAGGGGGCTGGACCTGATGATCTCATAAGGTCCTTTCCAGCCCTAATTTCTATGAAATCTAGGAGCAGAACAGGTGTGATCCACCCCAGACAGGGGGTTGGTGGTGTGTGGAGGGGACGTGCACGTGTCAAGAGCCTGCCTGGGAGCCAGCCTTGGGTGCAGGGGAGGGAGGGGGAGGTTGAGGGCATGTGCAGCAGGGTTTGCCCAGTTGGCAGCTGTCCCTACAGCGCTCCACATGGGGCCAAGTCCTGCAGCATCTCTCTGGGTGGGTGGGGGAAGCATCAGTGGGAGACTTCTGCTCTCTTTACACTGGTTGCAGCATTAGCATGTGTCACCTTGCTGCAGCTAAGGAGCAGGCTCAGCAGGAGGCACCAGTCAATGCAATGGGAAGTATAAATCTGTGCCCAGTAAAATGTTTGGGTGTGGGGTAGCCAACAGGGCACTAAGGATAGCTCCCAGGGAGCCCATGCTACAGGCTGGGTTGTTGCAACTGGTATTCAGTGAGCCAGCTCTTCACCTGCATCAGTCTCATATAGTATGGAGCACAGGGCTGCCCCAGGTTTTATGGCTGGATAGCACAGGGCTGCACTTGCTTAAGTAAAGGCTCCTGATTTGGGGGTGATTATGGCACCCCCTCTGTGACAGCCAGAACCAGAGAGATTAATAAGCAATAATGTGTGCTTCTTGGAGGCATTTGGTATCTTGCCTAATAGATAATATTAGTTAATATAAGCTTGTAAGTTTGTAAACTGCAAATGTAACTTGTCTGTCATAAATTTAACCAAACGGATAAATTAACTGTTCATGGAACTGACTAGGCCCCAGAGGCAAAGCGGTAGCTGTGAGATTAGCTGGCCTAACAGTTTTTTGCTCAGGGTTCAGCCTTAGTGATAAAAACTGGATCTAACTACTAGGCACACCCAAACATATTCCAGGAAAGCGTATCCCAAGAAAGCATATTCAAGTGAAGCCTAAAAGGGGTTGGGATTTAGGCGGAGCAATGTCAATTTCAAACTTAAAGGTGCTGCATCATAATTTGCTTGTGGATAAACCTGAGTCTGGGTAGTAACCTTTTATGATAATTTTAACACCTTTCAGTCCTGTAGGATAATAGCTATAGGGCAATATTGTGAGTGGCCCTGAGGCCAACAGATTAGCGTAAGACTAGGCACAAAAAACACATGCCTCAGGTGACCAGCAGGAAGGAGGGAACAGAGCAGTCATTTCTGTCCCACGCCCGGGACCTCAGACTCCTGGTGTGAGTGAGGATCAGATCCTGAGCGAGGGACATTCCCCGGTAATCCGTCTGACAGCGTCGATCATCAGGGATGCCTGACTTCACTGGAATCACTTGGCACTCATCTGGCATTGAGGGACTATTGATAAATTGCCAACCCATGCCTGTCTATTTGTTATTTTGAACAGCCCAGTGTGGCTAATACCCTCACAGTGCCCAATTGGCCTGTGACAGATTGATCTATTTATCTGTTATTATTATCTGTTGTTATTATTTTACTATTAGCTCTTTTATACTGCCTTATCTACTTATTGCATTTATCTTTCTGTTAACTGTTGTGTGTGTGTAAGCTATAATAAATTTGCCTGTATTCCACTCCCAACTTTTGCCTCCTCGATACAAAACTGAATCAAACAGCCCAGCTGGCCTGTGATAAAACTGATACGCTCACGATGCCCAGCTGGCCTGTGACACCCCTCTAAGTTGGCACCAGAAGCAAGTGCGCCACTTATCACACCCTAGTTCCACTACTGGTTTGAATTGAATAAAACCAACAGCTCCTTAAAGAATTGCACACAGATGTTAAATGTTTGAAATAAGCCTCTGCCTAGAAACTACATTGTTAGTAGCAAAGGGCAATGAATGTCTTGTAGCAAAGCAATAACATAAGTTGTCTCAGCCTGCCTTTCTTCTTTTAAGCAGATTGTTGATTTTTATTTACATATGAAGTTTTACACAGACCATTGTTTTGTCTGCTACTTGGCTCAAGCTGTGTCTGCCTCTTTCCCAGACCGGAAGAAGGGTACCTTGTGTCTGAAAACTTGTCTAAGATCTCTCCCAACCATGCAGTTGGTCCAGTGAAAGGCACTGCCCCCAAAAATCTTTGCTTCTCACATATTTCCCTGGAGGTTGGCACAGGAGTTGTAGGGTGGATGATTTTGAGGGTTTCACCAGGAAGCTTCCAGGAAACTCCACGTGCTTGGGCTCTGAGCACACAATGCACCACATGGCTGGAAGCAACAGAACTGAATACAGTGTGCTTAAATGAAGATTCAGGTTATGACAATTCAAATGGAGTCCCTTTATTACTGAACAGAGCTCTGTGCACAACCCACATCATGGCAACATCACTCCAACTTGTATAGTATGTCACTTCTGAACTGGGGTTTTACAATGCTATAGCAAAAATGTACCCTAAAAAGACAAATGCATCACCTACTGGTTTTTGTGGGGATCTATTGATCTGTAAAATTAGAGGATTTCAGCTGGAATAAATTCAGTGAGTTGTAGCTTCTTGTGCCAGGTGTGAATCAGACCTGCAGACCCAAAAGCAAAGTCTAATCTGTTACCGAGATCATGTGTGATAGTTGGCTTTTAATTGGCCAGGAGCAATATTCCTCTTTTATTTAGGGGTGCATATGTTGAATGATAGCAAATAATGCTGTGAATAAATGGCTCAAATATGCTGAACAAGTTGGTCCAGACTGTAACAGGAAGCCAGAGGCTACTTTTACTTTGAGAGACAGAGGCAGAGAGAAACTGCAGAAAACAGGCCTACAAGCTACCTGAGAGTCAGAAGGGGAAAGTATGGCTTGTGGTGGGGCAATGACCAAGAGTGGATGTGAATTTTAGTTTGGAGGCAGTTTGCTTATGCCTTTCAGTTTCTCTAGAGGACTAGATTGTGGCTACAAGGGGTGGTTTGGAGGCCATGGGATGTCTGAGCGGCATCTGGCGTAGAGCAGCCTTGCCAGGATCAAGGACCCCAAGGGGCTGCCCAGGGATACAGTGACCTTGTGTAGGGTTGGGAAAGAGAGTGAGACAGGCCAGGGGCCCGGAGCACGTGAGAGTGAGACAGGACTAAAGCCCAGGAGCCAAGGTCCTGGGTAGTGGACCTCAGGCGAGGGGCATAGCCAGAGAAGAAAAGCTGAAGCTCCAACAAAGGTTTGAGGCCTGAGGGGCCAAGTGTTGGGTTGGGGCCAGGGGGCTTCTTACAGACTGCTACTGAGTAATACTAGCAAGGCATGGGTGTGGCTATGGGGGTGCAAGAGACCACAGTTATTTCCCCTGAAGTATCTTGTTCCCTAAGGCACGATTTATGCCTAAGGAGCAAGAATGGTACAAGCTGGGCATGAGAAATTGTAGTGAGGTGAACTGAGGCTCACTGAAGGACTCTGGGGCAACCTCTGTAAGGACTTTAATATCCATCAAGGCATGACAGAGGAGGCAGAAGAGGAAGGGTACCCTGAGGAGCTGGAATTGAGCAGGAATAGCTTGGCCTTCAGGAGGTGTCACTGCTGCTCTTGGGACCAGCCCTGGTACTCAGTGTTCCTTGTTGTAAGGCATGAGGTTGTATGGGCATCCCCAGTGATTTATTATAGAACCTTGCTTTTTCACAGTTCCTGTGCATGACCAAAATAGGAACTTGTGACCAGGAGCTACTGGAACTGAAATGACGTGTGAGGAGTGTGATGTATGGGAAATTCTAGTGCAGAGGGAGCTGCATCCCAGCCACTAGTGAATTATACAGCAGGGGTGGACAAAATACGGCCTGCAGGCTGGATATGGCGCACCAGGCCATTCTAACTGGCCTGCAGAATCCCTTCAAATTTAGAAAATGAATATTTATCTGCTCCTGGCTGCCTGTCAAAGATGACAAAACCAGGGGCAGTAGGGCCCAGGGGAAGCTGGCAGGATCTAGCAGCCAGGTCCACCCCGCCTCATCCCACTCCCAGTTCTCCCCCCAACTCCACCACCCAGAAGCCTCTGCCTAGCAGAGCCTTCTGGTGTGAGACCCTGGGGCTGTTCCTGCCAGCCCATGCTGGAGGGAAATTCAAGTAAGACTGGTGGGGGCAGGGGAGGGCCACAGGGATTGCCCCAGTCCTTGAGGCCAGGCTCGGCCAGCTCCTGCTGAGTCCCGTGGTCCAGCCATGCAGCCAGATGCAGGAGCAACCGGTGGGCAGGCAAGGAAGCCATGAAAGCAGCTGCAGGTGGGGAGCAATGGCAGTGGGTGGGAGCACAGCAACCCTGGGTGGGAGCATGGGGCCTGTGTCAGTGTCTTGGGGCCAGTGCCTGTGGGGCCCAGAGTGGGGCAACAGGAGTGTGGGGCTCAGGCCAACAGGGGCTCTGGAGCCAGGCTGGCTCCCTCCTTTCCCTGCTGGCACAGCCCGGCCTGTCCCCATGCTCCTACTGCCCCGCTCTAGGCCCCGCTGGCCCTGGCCCTGGGACACTGGTGTGGGCCCCATGATTCTGCTCAGCTGTTGCTGTACTCTGTGTGCCCACTCACTCCCACCCTCCATCCCCTGCTGCCACTTTCAGTGCTTCCCTGCCTGCTGGCCACTCCTTCACCACGTGGCTCCAGGCTGCATGGCCAGACTGTGGGAGCACAGGACCTGTGCCAGCATATCCATATGCTCCCTCACCCCACACCCACACCTATCTACCCCCCAAAAGCCCCACACACACACACTCACACCCTCCCCGACACCCCACGTACCCACACACCCACAGCCTCCCACAAACCTATACCCACTCCCCATGTCCCGTACCCCACCACAATATACAAGAGTAAGACTTAGTTTTAAGCTATTGTGCAATCACCTCTATGAACACCATACAAACACATGTAAATCTGGACAAAAATATTTTTTGAAATCAAATTAATGAATGTTGTAGATGTTCCATTTTTAGAATATAATTTGGTATTTTCTGGTTTGGAGACAGCAAAACCCCTTGCGGAAAAGGAGTACTTCTGGGGACAAGGGGAGGGACTTCTGGTGACAAAGGTCAGGGATTAGAGGTTGGGACATCCGGTCACAAGTTTGTGACCGGGGTGGGGCACCTGTCAAGGAGTGAAGCTACCCATACAGCCCTTGACAGCTTGCCAAAACTCAGTGAGTGGTCCTTCACTCGAAATAATTGCCCACTTCTGTTCTACTGCCTGCTGGAACATATATATTTTTATATACATATGACCTTATGTACATGATCACTGATGTGTCCTTCAGAATGCAGGACTGTGTTTTTTTTAATTATTCTCTTTATTATTTTCCTTTATATGACACAGTGTTTCTAGCAGGCTATGTATTGGGCCCTAATCTTGCAATGAGCTAAACCTAAGGAGATCTTTCTTTCTGCCGGAAGCCCTCTGATTCAAAACTTCCCCTCCCCACCCCCATCTGCATTTAAGGAGATAAGTAACTGTTATCATTCAAAAGATCTGATGCATAAGAGAGGGCTGTAGAGCCAGTCTGCATAGAGTTTGTTAGGGACCCGGGGCCTTAGCCAGATGCATCTGTAGAATAGTTGGGTTATGTTGTCTATATGGTATCCAAGTTTTCAGTCCTAGGGGAGGGGGCCATATCTTTCAGCACAAAACGATGTTGGATTAACAGTGGCTGTCCCAGAAAACTTGGAAACGTAAGACTAGTTTTGTATATCCCATGTGCAGGAAGACCTTTGCTGGAATAAACAAAAATGACAGAGAAACAATGGCAAGGTTGCAAATAGGGGTGTGTGAAATGGGCTGTATTTGATTCAGATTCGGCCCAAATCGAGGGACAGTGATTTGATTTGTTAATTTGGATCACTGTCCTGATTTGATTTAGCCAAATCCAAATCTGAAGATTCGATGCTGATTCAGAGAATCAGTGATATGGCCATAGACACAGCTTTAAATGTTTTTTCTACATACCTCAAGGTACCAGGCACCACCAAGTGCGCTGGGGATCCCCCTGTGCTCCCACGCCCCACCATGCTCCATGCCCCCCTGTGCTCCATCTGCCCCACCATCTCAGCATTCACCTTGAGGTATGTAGAAAAAACATTTATAGCTGTGTCTATGTCTGAATTATTGAATCCTTCCGAATCAATTTGGAGATATTACAGGGTCTCTCAATTGGATTTGGATTTGGAGATTTGGCCACTGAATCGGGTCGAATGTCTGCCAGATTAAATCAGCAACCAAAGCTTTGTGCAGCCCTAGTTGCAAAGTGTGCACAATGTTTCAGAGTCCAAGGCTAGAAGGGGCCAACAGATCCTCAAGGCAAGCCTATGGAAATCATATAGCCATGCACAAATATCCTACAACAAGCCCAACTTCCTTAGATCGCAGCAGTGCAGTCCTCAGGAAGATAATTTATTGTGGCACTCTGGCTACAAATAGATGTCACATTTATCTCAGGATAAGTCATTTTATCCCAGGAAAAGTGCACTCATTCACATATCCATGTCCATTGTTCTGGGATAAATCCTAAAAAGGTTCATGGGATAAGAAGTACTAGCAGTTTATCCAGGGACTTTGCAAAATACATCTAAACAATTATCCTGGGATTGCATCACTGAATCAGTGGCAGAAAAAACAGCAGTTCATTCAACCAGTCACTAAACCCTGATTAGAAGGGCTATATGCATACATGTCAATTCCAGGATATTTCTGTTCCAAAACAAATGCAAGCAACACTTGTCCAGGGACAAATGTAACATCTGTTCCTAGCCTCTGGGAAAAGCCAGAATAAAAGTTGTCTGGGCAACATTCATGTGTTTCCCTTGTGTTTGTAGCATAGTGATTCAGTCTTGCCCAACATAATACAGAGAATTTGTGGGCATTTTTATTAAAGCTACAAACAATTGACTCTGGGAAAGAAAACAAATTATTTCAGCATAGTTGCCAACAACTGCTTATAACAGTACACATTAGCAATAGATGCTTTACATGTGTGCTCTGGTTCTGGGAAATAGTGGAAGTGAGAGAAGGGGGTTGGGAATGCTTTAACTTGCATTATTGTTAAGACGGTTAGTCTTAAGAGCTGGAAGTCTTCTGACTGTGCTATAAACAGCATCACCCCTTCACGCGTGCCCTGATTTACAGTGAGACAAAAATCCAGATAAATAATTTTACAGAGAAGAAAATGTACTGGATATAGAAATGACCCAAAAAGAGAAACATGCTTAAATGCTAACAATTTGCCATTGACTTGCAAATTTTGCCTCTGACAGCTAGGCTTGTCTTCCCCCAGAGACTCATGAAGCCAGTGGGATTGCATAGCTTCTGGAGCATATTCTCACTGTCTTTGATGATTACTCTGTAGATCACCTGGCTGATTTCTGGAATAGCGCACTGATCTTGGCCATAGACACAGTGGCCACTGTGTCTGACCACTGTGGTGGCACAGTTCCCCTGGCAGGCTCAACCCAGGCTGAAGCCTATGGATTGCATCACAGATCTTTCTTAAAAGACTGCCGTGTAGCAGTGGCAGAAAGGAAGAAGGTTTGACACGGCAGGATTCATAATGGCGAGCTGTTCCTTATGGTGAATGACCTGGTCAGTCCCAGCTTGTTTCCCCCTCAGACACTGCCTCTTCAGCCTACCGTGACAAGTTTGACTTCTACTTTACAGACAAGATTGCACAGCTTGGGAGTCACCGCTTTTACTGCAGTCAGAGTTTGGAGTTGGGGAGGCTCTGTCTTGTCCTGTTTATATGGATTGTTTTAAACTGCTATTACTCACTAGTGCAGAAAATAGGCTTGGGAAGATAAGGGTAACCAGTTGTGAGTTGGACCCATGCTCATTCTGGTTTGTAAAAGCAAGTTGGAGAAGACTGAGGCCACCACTGACGTGGATTGTTAGTGCTTCCTGTTGGGAGGGCAGTGTGTCAGACATGTTTAAGTCTGCAATAGCCTGGCCCCCAGCTAGTTTTCCCATCTCCAACCTCTCCTTCCTGGGAAATGTAATTGAACAGGTGATCGGTCACCTGTCAGCTCCAGGAGCATCTGGTTGCTATCAGTTCACTTGCCATTTCACCCTGGATATAGCATAGAGCCTATACCTCGTAGCCTTAGCCAGTGATCTTTGCTTGGAGACTGACAGGTGAAATTGTGCCCTGCTAATCTTACTTGATCTTTCAGCAGGCTTTAATTCAATTGACCATGAGGTGCTAATAAAGTCTTTGTATGACCTGGTGAATATTCATGGAACTGTTTTTTCTGCTCTTCTCTAATACAGAGTTCCCAGATGGTGATCCTCTTGGGGTCTTTTCTTTGGGGTCCCCCAAAAATCCAGCTCGTCACCCCTCCTGTTCTAATATGTATATGAGGCGGCAGGGTAAGATGATGCAGAAATTTGGAGTGAGATGCCATCAATATGCTATTAAAACCAGATCCACCTCAGTCTCCAGGGGTGGCTATGAAGCCCCTGGAGCCCTCACTTTCTGGGCCTGTCACCCACCATGCCTTGATGTTATTTATTTTTATGTGAGGGGGGCTATCCCAGGGCTTCCTAAATTGCTCTCTCAAAGGACCATCAGGTGCCTGTGGTCAGTACCTTATGGGCTAATTGAATAGCTCCTTTCCTCCCCTACACTATGCCCCTCATTGATATTCAGCACCTTCTCCCTCTCTGATCCCACACTCTCAGCCCCTCAGTCTGGGCTCCAGACCCTTCCCTACATCCCTAGTAACTTCTTCCTCTCCCTAGTTCCTCCCCAAACCTGCAGACTGCTTCAGGTATTACCCTCCATGTAGATCTTCTGGAGCTGCAGCCATCCTGCTGAGGTAGCAATCTCTCAGCAGGCTCCAAGCTGTTACTTCTGGCTCATCTCAGGACCTGGGCTTATATCCTCCCTAAGACCAACCCTCCTTCTTGGTCAGATGACTGCAATCTGCCCAGGCCACACCTGCGGGCCATTTTAGCCCCATCCTGCCTACATTTAAAGTGGCAGGAGCACCAAGCCTCTTGCCACAGGACCATCACCTCCATCTAGTGAGAAGGCTGTAATCCTTTCTTTCAGATTCAGATCTGGTCATCATCATTTTTACCTTTGTAACCTCAAAGCTAGACTACATCAGTGCAATTTATGTAGGGCTATTCTTGAAAACTGTCCAGAAGATGCAGCTGGTTCAAAATGCAGCAGCCCACTGTCTGGCAGGTCAGGTCACCAGGATCATGTAACTCCAACACTCCAGAGTCTGCACTAGCTCCCAGTAACTTTTGGGGAGCGATTCAAGGTACTGGTTTTGATGTATATGGCCCTAAATGGTCTCATTCTATGTACTAAGGGACTGTCTTCTCCCATATGCCCTATTGCAATCCCTAAGGTCAGCCAGAATCAAGCTCCTGTAAGTACCATCAATATTCCAAATTCACTCGCCAAAAAAAAAATGTAAGAGGTCATTCTCACAGTTTTTCCTCAGCTCTGGAACTCCCTCTTGACACCTGCCAGAGCCTGGATGTTTTTCAGAAACTCTAAGACCTTCCTTTTTTAGACAGGCATTTGGCAAGCAAAGCTAGGGTGAAATATTGTTTGGGGGTGGGTGGGTTCTGTTTTATGTTGATGCTCTAGTTCCCCTTTGAAGGAAGCTTTGGTTCCTTGTTCATTCTCCTGTTTTATAAGTTATTGTCTCCTCTTTTGTGAACTCCCTAGAGCCTTTGTTGGGAAGGGTAGCATATAAAAAAAGTCAAATTTACCAAACTAGAGTTTCACCCAAGATGCCTAACATCCAAAGATTTTCATTTGCTTCCTTATTCCACTGGACTTTATTCAGATTTCCACACTTCGCTTTCAAGCTCCTCAACTCTCCTTCAAGAATTACCTTTAAATGAAAATATGAGTATTTCAGAAATTAACAGCCAAATGGCTGCCCATTCTGTGTATCTTTGAAAACATGGGAAAGTTGCACAGCAGTAGGGAACGCTGATGATAGCCCCGTTGAACACAATCATCATTTTGTACTGAACACACAAGTGAGTACTTAAACAACACAGCCACACCCCTGTCAGCATGCATTAAAAAGAACAGGGTTCTGTCATTCCTTTTTTGTGGGCTGAATATGTGCCACCTAGTGAAATTCATCCTAGGATTGTGGCACAATCTGGCGAGAACCATAAGGCTCATTGGGAAATGTATGAGTGAGTGGAGAATTTCCAAAGTGGCTGCACATCTGTAGTGAATGAACCCTGCACAGGATGACCCAACAGCTACAGTGGAGGACAACATGACCAAGGCTAATGCTGCTGTACTTGTAAAGAGTTGAGCGAGCATTCCTTGTGACAGAAGTAGGTGTAAATGCTGGCGGTATAAGTAGGTGTAAATGCTGGCAGTATCTACACCATTTTGTACGATCATCTGAATTACTAGAAATTGTGTCTGTTGGATGCCAAAGCAACTAACAGATGTGCATACATGACAATGTGTGGAAGTGTGTACCTAGTTTCTGTAATGTGTATGGGATCAATATGAGAGAGGCTTCTCTCATGTATTGTCACTGGGGACAAGACATAGGTCCATCATTAAAAGCCAGAGAGCAAAAGGCCTCAATGGAAGCGTACATTGTTGCCACCACCCAAAAAATCCCACACTCCACTATCCTCTGACAAGGTCTTGCTCATTCTGTTTTGAGATTGCAAGGGACTACTTCATGGGCTATGGGGTCACAATCAACAGCAACAGCTACTAAGGTGTGGACAGAAGTGACAATCTTCACCTGATGTGGCCCCTTAAAGCACTTTAGAGCCATGGCCTAATGCAAGTGCACAACTGCAGAGCACTTTAAAGGGGCCTGATCTCATGACAGTCTGAACCCTCGTTACATGAAGGTTCAGATGAAGGTGCCCTAAAGCAGAGTGCCTTCATTAACTTGTGTCTGTGTGTGCCAGAAGCAGGGCTGGGCTGACACAGCTGGCGGGGTTCTGCTGATGCTAAAGGGTGTTTTGGGGGTTGCCCAGCTGATGCTAAAGGGTGAGGTGGGTGGATTGGAATCCACCCATCCTGAGGGGCCTGGAAGAGGGGTGGGGAGCTTGGGGAAGATGCTGGAGAGATGCAGCCTCTATCTCTGGATCGACTTCAAATTGGCTAACGTCTGTTGGGTTTGGAGGATCAGCCTAATTCATGGCTTTCTGTGAAGCACCGTGAGTTAGACTGGGGAGCTATCTGTACCTCTTTTGCCACACTCTCCAAAGCTACCTGAAGCTAGTTGTTCAGACCAAATGGTATGGAAAGCTCAAGCAAGGTATTCTTCTCCAACATGACAATGCAAGTGTAATGGGGTTTGGCCCCGTTACTGCTGGAAGGAGTGCATCTGAGCTGCCTCAAATCTGGGACGGTTGCCCCCCACCCCTGCTCCAGCACGGATGCAGCAGCAGTGCAGCTATGGTAATTGGCCAGAGGCAGGCTCAGCCGGTGCAACCCCAACAATTAGCTCCAGCTGGGGGCCATTCGAAACCCAGCAATCTGGGTCAGGCAGAAGGGCCTGTCCTTGGAAGAGAGGGGGAATAAGAGTATCCCAGGGCAATTGCTGAGGGGTTCTCTCGGGGATGGGGGGCCAGCAGGGCTTAGAGGGGTGTACTCATACTGGCAACGTGAGCCCCAGATGGTGTCTATATCACCTGGCCGAGGCCCAAGGTTAGCCCGTGCTCGACTGAAGCCAGCTGAGGTACCTGGACTGCAGCATGAAGCAACAACTGTGGCAACCCTCCCCCAGAGGATCAGCACAAGATAAGCACAGCTTTTTTTCATTTCTTGTTTTTGGGGTGGGTTTTTTTTGTTCTTCATCATAGACCCACGGCAAGGGCCCAGGGGCTGGAAAGAATGCTGTAGGCTGAGGGGTGAGCCTCAGGCTGGCTCCACAGGGAGGCTGGTGTCCTGGCCAGTGGAGCCATGGCCAACCCACTGCAGCAATAGTAAAAGGGGGCAGGAAGTGGCAGTACCCCCAATCCAACATGCCCAGCAAACCACTTCTAGAGTCACAGTCACCTGCCCTACCCACAAGTGGTGTCAGGAATGGGACTTGAACCCACAACTCCACAGGAGATTGTGAGTTAAGGGAGCTATCCTCCAGCCCTGAAGCAGAAGATTTTTTGGCAGTTGGATGGAACAAGTCCTAGAGCAGGGAGCTACGTACCTAGGAAGCTACTTAGACGATGGTCATTTCACACTTCAAGAAATGTAGGACCAGGATTACTCCTCTGCTGGCCCTGCACAACAGGTACGCTCCCCTCCCCACACAGGAGGAGGCTCCGATGGTGACACTGGAGGAGGAGGAAGGTAAGCAGCGTGCTGCCACCCCCAAGAGGAGGTGCAAGGTAGTATTGGTGGGGGACTTCCTCCTGCAGGGCACTGAGGGTCCCCTCTTCTGTCTAGACCCCCTACTCTGGGAGGTCTGCTACCTGCCTGTAACCTGCATCAGCAATGTTGCAGTAAGGATCCCCAGGCTAGTCCATCCCTCCAATTACTACCCTATGCACATCTCATTCATGTGGAAACAAATGACATGTCCAGGAACAATCCAAACTGGATCATGAGTCACTACAGAGCTCTGGGGGCTGGGCTTAAGGGATTGGGGGCCCAAATAGTCATTTCTTCTGTGCTTCCAGTTGCAGGCCATGGTCTGAGGAGGGAAGGCTGCATTGAGAAAATCAACCAATGACTCCGGTGTCACTGAAAGGGCTTAGGCGTCCTCAACCACAGCTCACACTTCAGGGACAGAAGAGTCATGGGAAGGGACGGCATCCATCTCATGCAGAGAGAGGTAAATCCCTGTTCTTGGCCAGGGTGGCTGATCCTCTAGATAGGGCAGGGGTGGGCAAAATATGGCCTGCAAGGCCATTCAATCCGACCTGCAGGCCCCCCAAAAAATTTAGAAAATTTAAAACTTATCTGTCCTTGGTTCCTGTCCAAGATGACAGGAATCACATGGACAATGACAGGAACCAGGGAGAGCTCCTGCAACAGCAGAGCCTGCCCAGCCCTGCCCCCCACAGCCAGAAGCCCCATCAGGGGCAGGGAGTCAGCAGGAGCGTAGGGTCCTCACCGGTGGCCCAGGGTTAGCGCCAGCGGGGCCCAGAGCAGGACAGCAGGGGTACAGGGTCCCAGCTGGCAGGGGCTGTATGCAGCCATATCACCTCCCCGCTCTCTCTGCTGGCGCAGCCCAGCCCAGTTCCACAGACCCCTGCCAGCTTGCACCCTGCTCTGGGCCCCATCGGTGCTGGCCCTGGGACATTGGTCCCAAGACATTGGGACATGGGTCCCAAGATAGTGACCAGGGAGCAGGGCACCTGTGAAGGAGCAGGGCTACCCCCGCTGCCCTCAACAGCTTGCCACACCTGAAACAATTGCCCACCCCTGAGATAGGGCTTTTTAAGTTTGCTGGGGGACAGGAAAACACCGACTAGAGTTTGTCTGGGGACCAGCATACAAGAAATCTCCATAGATAGGGACACTAGGAGAACCACTTCTGAGAGAGCTGAGGGGATAACACTCCTTCCCCATGACAGGAAGCTGAGACTCTCGACAGGAGGACTTGGGTGCCTCTTCACCTTGCCAGGAGTGTGGGAAACAAGCAGGAAGAGCTAGCCCTCCTGCTGTCTAATGGGCAGTATTACCTACTAGGGATTACAGAGACCTGGTGGGACTCCTCACATGACTGGAACATAGCCATGGAGGGCTATACCCTGCATAGAAGGAACTGGATAGGGAAGAAAGGTAGAGGTGCAGCTCTCTATGTAAAGGAGCAATATACCTCCTTGGAGGCTGACATCAGCTCCAAAAAAGAGTGGCTTCAAACCCTCTGAGTCAAGCTGCAGGGGAGGTGGGGGGCGTGCAGAGAGACTTAACTGTATGTATATACCGCAGACCACCAAATCAAGGGGAGGAACTCAATCTGGAGTTCACCCGAGAACTGACAGAGGCTACGTGTGCATGTGACATAGTCATCATGGGTGACTTCAATTATCCAGACATCTCTTGGAAGG
Source organism: Caiman crocodilus (assembly GCA_030014935.1). Lineage (NCBI taxonomy): Eukaryota > Metazoa > Chordata > Crocodylia > Alligatoridae > Caiman > Caiman crocodilus. Next base: position 6,935,997 of record JAGPOW010001296.1, on the reverse strand, counting down.
AACATTCAGCCAAGTTGACCGATCAAGTTCCTTCCTGACCTGCATTGAAGAGCTCTTCCTGGCTCAGGAGGTGCATGGACCAACCAGAAGTAACCTCCCCTAGACCTGGTCCTGGCCAAAGGAAACTACCTGGTGACTGACTTAGAAATAGAGGGTAGCCTGGGCAACAGTGACCATGAAACCATTACGTTCACAGTCCATTGCAAGGCAGACAAATCTGATAGCAGAGTTGAAGTCTTGGACTTCAAAAATGCAAACCTCAACAAGCTCAGGTCACTAGTAGGGCAATTGCTGTGGGACCAGAGACCGAAGGCAAAAGATGTGCTTGGAGAGTGGTCGCTTCTTAAGGACACAATCCTTGAACCACAAAGGAAGTCCATTCCCATGTGGAAAAAGGGCAGCAAAAGGGCTGAGAAGCCTAATCAGTGGCATAACAATCTAAGGGAAGCTGGGTGACAGTGACCACGAGCTGATCACCTTTACCTATCACCTGAACAAGGGGGAAGAGATTGATGTCCTATATCTTAACTTTAAAAAAGCCTTAGATCTGGTATCCCATAATCACCTCTTGGCAAAACTGGCTATCTGTGGCCTCGATCTCACCACAATCCGCTGGCTGGGGAATTGGCTCTGCGGTAGGACCCAGTGGGTGGTGATTCATGGAAGCCAATCATCTTGGTGCATGGTCACGAGTGGGGTCCCTCAAGGCTCTGTCCTAGGGCCTCTACTGTTTAATATCTTCATCAGTGATGTAGACATTGGTGTCAGAAGCGGACTGGCCAAGTTCGCCAATGACACCAAACTCTGGGGTAAAGCATCCACACCTGAGGACAGGAGGGCAATCCAAGCAGATCTTGACAGGCTCAGGAAATGGGCAGATTAAGAACCTGATGGTGTTCAACACTAAAAATGCAAGGTTCTCCACTTTGGGAGGAAAAACCTGCAGCATGCTTATAGGCTTATCAGTGCTATGCTGGTTAGTACTACAGATCAAAGGGACTTGTGGGTTATAGTTTCATAGTTGGTAGGGTCGGAAGGGACCTGAGTGGATTATCAAGTCCGACCCCCTGCCATGGCAGGAAAAAGTATTGAGGTCAAATGACCCCAGCAAGGTGTTTTTCTAACCCCCTCTTAAAGGCCCCCAGGGTAGGAGCCAGCAACACTTCTCTTGGAAGCTGGTTCCAGATCCTAGCTTCCCTGACTGTGAAGTAGCACCTCCTGATGTCTAGTCTGAATCTACCCTCTGCCAGCTTGTGACCATTATTTCTAGTCACTCCTGGTAGATCTTGAGGAAACAGGGACTCCTCCAATGCCTGCTGGTCCCCTCTAACTAGTTTGTAACAGGCCACTAGATCCCCCTTCAGCCTTCTCTTGTGGAGGCTAAACAGGTTCGGTCCCTTAGCTTCTCCTCATAGGACCTGCCCTGCTGCCACCTGATCATGGGGGTGGCCCTCCTCTGAACCCTCTCAAGGCCGTCCACATCCCTCCTGAAGTGCGGTGCCCAGAACTGGACACAGTACTCCAATTGTGGCCTGACCAGTGCCGCATAGAGGGGGAGGATCACCTCCCTGAACCTGCTTGAGATGCATCTGTGGATGCATGACAAGGTGTGGTTGGCCTTCCTGACTGCACCCCCACACTGTCGGCCCATGTTCATTTTGGCATCAATAATGATTCCAAGATCCTTTTCTGCCTCTGTACTGTGGTCATGACTAACCACAAGATGAACATGAGCCTTCAATGTGATGCTGCAGCTAGTAAAGCGAGCAAAATGCTCGCTTGCATTCATAGGTGCTTCTCAAGCAAATCCTGGGATGTCATTCTCCCATTGTACTTGGCCTTGGTGAGGCGGCAGCTGGAGTACTGCGTCCTATTTTGGGCTCCACAATTCAAAAAGGATGTGGAGAAGTTAGAGAGAATGCAGAGGAGAGCCACGCGCATGATCAGAGGTCAGGAAAACAGACCTTATGATGAAAGGCTGAGAGCTATGGGACTCTTCAGCCTGGAAAAACGCAGGATCCGGGGTGATCTGGTGGCCACCTATAAGTTTATTGGGGGTGCTCATCAAGATCTGGGGGAACATCTGTTCACCAGAGCGCCCCAAAGGATGACAAGATCGAATAGTCACAAACTCTGCCACGACCAATTCAAGCTGGACCTAAGAAGAACTTCTTCACTGTCCGAGCCCCCAAGGTTTGGAATAGACAGTCACCGGAGGCAGTTCAAGCACCCGTTTTGAACACCTTCAAGAGACATTTGGATGCTTATCTTACTGGGATCCTATGATCCCTGCTGACTTCCTGCCACTGGGGCTGGGGGCTGGACTCAATGATCTTCTGGGGTCCCTTCCAGCCCGAATGTCTATGAAATCCTGTTCTGGGTGCCGCACTTTAACAAGGATGTGGTAAAACTTGAGAGAGTCCAGAGAAGGGCCACCTGTATGATTAGTGACTTGCACGGCAAGCCATATGAGGAAAGGCTGAGGGACCTGGGACTCTTCAGCCTGAAAAAGAAAAGGCTGAGAGGGGACTTGGTAGCAATTTACCTCTACGTCAGGGGAGTACATCAGGGGCTTAGTGAACAACTGTTCACCAGGGCGCCTTTGAGGAGAACCAGGAGTAGTGACCACAGACTCCTGGAAGACCATTTCAGGCTCAACTTTAGGAAAAAAGTCTTCAGTTAGGGTGTCCAAACTGTGGAATAAGCTCCTTCCAGAGGTGGTGCAATTGTCTACCCTGGAAATCTTCAAGAGGAGACTGGATAGTCATCTTGCTGGGGTCACCTGACCCCACTTGTCTTTTCTGCCTGGTGCAGGGGGCTGGACCTAATGATCTTCTGAGGTCCCTTCCAGCCTTACAATCTGTAAATTTATGATTTCAGGGTTCCCTCCCTTTGAGGTAAGGCAGTGCCCCAACTGCTCCTGCTGGGATCAGGCGGGCTCTGCTTCAATGCAGATAGCCTTGGCACTACCCCTGTAATTGCCACCAAGGAAGAGCAGGAGGAGTCTGGGAAGCAAAGTGGAGAAAGGAACCATCCCACAGATGGGAACATACCCCCATAGAAGAAATTGAGTATGGCTTTTGTGATAGGCCACAATCAGGGAAAACTGGATGCAGCATGGAGGGATCCCACATTATCGTTGAAGCCTGGCTTGTGGGCCAGCAAGTAACTGCCTTAGTTGATGCTGACTATGTGGATGGTAGTGTTATAGGATTTGGTGCGGGAAGCAGATCACTGGAACGTTGAACATTTGGAGCTTGGTCTGCCTCCATGGCAAGGCCTAGACCTATGAGTGAACCTGGGTGCAACTGATGGTTGAGGGGTACCCAAGGGTAGGCTTGCCTGGAGGAACATTTGGCTTACCCATTGTTGCTGGGTCAGGATTTGCCCTCCCTGAGGGAGTTGCTGGATACCCTTGCACAGCAAAAAACACCTTGGCCAGGGACCAAGGGAGAAGGGCTCCTGGGCGAACCTCTGCCAGGCATGAGCTCTGGTGAACCAGACTGTGGGATGGAGGCCAACGTGGGCTGGCAGCAGGACCTAAAGATGGGGCAATTTGCAGTACAGCAATCCTGGGAAGACAGCTTCCAATGGGTTTATGAAGGAGGCATCACCTAGGTAGAAGAGGAGGTGGTATGGCCTGATCTGATTCATCTGGTGGAATGAAGTTACCCATGTCAAAAAGGTACCAGAGGGTCCTGTTAAGGGTTATCCCTGAGCTCCTCATAGGAGGTCACTTAGAGGAGGATAAAAGAGAGATAGATAATAGAGATAATAATAGAGAGGCAAGAGCGCCTCTTAGAGAGGTTCTTTTAGTCAGGCATCCAGCAGGAGGAAGGGCACTTTTGCTGATCCTGCCCTGGGTGCCAGTTGGGACACCCAGGATGCCTGCTGAATGCCTCATTGGTTGCCATGCCACTCATGGAGAAGCCTTTTGAGCAAGTGGCAATAGATATTGTGGGGCCATTGCCCCAGTGTTGTGCTGGGTTTCATTATATTTTGGTCCTGGCGGACTATGCCCCCCAGTATCCAGAGACAGTACCCATGAGAACAGTGAGTGTGGGGAAGGCGACAGAAGAACTGCTGAAAATCTTCACCGATGTGGGATTGCCCAGAGAGATATTGACAGATCAAGGTAGCAATTTTATGACTCAGATATTCGAGGAAATCTGTACGATGTTGAAAATTTGGCACCTCCAAATATCTGTATACCACCCACAACTGGATGGTCCAGCTGAGTGGTTCTACCAGATCCTCAAAAGCATGATGAAGAAAGCATACTGAAAGAAGTAGCCAGACAAGATGTAGAGCATTAACTACTGGTGCTGTTAATGTTTGCCTACTGCAAACCACCCCAAAATGCTACTAGGTTCTCATCATTTGAGTTGTTATATGTCCACCACCTCCATGGGATTTTAGACTTAATCAGGGAAGGCTGAGAACAACAGGGAGAGTCCGCACAGATCCCCATTGCCTATGTGCTCGAGATGAGGGAGAGGCTATGTACTGTGAGAGCATTGGCACAAGAGAACCTGCAGGTATCCCAGCAGGATATAAGCAAGCTGCCATATACAACCAGCCAGCTCACGAGAAGCAGTTCAGTAAGGGGCATTTGGGTGCTTGTGAGAGCAATCTGATAACACTTCTACGTTTATGGCCAGGTGGCAGGGGCCATATGATGCGATATAGCAGATGGGCCTGGTGGACCAGAAGTGTGGCAACCAGGGAGGTGTAAAGCCGGGTAGATCTCCCACGTCAACTCCTTTAAAAAATGGGTGGACAGGGGGTTCATTGCAGGTGCCCCAGAGCCAGTTGAGTTTAGTCCAGAGGTGCAAGGACAGGACATAGGCGGGCCTATCCAGATGGGGATGAGGCTGATGCTGGTGCAGCGGCAACAAGCGACTCAGTTGGTGGTTCAGGGGTGTGTACTTAGTAGCCATGTTGGTCTGAGACAAAAAGATATACAAAAAACTAGAACTCTTGGTTCCAAAATTATATGTTTTATTAGACCAACTGGAAAATGGCAAGAAAATTGTCCTTTTCTGCAAGTTTTTGGGAATCAAAGTCCCTTCATCAGGCTCTTGGAAAAGTGAGAATGGTACAAGATGGTAAAATGTCCCCATAGGTAGGAAATACACTTCATTTTTGCACAGAGGGAGCTGAAGATGGAAGTCTGTCCCTCTGGGTCCATGAGAGTGTCTTTGTGAGCTGCGTTGAGTAGCTCTTTGATGTGTTGATCAGGTAGAATTCCTTCCCCGAATGTGTCAGATGGTAGGTAGGGAGGCAAAAAAAAACTTCAGTTGGTGGTGTGATTTGGGACAGTATTCTTGGATCATCCAGTAAAAATGTAGTGGGTGCACCAAATAGAGAGTCCTCATGGGAAGATTGTACAGGAGGAATGGCAATGAATACCCCAGAAGTTTCAAGAGGTTGTGCACAAGGAAAGCACCAAGGTGCTGATGGATGGAGCAGTATGGGAATCTAGAAGCACTTGGTGAAACCCCACTGTCATGGTCTCAAAGAAGGATGACAGCATGCAATTTTGCATTGATTTTAGAAAAATCAACAGCATGGCTTGCTTTGACACTTCCCTTATAACCCAGGTGGAGGACCTGCTGGAACAAATCGGGGGCCCTGGTTTATCTCCACCATTGGCATGGCCAAGGGGTATTGGCAAATACCTCTGGAAGTGAGCTCCCACAAAAAGACTGCTTTTGCCACCCCATGGGGTCTGTAGAAATTTGTCCAGATGCTGGTCAGCCTGCATGCGGCAGCAGCAGTGGTCCAGTGCCTGATGGATAAAGTGCTGAAACCGCATCCGAGCTGTGCTGTTGTACATATTGACAACATGGTAATATACTTGGGGACCTGGGAAAAACATCTATAGCAACTGAGGATGGTGCTGAAAGAATTGCAAGCCACAGGCCTAACCACCAACTGAAAGAAATGCATGTTGGGACAAGAAGACACCCAGTATCTAGACTTCCAAATATGGGTAAGGAAAATACAACCAATATTAGACAAGGTGAAAGCCCTCCAGAACTATAGCCTGCCATGAACAAAAAGATGTATGTGGTCCTTCATAGGGTTAACTAACTATTACCACCTCCTGGTACTCTGGGTTTTGGACATCAAGTCCCTCTCGTCACAGCTGATTAGAGGTTCAGCACAAACCTGGATAAGCTGGACAGTGGAAACCAAAAGAGCCTCCAACAAGTCAAGAAAGTACTGTATGCAGCCCAGTGTGTACACCCCTGATTTTTCATAACCTTTTCTGGTGCAAATTGATGCATCTAATATAGCTCTACGGACAGTGCTTTCTCAGCCAGGGGAAGATGAGAAACATACCTTCGCAGAAAGCTGCAACTCCAGGAGCCAAGGTACACCACAATAGAAAAGGAATATTTGGCCCTAAAATGGGTCAACAATAACTTCCATTATTATTTGACTGGGCAGAAGTTTACAGGTATAACAGATCATGCTCCACTTCAATGGCTTAAAAAGGCCAAGTTGGATAACCCTCCCATGGTTACAGTGGAGTTTGGGGCTACAGGGTTTTGATTTTTCTATAGACCCTGGATGACAGCACCACAATGCAAATTCTTCTCCTGCAAGGGCAAAGAAGAAAAGCCACGGGCTCTGTGGACAGGTGAGCCAAAAGCCAAAGGGGGTGGGGGTGGAATGTAATGGGGCTGGGCGCTGTTACTGTGCGTCTGAGCCACCTCCCCCCAGCTCCAGCACGGACACAGTGATGGTGTGGCTGTGGCAACTGGCCAGAGGCAGGCTTGGTGGGCACAGCCCTGGCAACTAGCTCCAGCTGGGGCCAGGATGGGGTCTGTCTCACCTGGCCAAGACCTGGGGCTAGCCTGTGCCCAGCTGACACCAGCTGAGGTACCTTGACTGCAGCGTGGCGACCCTCCCCCAAAGGACTAGCACAAGATAAGCGCAGCCTTTTTTCACTTCTTGTTTTTGTTTTTTTCGTTCTTGGTTACAGATGCACGGCCTGGGCCCAGGGGCTAGAAAGAATCCTGTAGCCTGAGGGGTGAGCCTCAGGCCAGCTGCATGGGGAGGTCAGTGGATCCATGGGCAACCCTCTGCAGCTATAGTAAAAGGGGGCAGGGGGTGACAGTACCTCCAGTCCAGCATACCCAGCAACACCCCTCCAGAGTTGCCACCACCTGCCCCACCCGCAGCAAGGCTGCACAGTGTATGGGTGTCTGTCAAAACTGGGTGTTGAAATCTTACCATGTCCACTTCACAGTCCTGATCTTGTGCCAAGTGATTATCACCTGTTCAGACTGTTAAAGGAGTCTCTCTGTAGACAGGCTTGTCAGTGATGCAGATGTGGAACTTGCGGTGCAGCAGTGGCTGTCACAGCAGCCAAAGGGTTTTTTTGAGTATGGTAGCAAGAAACTTGTGACTTGCTGGAATACCTGTGTTGCAAAGCAGGGAGACTAAGTAGAAAAGTGATGTGATCCAGGAAGTGATCTTGTACACAAAGTGGTTTTATTTTGAAAGTAGCTTATTGCCTGTCAAGAATGATGGATTTCAGGGAGTGTTTACATGGCCCCCCCTCATGCCCTGCTCACCCTTCAGGGCCAGCCATGTAAAGATGTCCTCTACTGCTGCTGCCTCCTCCAGCCTTTGGCACAGGGGCTCTCTTCCACCTCGCACAGAAAGACTAAGCCCTTTATTGTATTAGAATTGCCATAAGCTTCTGAATCACCCTTGTATATGAAACATAAGTGCTCAAGCCTTACACATTCAAACTACTTGAAATTTTAAAAATAAATAATAATAAATTAAAAAAAAAAAAATCAGGATTTCTAAAAATGAAAACCCCATGTATTTTATATTAAAATTCCCAGATTAGGTGGGGGAACACATGCAGTCTGATTTTAGGTGAAGAAATGACTAACCAATAATTCTGTAGCTATACATGCATGCTTAACTTTTGGCACCCAAGTAGGTACACTGGCTTTATATCTGCGTGGAATTCTTTGATTTGTTCACTACAAATACAGCGAAGAGGACAGTTGGTAAGTAGTTTGCTGGGAACAAGAATAGAAAGGGGAAGGAGAACCAGGCACCAGATCCTGCTCTGGGAAGGTAACTGATCTGGGGTTGCCTGTCTGCTTGGCTTGCTGAGGGCTTTTTGGTGGGTTGTGTGCTCTGAGTAGCTGAGTGAACTGATTGCTGATTGATATTGCCTGGGTATGATGAAGTCCAGGCCCAGGAGAGTTAGATAAGAAGGCAGTCCAAGCAACCAGGGAAGCAGTGAACATGGAGAGGTAAATAGGACAGTTTGCAACAATTCACTGGTCAGTTTGCTGCCCCTCTCTTTGAAGAAGAGCCTGAAAGGTAAGATTATTTTCTTTTATATGTTATCAGGACTGGCTAACTACATTGTTTTATATTAGCAGCTATAACTCGGCAGCTAGATGAAGACTTAAGCCCCTTTCTAACTAGTGTCCAGAGTAAGCAGGAGTTTGCTTGGAAACTCTCACACTTCTTCACTGGAAGCTTGCTGGGAGGAAAGAGGTTGCCGGGAAAAGGGAACCCTTCAGATCAAGGAACAGCAAACAGGCCAGTTACAGAGGAGTTTGCTAGGGAAAGTCTGCTTGGCAAAAGAGGCTTGAAGTGAGAGGCAGCAGATCAGAAGACCTGGAGGCATGGCTGGAGCACACGGCAATCTCGGAGCCACTGCCTCTTCCAGCTGTTTCCCTGCTTCCACCTGTGAAATGTCTGTCCAGGGAGGACCACACACCATTGGGGCTTCCATCCAGGTCCTGGTTTGGTGCTGTGCAGACTGTGGCTTACAGATTCCTTCCAGTATCAGCCGGATCAGGGACCTGCAATTTGAATTGTGCTTTCTGGTGGTGTCCCCTCAGGGAAAAACAGAAGTGCTACAGGAGGAGGTAGCAAGGCTTCAAAGCATCCTGGGCCACGAGGACTTGATTGATTCCATGCTGAAGGAAACCTCTAGGACTGTGGAGAAAGGACTGCCCAAGGTGGTGCTAGAACAGGAAGAGAGCATGGATATCCAGGAAGGTGGAAGGAGAAAGTTTGTATCTTCTGGCAGCAAGAAGTAGCCACCCCCCAGGTGCAATGGTTTGCCTGAAGAACAGATCTAGAGTGCTAGCAATAGAGGAGGAAGAGCACATCCCATTGGTGGAAAAAGCCAGGCCAGGAATCCACAAGGTGGGGAGACCACTGCTACAAAGAGAAAGCGATTGGGGGGGGGGGGTTAGAAACTCCCTTCTGAGGAGGACAAAGGGATCCAGCTGCTGACCTGACCTGTTGTCCCGGGTGTTCTGCTGCTTGCCTGGAGCCCAGATCCAAGATTTCGACTCTCTGACTACAACGCTATGCTGCTCATCCATGTGGGCACCAGTGATGCTGCCAGGGATGACCCGGAGTAAATCAAGAGTGACTACAGGGCTCTGGGTGCAAGGGTGAAAGGGACAGGGGCACAGGTCATATCCTCCTCAATCCTTCCAGCCAAGGGGAAGGGCCCTGGCAGGAGCGGACACATCCTGCGGATCAATGCATGGCTGCACTGGTGGTGTTGCCAGCAAGGATGTGGCTTCTTCGACCATGAGATGTTGTTCCAAGAAGGATTGCTTGCAAGAGACAGGATCCACCTGACGAAGACGGGAAGAGAATCTTTTCAGACAGGCTTGCTAACCTAGTGAGGAAGCCTTTAAACTAGGTTTTCTGGGGGTTGGAGAACAAAGCCCTGAAGTAAGCAGGGGAGGTGTGATTCTTCCTGAGAACATAAGGCAATCAACTAGTCACCTTGGGTGTCTGTACACAAATGCACGGAGCCTCGGAAACGAGCAGGAAGAATTGGAAGTCCTCACACAATCGAGGCACTATGATATGATTGGAACAACAGACTTGGTGGGATAGCTGCACCACTGGTTTAGAAGTGAAAAGCTCCATGTTGCCTTGGCTGTCATGAACCAGCTGGATCAAATCTTTGAGGGAACAGTGCACAGCAGAGGCCAGGCACATGGTCCTAACTCTGCCACCAGCCTTCTGCATCTCCTTCACCTCTGCAAATGGGGATGATGCTCTTAACCTCTGTAGAGTGATTTGAGATGGCAAGTGAAATATAAGATTCAAGCATCACTATTCATTGCGTGTTTATCCACAAGAGGGTGGCAGACAACAGGTTTTCAAAAACCTCTCTGCCTTTTACTGCTGTGCCTTCACTGGTCAGAAGCAAAGTGTCTTTGTCAGCTATGCTGCCTCTCCCAGATTGCTGATAAACTTTCCAGTAAACTATGTCCTTTAAGAACTATTTGCATCTCAATCTGGATGCCCATAAAAGCAGGAGTTGTGTGTGAAGGACTACTTACAGTGAAGCGAGATGTCCCAAAAACTTCAATATGGAGAACTTTTTTGAAAAATGTATTCTTCTCAGAGATGGACATGGTTCTTTGGGTGAATGTGATTATCTGTTAGATCAACTAAATAGTTGTGAAAAATTGTTCTTTGCAAGCATTCATGTACAAATACCCTCCTTCAGAGGGAGGTGAAGTCTTCCCCTGCCTGAAGAAGGTTGTTTGTATCAGAAAGCTTGCAAAGAACAATTTGCCAACTATTTAATTGGCCCAATACAAGATATCACACTTACCCAAAGAACCTTGTCTGCTTCTATCCCTAGACCAACACGGCTACAACCAGCACCCCAAAGCTCTTCTCAGTGACTGCTTCAGGCTGGGGTGTAAAATAGAAAAAATGTTAGGGCAGGAAGAGGTAACTCGTTTACCTCTAAAAACTGAGAGTGGTTTGCATCTAAAGTGGCTAGTGTTTGTCCTCTATCTAGTTTATAAAACAAAAGCCTTCTGTCCTGTTTGATGGAAGTGCACTTCACTGTTATCCCACCTGCCTGTCTATCATTCAGTCCTTAGCTGGATGCACTTACACTTTTTACATGTCCCTTCTTTTTTAAAATCTTGGCCTCGCATGTGTCGTCAGACATCCTATGCTACTTCTGGGGTTGCTGTTTCTGCCCCTCCCTTGCTGCCGATGCAATAAGCAAAGACAAAGTGTAAAGATTATCTCTGAAATAGGTGGAAGGGAGGAGTGGCAGAGTTGGACCCTTCCTTATCAGCCTGAAAAACATAAGGATGGACCCTTCATCACCTTGCTCTTGCCGCCTCCCAACCGTCTGTCCGATCGGCACGCAAAAGCTCTCCATGCAATTGTTGCAAAGTAGCCAAAGTTGAAACTTCACAGATTTGCCTGAAGCATAAGGCTTGACAGATAACCACAAGGATAGAATTTAAGGCAAGCACCACTATTTAAACCACCTTCTTGTGGCTATGCTATGCTTGTTTCACAGTTTCCCAATTTAAATAATGCTTAATAGATGGCTGGAAAAGAAACTCTGAACTAAACTGGAATGCTAAGTTGTTAGTATTTTCCTTGGCTCCTTGCCCAAGGCATCACACTGAAATGCCATTACACTACTAGCAGTAGCAGGGAATTCAGGGACCCCAAGCCTTTAAGACCATGCTTCTTTTCTCTCTGCCCAAATATGCTCAATGGTAGCAATCCGTTGCCAAGATGGATCTCCTCCTTCCCATAGGCACTAGTGCTGTGCGTCTTGGCTGCATATTTGAATACAGGCTTGAGTGCCCATGCAGGAAATCCAGCCGTCAGGTTCCAAAGCCTCGTATAAACAAAGCAGTCGTGTATTAAAATGTCACTGTTGCTTTACTTTCTTTAGAATACTTTAAATGTCACTCATTAATCTGAAACACAGTATTTTTTTTAAAGAACCACGAAGTCTGTGCTGTGATTTTTTGTAGGAAGCGTCTAACTGCAGCTGGTGCTCTTCTGGATGTTTTAATGACAAATTACTCTCAGATTACCCTTTAATGCAGTAAGGTTTGCCTGTTATCTAAGCTTTCTGTGTCATATGGAAAGCCTTCAGACTTGATGTGAAACATCTGGTTAACAAGTCAGCTGTAGCAACTTGCTTTGTGAGGCAGATCAGCTGGAGGAACCTTCCTGTAGCTGGTGGAAATGTAAACATTCAAGTCAATGTTTTTTCTCCTCCTTAGTTTAATTTTCCTATGAGTTGAGCTGAAGCCAGCTGTGCCTCATCCAGACAAGTGTCTGCCAAGCAGAATGTATTTGGCATGCTGGTTCCTCAGTTGACATCTTCCCCTTTTTCCCCTGCTTAAGGCCACTTTATAAACATGGTGGAAACTCCTGAGTAAGACCCTGGTCCCCCAGTGACTGGTACACATGCTTCCCTTCACACACAGTGGATAGTCAGGAGCTGTGGGCAATTGTGAGGTTGCTTACATGTCCTAAAGCTAGGTACGTGCTGAAGTCCTTTGCAAGATCAAGACCTAAGCATTTATAGCCAGTGCAGACCTCAGAACCCCGAATGCTGACATGCTGTATTTGCTATACGTAGATCACGTAGGACAAGCTGTCATAAGCAGCTGTGCCTCCTCCATACCTAGAAGGGGATTTTCATGATCCATTTAATAATCATAATAATACAATGCTTTTATAGCTCACAACACTTGTTCAGAGGTGCATTGGTCTCAGTTCTGTTGAAAGTGGGGGAACGGTTGTCATGTGTTTGTGTGGCGAGTGTGGTATTGGGAAATGCACCTTTAAGTGGTTTTGCTTCTCAGGCACAGGAAGTTGGGGTGGGGGGAAGGGTGCTGCAGTAGCACATGGTTATTAGGTAAGCAGAGGCAGTTAGGACAATCTCTCTGAATCGAGGGATTTCCTCCAGCCCAAAGAGATTCCTGAACATTATCCAGAGCCACTCATAAACAGAAATTCAAGAGAGTAATGAGTGGGAGAATGGAGCAGCTAGATGCTCCAGCATATTATTACCCTTCACCTTGCCACAGAAAACCTAGCCTTTCTCCATTCTCTGTAAAACTACCCTTCAAGTACTTGGAGTCCTATTATCTAATCCCCCTTTAGTCTTCCCTTCACCAGGCTAACTAATCCAAATCCTTTCAGCTTCTGGGAACTCACTCTTATTACTCTTTTTTTTATAAATTTACCATGTGGTTCACTTGCTGGTCATTGTAGAAACCCCCTTCTTCCAAGCCTTTTGCTTATGTCCAGGCCCAAAATAACCAAATAACTGTAAAAACTTAAATAATTTCCTAGTATATACAAAAAGACAAGCTTTTTGGGATATGGCCGAGGTAAAATATTATATGTTGGATGTGCCAAGAGGAGATGGAGTAGGCAGGTGTGCAAAGTCAGCATTCCTTGTAAGAGACCCTGCTTCTTCAGGTTGCCTGTTTATTTTTGGGTTTTATAAATCCTGAGAGACAGAGGATTAACATGAACAAGGCCAAGAAATGAAGAGGCAGAAACTGGCCCAGAGCAACGTTAGACTGAAAACTGTGACTTAATCTCAGGGCTCTAGAAGCCTGCTGAGACCTAGCAGCCTGAATTGTCCTACCTCCAGATGCCTTCTCAGAGGACTGGCAAGATGGCACCAATGGATAACAGAGTGGTTTGTGCTATGCCAGGCCTAGAGGTGATGAACAGGGAGTGGACCGTGAACTCTTGAGTCTCATTATCCCTAAACAATAATGCTGGGATAGGGATTTCTGTCCAATAGTCAAACAAGAAGGAAAAGGAATCCAGCCCTGGGATTTATACATGACCTAGACCCTGACCCTTCTGGTCAGCTGACCACTGGCAGGTATGAGTTCATTCTGACTGCCCTGGTAATAAGCAGCTGGGGCTTCCAACTCATTGCTAGGGCTCTTCCCTTAGCAGCTTCAGCTCTGTAAAGGAGCAGGGCACCATGGGGGGGGACCCCTGCCAGGCCCCATCCCCTGCCCACTATACCACCCACCCCAGCTCCCTGCTTTTTGGAAAGAAAAAAAAAAAAGCCCCCACTCACTGGCTCCTACGGGGGAGGGGGTGTGCGATTTCCCCACTTCCTCATGCCATGTGAGGGGGTGCTGCTGTGAGCCCCCAGAAGACCCAAAGTGCCCTGATTCTGCATGGGGGTGCTCTGCCATGAATCCCCTGACCCCTGCCCACTCTCCCTGCAGGGAGCGCCCAGCTCTTTTAAAAAAGATAAGAGAAAAAAAAGCCCTGACTCACCAGATGCTGTAGCAACCTTGGGTCTTCTGGGGGCTCACAGCAGCACCCCCCTCACATGGTGTGAGGCAGTGGGGATCCCCCATAGGAGCCAGTGAGTGGGGGCTTTTTTTTAAAGAGCTGGCAGAGCAGGCAGGGCAGCCACTGAGAGTGGGCAGGGGATGAGGCTGATTCAGTGGTGGATGAATCTCTGGACTGGCTGAATCTCCAAATCAGATTTGGCTAAATTGATTCGAATCACTTTCCCTTGAATTGGCCGAATCTGAATCCAAAGTGAATACTAGCCACTTCGCACAGGCCTAGTATGCAGGCTTTATCACACACCAAGGTATACAGTAGTATCTAGGGCATCACCAATGATCACTAGCTTGCCCTGCCTCCATAGTTAAAGTGGGGAGAAACAATTTACCATTCACAGGAATGTTACCAGAAAATTGAGGGCCAGCTGGCTGCTCAGCAACTGGAGAGTCTCATATGCCAATGAATACAAGAGAGAAATCTTCCTTAAGAGTTTTAAGGACTGCAGAAGTTAAAAAGTTCTTAGTCCTGAGGTACCTACCAGGACAATGAGCATAAAACTATGTTATCCATACATTTCTCCAAGCTGAGTCCCCTTACAACAGTGCTAGTGACCTGAAGGCTAGTGGCATAGGTTTCACTGTTGCTAATAAAAACAGGATTTCACTGTACTCAGAAAAAGAGGCTTTACACTTTCACTGTAAAAAACATTAAAAAAAATTGGGTTTACAAAAAAAGTCTGTAGGCAGGTGACCAGCATTAGCTGAAATTGGCAATAAACTGATTATGACCATTGCCTAAGGGGCCTGGTAGCTCCTCTGTCCCACCTGCCAAGAAGACACCCTTTTTTTTTTTTTCCAGTGGCAAACATATCACTTGACTACAAATTTGAGAGAGACTTGGGGACACCCATCTAAAGTGATACTTAGGTGGACTACAGGTCTTTAAACCCAAGTGATCCACAAAAAGTCCACCTAATTGCTTGGGCTCCTCAGTTTTCACCAGCAGAGTTACTCAGAGGCCTAAAGTTTAGAACTGCTGCATCTTGGTTGAGCCAAATGTTTCAACAAGGTGTAGCAGCACAGCTCCATACCCAGAGCACGTATTCAGTGTCCAGGGCAGCGCTGCTGAGATGCTGATCACAGCAGCACAATCAGCCATCATTGTAGTTGCACCTATGTTTGCACCCCACCCCAGTTATGCTACCGGCTTTCTCATACCTACAGGTGTTTGGGATTCAGAAGCAAGGTGTCCTCGTGCCAGAGTCCTCTGAGGGGCCTCATCCAGGTTTGTGCTCAGAGCACACCTAACTCATGCAGACTTTGAGTTCAGCATCCACAGACACTTTCAGTTAAGATCATGCTAGAGTGGGGATGGTCACTGCTGCCACACATGTCCCATTTTTGGATCTGGCCCTCAGTGTCTGCAAGTCTGTCAGTTAAGTTAAAACAAAAAACATCCCCCAAGACTGTCAATTCTCAGATGAACCTGGATGGAGATTGACAGAACGAGAGCTCAGGATGAGACCTTGCAGGAAGTGATTACATTACTACTATGGGATACCTGGGGCAGCAAGTTTGCAGTACATATAAGCAGTCTGGGGACTTGGTCCCAGAAGGGAGTTTGTATAATGAGTCCTCATTCTAGACTAGTATTGTTTCTTCCCTGGAATAGCTGTAGTAGAAGTTGCCAAGGCTAAGAGGTAATGATGTATACCAAGTTTGTTTCTACTAGGCATGGTGGGCTTGTCTATGCTGAGTGAGTGGCAGTTCTTATGGATGGGACTGAACATGCCCTGCCGGCACCAGAATTTCACTCATGAGGCTGTTTCACATTCATCCACATTACCTTCTCTTAGGCTGACAAGAACATGCCAGTCTCAGGTGTATGGTGCATGTTCAGTCCCATTCCCTGCCAAGACCTACCAGCAGAGGCATGACTAGTGTGTTTTACATCAAATGACAGTCGGCCACAACTTGGTAGGTTTTGAGTCTAAGTAATTTGCAGTAAAGTTAGGTAAGTGTTGGTTACCAGTATCCCCAGTTCAGAGGGTTAAGGATAATGTTGTTAAGAATAAAGTGATCACTGCCAACAGCTGTGCAGTCAGGCTCCTGTTTGTACTTCTCACCCTTAAATTAGAGGACAGCATCTAGGACACATGGTTTGTCGCCTCCAGGCACTTGGTTCCTCAGAAAACTGAAAACCAAGTAGTCAGGAATGGTAGAAAGTGACAGGAGAGGAAGTGAGGACTTACAAAAGTAGAATATGGCAGACAAAGCTAAACAAAGATGCAATTTGTAGTCCCACAAGTCGGTAGTGCAAATAGCAGTGCTATGCCCCAGCCCCTCCACCTGCAAACACCTAGCATTCCCTTGAATGCAGAGGCATAACTAAAACTGAAAAGGTTTGCATCTCTATGCGCCCCTCTTTCCTGCATTCTCTGCCAGATTTGCCCCTGCAACTCTTAGCAGCATATTCCCTTTCTCCATGCATTCCTCTTCCCATGAACTACTGCTGCTGCTTCAACCCTTCCTGTTCCCTTCTCCTACCTCCTTACTGTAGCCGCTGCTCCTCTTGTTGCTGAATTTACTCCCAGCATCAGTATCCAGGGGACTGCAGTGGTGCAAATAGCCCCACCTTTCTGCTGCTGTCATCAGCTGATCCTGGAGCAGGGGGAGCCCCAGAGACATTCCTGCTTTACTTCTGCCTTGCATTCAAAAGAGCAGTTGTGCCTGGCTCAGCCTGGGACAATGGCAGCAGTGTGCAGATTCTTCCTTTCAGTGCCTTCTCCGAGCCTGTGGGGGATACCAGGTAGAGGTGGGGGGAGACAGAGGAGGAGGAGGAACCTGTGCACTACTGCTGCTGCTGCTACCCAGTTCCTCACACAGCTGCTCCCCACAGCCTCCAGCTGGAGTGGGACAGGAGTGGCTCAGAGGTTAACTGGACATGATTTAAGTGGTCTAGTTAGTGAGCTGATCATAAGTCTTACCAAGTTTTGGCCAGAAAGGGAAGACATGGCATAGAAATTGTACCTTTTTAAAGTAGTTTGGCTTCCTAACCACAGGCAGTCTTGGGGAAGGATGCTACTGAAATATGTGTGGTGTCTGGAGAAATCAGGCAATGTTAGATGTTAAAATATTTGGGCAGAGGGTATTTTAATGTCAGCCATTCTTCTAGGTCCAGCTACTCACTGGAAACAAATGACACCGATGCTCTTTGAGCGCTGTGTTGGTTGGAGGAGGCTTATTCATATATTTTAACGTTACCTACTATATTCAGTAATGCTTTGTCTCTAAGCAACCAAGCTAGATGCCAAGGAGAATTTCTAAGGACTGGGTCCAAAATCCATTGTACCAATGGAAAGGGTCTCATTGACCTCACTGCATTGTGGAGCAGACAGAGGCATGAGCTTTTACCTTATTTCTTACTTCTGTGGCCACAGGCAGCAGGGATAATTTTTATTTGTAGGACTACCTTTTTGTGTGGTGTTCATGTAAGCTTAGCACAAGGGGCCCCAACATATCACCACTGTACAAATAGAAAACAGGATTATGTTACAATTGGATACACCAAAGCTACTGGTTAAATAAATGTTAACTCTATGCAAAGCACGTATCGTAGGATCAAAGGGCTGGAAGGAACCTATGAGAGAATCTGTTCTGATCCCCTGTTCAAAGATGGATCATCCCTGACTAAACCATCCCAGGCAAATGTCCATCTAACCTCATCTTGAAAACTTCTAGGAATGGACACCCTCTCTAGGTGGCCTGTTCCAATGCTTGACCACCCTTATAGGCAGGAAGTTCTTAATCTCCAACGTAAATTTCCTCTGCTATAGCTCAGGGCCATTGTTCCTAGACCTGGTCACTGTGGCCACCAGGGAAAAACCCATCTCCATCCTCTTTATAATCTCCTTTCAGGTATTTGAAAACTGTTCTCAATCCCCTCCCCCACAGTCTTCTTTTCTGCACTCTAGATAACCTTTGTTTCTGCTTTTCCCCATAAGTCATGATTCCCAGGCCTCTAATCATTTTGGTTACTGTGGGGTCCAAGTATAGCCGGATGAGGTTTTTGGCGTGTTGACCGATGGAGCAGAATTAGGCACAGACGCGTATTGGTTAACTTGAAAATAACTACTTACAAACTGAAGTACAGGGACTTGCATAGATGTATGTAGTGTAGGTACCCTCTGTAGGCTGCAGACAGGGTAGAATTCTGCTGTTTCCGAGCATGCAGGGTACGGGGTATGTCGGGACGATCGGTGACGGGGAGTCGTCGGTGGGTGATCAGGCCTCCAACTTTGCAAGATGTATGCGGAACTCTCTTCCGAAGTACATGTGGAGTGCTCCGACTTGAGCAGAAACTGCCCTAGCTTTTATACGGCTAGCGAGCCAATTGCTAGTCGCCAGGTAGGAATAATTTACAACAAGCCAATCGGTAGCATGCATTCAAACGCTGCAATCGCCAGGTTTGGCGGGGACTGATCACTGCACCAAGGTTTTTCCTGCCGTACCAAGGGACTTTTGCACCGAGCAATCACGCTGTGCCCAGGAAATTCTGCTGTGCCGAGGAACTTTCAATCGCTGAGCACAGACAGTTACTCTCCACTAGACTCTTTCCAATCTGCCCTCATCTTTTTTGAAATGTGAGACCCAAAATTGGACATTCTACTCCAGGTGAGGGCTCACCAATGCTGTATAGAGCAGAAGAATCGCTTCCCTTGATTTGCAAATGACACTCTTGTTAATACACTCCTGAATGCTGTTGGATATTTTTTTGCAACGGCATGACACCTTTGGCTTATATTCAGTTTATGGTCCATTGTAACCCCCAGATCCTTTTCTCTAGTATTGCAACCTAGCTACTCATTCCCCGTTCTGTATCTGTGCTGCAGTTATTTTTCCCAAGTGCAGGACTTTGCATTTGTCCTTCTTGAATCTCTTCCAATTGATATTGGACCACTTCTCCAGTTTGTCAACATAATTCTGGATCGTACCCCTACCCACCAGAATGTCTGCAACTCCACCCAACTTGGTGTCAACTGCAAATTTGCTAAGTCTGCATTCAATCATATCATACAAATTATTGAGAGATTAAGCAACGCCAGACCTAGGACATATCCCTGGAGAAACCCTCTCAATACCTCCTCCCAATTAGACAATGAGCCATTGATGATTATTCTTTGAGCACAATAATCTAGCCAGTCATGTGTATCCACTTTACAATACTACCATGTAGTCTGTATTTCCCTAGATTTTCAAGGAGACTGTCATGGAAGGCTGTCAAAAGCCTTAATAAAGTTCAGGGGTTTAGGTTGTAGCTGTGTTGGTCTAAGGACATAGGCAGATGAGGTTTCTTGGATATCTTTTATTAGACCAACCCAAATGGTTGGAGAATAGTTATTAAGCAAGCTTTCGGGTTCAAAAACCCTTCGTCAGGCTAAGGAAGTTTCAGCAGT
>JAGPOW010001296.1:6895623-6916309 GCA_030014935.1 Caiman crocodilus | reverse complement strand
TCGGGGATTGCAGGTTTTCAGTCCAAATGATGAAGATGTCATCGATGTATCTTAAGTACAGCAAGGGTCTGATGGGGCAGTTCTTGAGGAAGTCTTCTTCCCGGTGGCTCATAAAAAAGTCGGCATATTGCGGAGCCATTCTAGTGCCCATAGCTGTTCCCATCATCTGGAGGAAGTGTTGATTATTAAAAGTGAAATTGTTGTGTGTGAGGATGAAGTGTGTAAGGTCAGTAATACCTTTGGGTCTGTATTCTGGGTTGTCATCTTGTTCCTGTATATGTCAAGAGAAGATATCTAAGGCAGGATTGGATGCCATCCTGGTGTGGGATGTTGGTATATAGGCTGGTAACATCCGTGGTGGCTAGGACTGTGTTGCTGGGACGGTGGTCTATGTTTCTAAGTTAATAAAGTTCAGGTATGTATCATATCCACTGCTCGTCTCCTCACCCCCCCTCCATTTACAGTACTTGTCTTGTTATCAGTTATCACTGAAGGAAATCAGGTTGGTTGGGTAAGGTGTAACTTTCTCTTGGTGAATCCGTGCTGGCTGTTCCTGGTCCAGGGAGTAGCAGTTTGCTCTTACACTCCCCACCCTTCCCAACACTTTACAGGGGAGACACCCAGTGGGCAGAGCAAACAGTGAGGCACTGGGTGACATAGGCAGCACTGCTGTGCTTCCACTGAGTTCTTGAGGAAGCAAGAATGACTTCTGGGTAAAATTAGTGATGTGTTGCATTACCCAGTGTGAGTGGGGTCTGGTAGAATTACTGCCTTGGGGAAACAGAAAGACTAAGTGCCCACTTTTTTTGGTTTGTATTTTCATTTACTTTAGTTAGTTTATCTTAACATGATGTCAACATTGCCAGTTTGTTAGGCATTTCCTTTGTACTGCATGAAATGAATCCACATTGATGAAGATAACAAGGTATCCCCAGAGTCGCCCTTTAGAGATAACTCATCTTGAGGCCTCCACCACCTACACAGTGAGGAGAGACTTCCTGGAGCGTAAGTGTCTCTTCTTGTTCTTTTTTCTCACAAAGCCTAAGTTTACACTTTTTCACCAGCTCTCTCTCAGTGGTACCCAGTGACAAGCACAATGCAGTTGGCACTGTCTTATTGGCATGCTGCATACCTCGGGGACAGCTTTGCCCCTCCTGAATAATTTGGACCCTTTCAACTCTTGCCTCTGAATAAAACGTTAGTCCTGTGGTTTCCAAGTGTAGTCATTCTAGATTTAAACAATAATAAAAATGCTCACACCAAAAGCTCTAGGCACCCTGATAATTAATTAGATTCACAGCAGCATAGCAATGAGCACCCAGCAGCATTGAATATTCCTATGTGGGTAACACATTAACATAGCCAGCAGCAGCATTAATCAATCACATAGAGATAACAAATATATTTGCCCAGCCTGCAGCCTGAAACAGTCATAAACAGGTAACAAATTAACTTCACCCACCACTAAATCAGAAGCAGCAAAAAAAACCTTGGGTGCCCTTCTCTTCCTCCTGGAACATTTTTAAGCCTTCCCCAAAACTATTCGAAATCCTGGCTCTTGCACTGCACCCGGAGGTTCATCACATTCAGGCTTGTTCGTACTGCAGGTTGGAATAAGATTACAATTTTGTAGCCCTTGAAGAGACTGCGTTGCCAGCCTCGCCTTTCTTTTATAATACAGAGGATTGAAATTGGGTGCCACTGCTGATTTAAGTTATGTCAGTGGCCTGGGGAGAGAGACAGGCCTGTCTTAGCCATTCGGAGCTTCTGAAGTTATAATAACCAATGCCTCAAACTCCATCCAGAGATCATTTTGCATCCAGTGCAGATCTTATAGTACTGTGATTGTGTGTTGTTAGTGGAATAGTCCATTGAATAAGAGAATCGCCTCCACATGTGGGGAAGGAGTAGCCTTGGGTACAGTGTGTTGCAAAAGTCTGATGAGAAGTGGGAGGGGGGTGAATGTAGTTAGATCAGTAGCTGAAAGGAAGAATTATTATCTTCTTTCAAGTGGTTGGTTGCTGTTGAAAATCATGTGTTAAAGAACAGGAATGGGTAGCTTGAAATCATCCCTAGACCTAGGTGAATTTTTGGGGGGAAGGAGGGAGAGTGAATTTACTTACTCACCAAAATATACAGTTTTGGCACAGCTGAAACTACTTATCATTGTGGGCCAAGCAGTTTGAACTGAAGTGGAAAAAATAATTTGGAAATGTCAAAAAAGGCTGTTCTGACACTTGTGAAACACTTCATTTTCAGACACATGCAATAAAAGCCAAGGGAATAAAGAATTAAATCCACAAAACTGCCGGAAGAGGAGAAGATAGGTCTCCAGGCTAGAGAGTCTTGCTTCTCCAGGGTCACACTGATCACTACGTTTGGAGCCAGGAAGGAATTTTACTTCAAGGACAGAGTGACACGAACTGTTGGAGATTTTTGTTTTCCTCCTGTAGTGCGTGGCATGGCCCTCTTCCTGGGATCTTCTGTATGTATATTAATTTACTACTGCTGTCTTGTTGCAGTAGGACGCAATCGGCAGTACCCTCTACCAATTGTCTTCCCTACCTTTACCCGGGACATGTCATAGGATGTTCTTGGTGTTTCTGGTATTGTGCCTTATAACTGTGGATGAGCATTTCAAGTAGTGATAGCAGGGGATTCTTAGGTAAATTGTTGCTTATGAATGTAGAGAACTGGACACCACGGCCCAGGCAAGTCCTGTATGCAGTGACTCAGTTCAAGTCCCTCTGCTGAAGACAACTCGTACTCAAATGTCCAGGGAGAGTGTTATAACCTCTAAGCCTGGAGCAGACTGCTTTCAGTCTATCCTGTGAATGCTGTTCCATTTTGCATGAGTTACTTGAGTTATTTGAATATTGATTAGGTCAGGAAGAGACTGTATGAAAGACCCTGCAGCCTGGTGATTTGGGTCCTTCTTTAGAAGAGAGGGAAGATAAGGGTTTATACTTAGCTCTAATTGCTAGGTTAATAGGACTGATTTGGGAATGATCCAAACTGGATTTAAAAAAAAAATATTTTTTTGGTGCAGGCTAAAAACTCAGCTGTTCATACAACCCTAGCCAATGACTTCCACCAAGAAGTAAACATATTCCTTCAGTAATCTAGTGTCCACTTAAAGCAACACTTACTTCAAATCGGTTAATGAGAATCAGGCCCCTCTATACACATACATGTCTATGTGAAATCTGTGTGTCTGTTCACAGGAGGCTCAGCAGAAAGACTTTTTAAAAATTCTTTGCTAATGCAGACTTCTTTCAAAAAGCAAGTGGCTGGCAGAATCGTATCAAATGTACACATCATTTTATTAAGAAGAAATGTACGCTTTCTAAGAGTTCTGGGGTTTGTGGCACCTGTTGCAGCATGTTAATAGACTTCTGGTATGAGAGAGATAATGAGTGATGTCATCTGCAGGTGTCTGCGCCTTGTGGTGGAGGTCTGCAGTTTAACATTGTATTTCACAAGATGCTGTTAGCCACATCTGTACTCAACTGTGAGGAGCATATTAACCAGAACGCTCGTGTGGAGGATGTTTTTAACCAACATATCCAAAGCAGCAAAAAGCCATTTTAAAAATGTGTTTTTCCTACTTTGCCTCATTATATGGCTTTGGGGAATAGTGTAAGCATACTTGCATCAGCATATCAGAGGGGCAGATATACAGACACCGTCTCAGTTTTCTCCTTTTAAGCTCTCTCTTCTTTAAACACGTCAGAAAAATGTTCTCCTTTTCAGATAATGATCTCATTTTTTTTAAATTCATATTTGCTCCTGTGATATCTCTAAGGTGTTTCACATGATTCATGAACAGCTTTATATTTGTTTATACTTCTGCATGTAGAAAAATTACAGTATTTATCATAAACTGCCTGGCTCTGTTGCTGTAATACAACAAAGGTCAGGTTCCAAAACTAATTCAGATAAAGCATCGTACTTAAGATGTGTGGCTTAAACTGATTTTATCTGCAGTTAGACTCAAGTGAAATGTTAGTGCTGTCACAATGAGTTTGTGAAGTGTGAAGCAAAAGTCCCCTTTTTCAGACCTTTATTCACATAGCTAAAAATGTAATGTGTAGGTGGGTATTATAGTGTCCTGCAAGATGTATAGAACTTTGTGCCTGGGACCATATGTGAGCCAGCACTGAGATGAAATTACTGTCACCCACATGCCCCATCTGACCAATTGCCAATTCTTGCCTTCTATTCCCCTCCTCCGTTTCAATACCTGGCAGCAACCATCAGGACAGCTGCTCCTCCAGCCACAGCTGGTGCTGTTTGTGTCTTGAAGAAGGATGGAAGCCATTCAGCAGCATCTCCTCCAGCAGCACATTCTTGCTGGAGTCACAGAAATTTCTTCCCTCCTGGCAAGGAGCCTCCACTGCTTCAGTGGCTCAAGATAGTAGCTGAGGTGATTTCTGGAGCCAAGGCAAAGCCCACATCCACATTCCCAACTGAGGACCGTTCATACTGGGTGGCAGAGGCTATCTCTGAAGCACAATGTGATACGGGCTCTGGGGCAACAGGAGACCCAGCTCACCTGGGTGAGGAACAGGCTGTCCTCAGGGACAGGGAGAGGTGCCTCTAGGCTTTTGTTTATCCCACTCCACCTGTACTTCTCTCCCTGGGCTTTGAAGTGAGTCTACCCTAGTTATCAGGAATCATCCCCAGCCCAGTAACCCAAGGGGACATCCTTCTATTTTAGCTGCTGTCTGGGTGAATACGAAGCCTCCTAATCCACAGTGCTGCACTGCTGCTGCTTTGGTGCAATCTGGACTGGCCGTGCACTGCCATGTCATGCCTAAGCCATTACACAGAGCTGAAAGGCAGTGGGGACATCTCCCAGTCTGTGCCTCCACTATTCTGCCTCTGTCAATCTCACCACGTACTGCGAGACCCTTGAGGTAGATAGCTACTAGGCCTATGCAAAACAGCAAGTATTTGAGTTGGATTCAGCCAATTCAGAGGACAGTGATTTGATTCGGACATTTGGATCGCTGTCACGATTCAATTAGGCTGAATCGGATCTGGAAGATTCAATGCCACTTCGGAGATTTAACCACAGACTAAACAGGCATCTGACAGCTGCCTCCAGCCGGTAAGTGTGTTGGGGTTGGGGAAGGAGG
Source organism: Caiman crocodilus (assembly GCA_030014935.1). Classification (NCBI taxonomy): domain Eukaryota; kingdom Metazoa; phylum Chordata; order Crocodylia; family Alligatoridae; genus Caiman; species Caiman crocodilus. The sequence continues at coordinate 6,911,168 of JAGPOW010001296.1, read as the reverse complement.
GGAGAGGGGATGTGGGGGAGGGAGGGATTGGGGCTGGGACAAGCTGCCCAGGCGGGGCAGGGGACGTAGGACTTGGAGGGAGGCAGAGGGTGCAGGATGCGGGTACGGCAGTGCTGGGAGCATAGGTTCTGCCCTGCTAATGCTTGCCCAGCCAGGGCATGTTGGGGGGTGGGGGATGTGGGCGTGGCTCGCTCCTAGTGGAAGGGGGCAAGTAGCAGCAGGGCATAGCCCCTGCCCCCTACACTGATGCACCTGCATCCCGCGCTCCCCCATCCTGGTTGGCAAGCGGTGGCAGCGTCTGCTCCCACGCCCCAGCTTGCAAGCAGCGACAGGGCAAAGCCCCCACTCCCAGTGCTGATGTGGGCTCACTCCAGGTAGAAGGGGGCAAGCAGCAGCAGGGCATCAGCACTGGGAGCAGAGGCTTTGACCTGCTGCTGTTTGCCAGCCAGGGCAGGGGGGCAGGCACTACTGCCGCTTGCCAGATGGGGCGGGGGAGTGCAGGACACCAGCATGGCAGTACTGGGGGCTATGCCTTGCTGACACTTGGAGTGAGCTACGCCAGGATCCAGCTGGGCAAGCGGCAGCAGGGCAGAGCCTCCGCTCAGAGCGCTGCTGTGCCCACATCTCGCACCCCCGTGCCCCAGCTGTGCAGCTTGTCCCTGCCTCAGCCCCAAACCCTCCCCCCACAACCCCAGCAGACTTACCAGATGAAGGCAGCTGTCAGCTGCCTATTTAGTCTATGGCCAAATTTCTGAATTGGCTGAATCGATTCGGGAAAGCTTCAGAAAAGATTCAGAGGCTTCGAATCAATTCAGAGCTTTTACTTGGCCTCTCAATTCAATTTGGATTCGATTTCCCCGAATCAGGCCAAATCTCTTCTGAGTCTAATTGGCTACCAAAGTTTTGTGCAGCCTAAGTCGAGCAAAAGGTGCCTTAGAGGTAGCCTGGTTCAGAGGCATGAGCTTTTGTAGTAGTATTGCCAATTCTCATGATTTTTGGCATTGTTCTTGAAGTCTATGCTTCGGGAATGTGAAAAATTTAGCCCTTTCTTTTATCTATATATTTAAATATAAATCTGTAAAAAGAAAGATACATTTTTCATGTTCCTGAAGCATAGACTTTAAGAACAACACCAAAAATCTTGCAAGTTGGCAGCACTATAGGCAACAACCCACTTTGTCCAGTCTATGAACGGATTCAACATACGATGAAGTAGGCTGTTGCCTACAAAAGCTCATGGCTTTCTGAACCAGTTATTTTCTAAAGTGTCACCTTGCTGTCCCTTCTGTAAGAACTGTGGTAAGACTCAGGACTTCCTGGGCCTTTCTGAGGGTGCTCTATTAGGCTTTCTCCTTTCCCAGCTGAGTGGTTTGGAGGGAAGGGGTACCCGTAACAAGCCAGTGCCTGACCACGCTGCCCATAGGAAATGGCAGTCCCTCAGCTTTGTCTGGGATTGCTTCCTTTGAGTGGATGGGTGTCACCCAGCTCTTTTGCAGAGACTATGCCCTGTCAGTATAGGGGAGGTACCCACGGTCACAAAAGGCTCATGACCAGCTCAGGGGACAGTGAGCTATCTGTCATGGATGGAGCTAGGGTCACAGGGCACGTGCTGCAGGGGCACACGCTCCTGATCAGACCAGTGGAATAAAGCATGCCTGACTGCTCTGGGTGGGGTGGCACAAGAGCTTGTGCAGCCCTTCCCAGAGCCTGGTCTTCCCTTGAAAGCTACAAGTAAGAGGCTTCTTTACAGGAAGTGGACAGAGTGGACCATTGTGCTTGCCAGGGACTATTTCCCCAACCACCAGTGCCAGTGGGCAGCAAGTGGGAGGAAGGTTCTCCACGTAGCAACTGGATAGGGCGACACCAGTCTTTCTGCAGAGTCTGCCTGTGTGCTGATTGAGAAGTCACAGGGTTAGAAGAGGCAAGAGATCCAGTCCCTTCTTTCCCATCTGATGCAGAGACCCAGAAGACTCTTCTCTCCTGAAATCTTTGGGTATTTCTTTATTTCCCCCCAATAAAACAGCAACATTACTTTCCCCCAGCCCTGGACCTTTGACCCAAATTCTCCAGGCTTGTGCAAGGGGATTGTGCAAAATCAGGGGCATTTGTGGAGGTTACATGGAACCACCTTGTCCTAGAGAAGGTATCGCAAGATAGAAATGGCACTTCAGCAAAGTTCAATAAGTCTAGGTCACAGGGAAGCAGCTGAAGGTGACTGGGAATTACCTCACAGCAGAATTTCGGGGTTGAGTAGAAGTGGAGGCATTAACCACTGGGTTCTGGCTGCCTATCACCAAATTTCTGGATTGTGATCCCTATTGGGAATGCAGCAACAGGGTCAGTAATGGCAATGTTAACTCTTGCATTGAGACAGCAGCTCAAGCACCCATAGGGATTAACGCCTGAGCCTCTGTGTCAGTGCAACAAACACATGGGGGTTAACCCATCTACTGCAGTGAGAAAGGCAGCAGTAGCGTTATCTAGCCCACAAGGAGCTCAGTGGTCTGGATTTAGCCTGCCAACCCAAATGAATTTAACACTCTGATATAAGAGTCCCCCAAATCACCTCTCTCACACACAACTGCAAGAAGCAAAATATCCAAAAGTTGTAACATTTACTTTTCTTGTTAAAGCACCAACAATACCCTTTCATGCCATTGATAAAAGCAAGGGAGATAAGGGTGCTGCCAATGCCCTCTCCCTTCAATCACAGGTCAGCACTTGGTTATGCTCAGAAGGTCCCAGGAAGAGGACCCTTCCCACACTACAGAGGAGAGCAAGCCCCCTGCACTCAAACAAACAATCTGTGCTGACCTGATCCTGATGTAAAATTCCTCCTGAGCCCAAATATGGTGATTTACGTGACCCTGAGTGGAAGGGCAAGACCCATTAGCTAAGAACCTACAGGTTTTCTAAAGACCGGCAGGAGCATCAATGTGCTCCTGGCCCCAACTGGTAACTAGCAAAAACCCTTGGGCAAAGGATTAGCAAATGCCTTTTATGTTACAGGATCTACTTTTTACCCCAATCTGGGAACCGCAGACAAGACTCCACATATCCTCCATGTGCTGATTGTTATGTCAGAACGCTCTGTGCTCTTCTACCTTCCACAAACTTGTCCAAATGAGTGTTAGAGATGCAGTTTCCTTGCCCACACCATTTTGCTTAGAAGGCTATTGTACAACTCCATTCCTTATTGCTAGAAATTTCCAATCCACAGCTTCAGGGTTCTAGCATGCTGCTCGGTGCATGCTCTCTTTCTTAGCCTAAATGTTTGGGGAAGGAAGGGTGTAGCCCCTGGGAAACTCTCTTTTGACATAGCACTAAGGGCCACTGATACCTGGGTAGATCTACGTTACACCTAGGGAATCTACCTACAGACAGCTCTGTTCTCAAACAGACGTCCCACCTTTCAGTCAGACTGAATTGTCCAGGCAGTAATTCAGGGCCTCTGCTAGTGTAGACTGGAGGATTGGGGCTCCACTGGAGGGAGTTGGGAGTCCATGGGTCTGAAGTATGACCATTTTGGCAAACAGGGAAAATATACAGGCATTTTCACAGACGCACAATTGCACTGTACTGAAGCTCTGGGGTGTTGGAAGGGACTTGGGTTTTTCAAGTGCATGAATTTTGGAGACAAGGTTCCTTCAGTGAATTTGATATCTTTTATTAGACCAACCCAAATAGTTGGAGAATAGTTATTAAGTAAGCTTTTGGATTCAAAAACCCTTCGTCAGGTCAGGCTAAGGAAGTTTCAGCAGTCGGTGTGTGCTCCTCCTGGATGGAGTGACAATTAAATAATTTTGGTGTACATGCTAAAAAAAAAAAAAAATCCAAAACCAAACTGGTGTGGGGAAGGCATCAGAATTGAAAAAAGCAGACTCTTTCCCTGTGAGATGCCAATGTATCTATTTCTAGATTTAAAATTAACTTTTGGTAAAAAGGGTTCTGTCTTACTGCAGTTGTCATCTTTAATGTAAGAAATTATATTACTCTTATTTCCTAGTATATTACTGCTGCTCAAAGATTATTTTTTGGATAACTATTAGATGAAAGTAGTCGTAGAGCATGGAGTTTATGCTTTATGTAAGTCAAATCTGTAGAAATTTGCCAGATACAAAGGCAGATGCACACTTCAGAATGTATATGAGGCCTTTGATATTTATCAAATGTTATATCTCATGACAGATAACAGAGCTGAAGCCAAGGCTTTGAGGTTTTAAAAGGAGGGAAACACTTGCTTTTTGTTAGTCAGAGCATAGATAGCTTTCTGTGGGCTGATTTAGCAAAATGAAGTGCTGGTGTGAGAGTGTGTAGGTAGGTGAAATGAATTATCTAAGACAATTAATTTTTAATAGTTTAATGGAGCTCCTCAGTATTTGCATGGGGTGGGTGAAACCCAAGCAATGCTGACACCTATGGCAAACCACTGGCTGGTTGAAAAGTGGTTGGGATTTTATCTTGTGGGTTCAGAATGGAGAATCCTTAAGAGGATGGAGGGGAAGACTCACAAAAAGACCATTTCCATGTTTTGTGTCTGAGGCAGCAAGAAAAATTGCCTATTTTTGATCTGGATCTGAGCCTTGGGCTTCTGCAATACGTGAATGTTATGTAATGCCATCCACCTGCATCCTGACTGGATGTGAACAGTGGTCAGCAACCATGGAGGAGGTTCCCCTGATTCAGCTGGAGTATGTGAAGTGCTTCTCCTTAGTGGAGGTATTGCTCATAAATACATGCATCTTCAAGGCCAGGATGGCTAGGGTGACCACTGCCGTGGGGGTGTGTGTGTGTGTGTGTGTGTGTGTGTGTGTGTTGGCACAAGGCTGGAGCACTTACTAGCCAAGTGGTGCAGATACGCTGGACTTGCTAACACCATGACAACATACACAAGTTGATTATTATACCCAGACCTTTTTGTTGAAGCTGGAGGCACCTGTGTCCTTACAGCTGCAGCTTAGTCTCAAGGCTCCCTCCTAATTGACAGTTTCTTTCTCTCACCTGCCATGAAACTTTCTTGAATGACTTTTCCCTGGCAGGCCCTCTCCTGGGCACCAGCTGGCTCCATCTTACAAGCTTCTAATTAGAGCTGTATAGACATGCCTGCTCTTAACAGCGTCTCCCTTACTGACTCCAGTTACAAATCACTATGCACAGGATCATTTGTACTCTCTGGTAACATGCGATAGCTGGGATTCTTAGCCCAGAAGAAAAGTCACCCCTGTCAAGAGAAGCCATCTTTGCTGCATCAGTTAAAGCACTGGGGTGAGAAAAGGAAACATGTTCTAGGTTGCATATATCAAGCAACCCTAGACATAGCCATTAGGCAACGTGCTAATGGTAAGTCCCATGATGGCTGAGTTGCATATTAGAACAAGCCTGTGTACGAGGGACAGCTCACAAAGTCAGTCTGACCCAGATGTTAGCAGGTCATTCACTTTAATGCTCACTGACAGCTCTCTTCTTTCCCAGGTTTCACTGCTTTTCTTATCACATTTCTCTGAAGGGTCTTCCTGAAGTCCCAAGTCCCATGGCTACTATTCAGCTCGCTTTAGGCTGGTTTTCTCCTAGCTTCCTTCCCAAGTGTTCCATTTACACCTGCCTCTACAGACCGCATACAAGCACGTGTCATTCGTCGTTCAGAGAAACCTCTTTAGTGAACGACCATGGCTTGTTAAAGTCCCTTTGATAGGAGTAGCTTGGCTACTTCTGTGTCCAGCAGATACACTTCTAATTGGCCATTAGTCTGTATTTTTCATTATCTTACCTTGAAATTCGCTGGACATGTCAAGGCTGTCTTCATCAAAACTCAGCAGCAATATTGGTGGTTGCCCTCAGGTCAGTATTACTAGGTGGGATGTGGGAAGCTGCAATGTGGAATTCTTAACAAAGTGTCCAGGAGGGTTTCAAAGGGAGGAGTGGATATGCAGGAGGGCTGTCCCAGGAGTATCCAGCTGAGGCCTCCTTCATGCTTTATTTTTAATTGATGACATACTGGGTCACGTAATTCCAGCTGGCTATGACACACATCATTCTCTCCCCTTTCCATGTGGCGGTCATGCTAATGTGATGGCTGATAAAATCCATATATATGTGTGTGTGTGTGTATGCATATCTCCAAAGAGTTGGAAGGGACTTCGAAGGTCATTTGGTCCAAGCCCCTGCAGGAATACAGGAAGGTAACTTCTAAATCATCTCTATCTAGTGCTTATCCAGCTTCTTCTTGAAAATTTGCAACTTTCCTGGGTACTTTATTCCACTGCCTCACTGTTCTAACAGTAGGAAGTTTTTCCTGAGATCTAATCTAAATCTACTTTGCTGCAATTTAAAGACATTACTTTATATCCTGCATTCTGCAACAAGAGAGAACAGTCGCTCTCCCTCTACTTTATGACACTGGCATCAGAGCTGTACTGCTACCTAGTGTGTCCACAGGTGGCGGGTAGCGGCATGACCTTCAGGGAAGGTTAACTGCAAAATAAGCAGGGGTAACTCTGATGAATAACCAGTTGTGGACCACTAGTGGCAACACTAGTAGGACATGGTAGGGGAGGGGGATGGCAATGCTTTCCCTCCTGAAAAGCCACATATATCCTTTGACAGCGCTGTGACACAGTGACTACAGGTCGCCATTGTACTAAACCTGCCCAGCCCTCAGCCATAGGTCTATAAATCCTTAACGGTGGCACAGCAGGCTTGTGGTAACATGGGCACTGTGACACCCCCTGTGGCTGTGTGGGTCCTGCTGGGCTCTGAGTCAGCTGCTGCCCTTCCTAGATTGCTTTCCTGCCACACCTTGTTCTTTTGAAAACTGAGTAAGGGAGGCTGCCCAAAGGCCTTAGAGTGAGGCTTACTCCCAACAATTCCCGCTCTGGGTTTCTCCTGGATCCCACTAGTCACAATCCAGCCCTCGGGTCTGACAGGTTCCTCTTGGCCTGACTACGCTCCTGTAGGGCACCTGCAGCCTTAAGGGCAAATTGTGTGGCTCTGTTCCTCCCCTACACCATATCCCAAGCCTCATGGGTGTTAGCACTATGACGTTAAGTTCACACACTTGTCCTCCTTGGGACCTTGGACCCCCAGGTCCCTCACTCAACCTTTTCCCCGAGTTCTTGGACCCCCTTGGCATCCCATGTTTGGCCCTCTCTGGGTTCCCAGACCCCTGGACCAGCTTGCAACCCCTCTCAGACTCATGGATCATAGTTCAGCTCTTGCCCCTCCTCTTGGCTTGTGGACCCTCTGGCCGGACTGTCACCCACATCCCCTGGCTCCTGAACCTCTAGTTCCCACACTCAGACACTCTCTCTGTCTTTAGACCTTCCACTGCATATTTAAAACTGCAGTTTTTCACATCCCGGCCATTGGGTGTGACTGGCAAGCAACAGGGCCCCTCTGCCAATCACAGTTGGTGGGAGGGAGGTTAGCAGGGGGTACATAGAGGAAACTCCAAGATTAAAGAAGCTTGCACACTGTGCACTTCTGGCATGAATTCCAAAGATCCCTATTGTGAGGTCTGGAAGCTCCTAGTCATGAACTAGTATGAAGGTGGTAGTTACAAGAAGGTCATCTAGCACTTGGATGAGGCTGAATACGATTCGGCAACTGTAGCTGCAACCGAACAACCTTCTTCAAGATCCACTCTGTTCAACCGCATGGGGACAAGGTTAGAAAAGATTCCCTAAACATAGCTTGTCTACCTTCTCCCTGACTGGATAAGTGCTTCCAGTAGGATCACCCTTACTGTGGTCAAAATCAATGAAGACCTGAAACATCAGGACCCTCATGGGAAATCCTAATAGATCCATCCAAAGCACCACACCATAATCATGGCTCGAGACCTCAGACAACACAACATCGACTTTGCTGCACTGAGTGAGACCTAGTGGGAGATGGGCAGCTTAAAGACTATGAAAGTGGCTATACCTTCCTCTAGAAGGGTAGACAGGAAGAAGACTGCTGGCCTCAATAAGTTGGCCTTGCCATCAAGAATGAACTCATAAACCAACTCAATGAGCGTCAAATTGGAGTTAATGAGTGCCTCGTGACTCTCCATCTTAAACTGGTGGGGCACCAATACACCACTATCATCAGTGCATATGCTCTGACCCTTGATGTTGCTGATGAAACCAGGGAGGAATTCTATGCCAACCCTGACCAAGCCTTTCTGATATTCTGGAGGGAGACAGACTTATTCTTCTTGACAATTTCAATACCAGAATCGGAAGGGACTTGAACCTCTGGAACGGAACCATCATCAAGGAAGGAGTGGGAAAAGTCAACTCCAACAGAATCCTCCTCCTGACCAAATGGATGAAACATGGACTCACCATTACCAGCACCATGTTCTGCCAGAAAAACAGTCACAAGATATCATGGCCACACCCACGAGCTAAGCAGCAGCACCCAATTGACTACATCATTGTTTGTGCCCAGGATCACAAAGATTGTCTGTGTCACCCAAGCCATGCTAGGAGCTGATGATTACTGGACTGATCACTGACTCTTCTACTCAGTTATGTCACTCAGACTGGCTCCCAAAAAACAGCTGCAACAGAAGCAAAGCCCAAAGAAGATCAATGTTGAAAGATTCAAGAACCCAGTCAAGTGAGACCTCTTCCACCAGCACTTCAATGAAAAACTGTCAAATTCCAATCAACAACAATGGGAGGATGTCAGCAGCACTTGAGTTGCCTTTAAGTCCACCATCATGAGTGCCTCCGAAGAGACACTTGGATTCTCTACCAGGAAACATCAAGACTGGTTTGATGAGAATGGCTGGGAGATCCAAGAGTTCAATGATCAAAAGCACACAGCCTTTTATGCTTGGCAAACAATATCAACTCCAAGCAAAAGATATTGAATCTCCAATAAGCCGAGGCACAGGTCCAAAGGGGGACCTGTCATATGAAGAACAGATGATGGGAAGATAAGGTGAAGCAGATTCAACATTTTGTTCACATCCACACTATGCATGGTTTTTTCAGTACCGCCAAAGCCATCTACAGCCCAAGCACTCGGGGACCAGCCCCCTTAGGACATAAGGATGGAGGTGACCTGATCAATGAAAGGGGAGCCATCTCAATAGAGAATCTGTTGATGAGTGTTCTCAATTCTATCCTGCAACACCCAGTCAGAGACAATGTTGGCATCCCACCAAACCTTGAAAAGGTGTGAAAAACCATCAGGCAAATGAAGAATGAAACGGCATCTAGAGCTGATGGAATCCCTGACAAAAACTTCAAGCAAAGTAGAGGAACTCATATCACAGCTCTATGTCCTCATCTTAAGGGTTTGGAATGATGAGGAAATCCCAAATGCCCTTTTCCAGTTATCTGGGACCTCTTCCAATCACCACAAGTTTTGAAAGATGATGGCCAGCAGCTCTGCAATCTCATCAGCACCCTTGGGTGTATCCTGTCTGGCCCCATGGATTTATATCTGTTCATTTTTTCTAAATAGTCTCTAACCTGTTATTTCACCCCTGTTGGCTGTTCACCACATCCCCAAACTGTGCTGCCAGGTGCAGCAGTCTGGGACCTGACTTTGCCTGTGACGACTGAGGTGAAAAAGGCATTGAGTACTTCAGCTTTTTCTACATCCTTTGCCACTAGGTTGCCTCCGTCCTTCTGTAAGGGACCAACACTTTCCCTGACCTTTCTCTTCTTACTGACGTACTTGTAGGCAAGGTTCCTTGGGTGAATCTGATATCTTTTATTAGACTAACCCAAATAGTTGGAAAATAATTATTAAGCAAGCTTTCGGGTTTAAAAACACTTCATCAGGCTAAGGAAGTTCCTGCAGTTGGTGCGTGCTCTTCCTGGATGGAATGACAAGTAAAGAAGCCACGGGCTGGGCTGGTCTGCGTACAAGACGGGTAGTCAGTGAAAATGTAGACTGAGGAGTCAATGGGTGAGAGGCAGGCAGGGGAGGGGAGGAAGAGAGAAAGAAGGGAGTTGAAAGGGGAGAGATACCTGGGGAGTCGGATGTTAGGCAGGTTATTGCGCTAAGTTCACACAGTTATAATGTGTCATAAATTCAATGTCTATATTTAGTCTATGATTTTTAGTATCCAGGAGGTTGACGAAGTGGAGTTCATAGGCTTGTCTCTGGGAATGTTTCCTTTGAGGATCAGGACTGAGAGATTGGAGAGAGTGGTTTTCTTGTGAAAAGAAAAGATAGTTGCAAGAACCCTCCTGACCCATCTACTTCCACTTGCGGAAAAGCTCTTCCTGGAATCTCAGTGTAGGCTTAGGACATCAAGAGGCACAACTGATATGATCTTCACAGCTCGCCAGCTGCAGGAAAAATGTGGGGAATAGTATAAACCTCTCTACAGAGCCTTCTTTGACCTCATGAAAGCCTTTGACTGCCAACCAAGAAGTGCTGTGGAAGATCTTTCTGAAGTATGGATGCCCACCTAAATTCGTCACCATTCTTTTCCTGCTTCATGACAGTATGTGAGCAATGGTTCTCACTAACAGATCTATCACAGATCCCTTTGAGGTTAAAAAAGGAGTTAAGCAGGGCTACATCATTGCTTCAACACTCTTCTTGATGCTCCTTACCACAATGCTACATCTGATCATCAACGGGCTTCCAGCCAGAATGGAGCTAAACTATCAAATGGGTGGTAAGCTATTTAATCTCAGCCAGCTCTGAGCCAAAACCAAGATCGCTGCAATCTCAGTCATTGAGCTTCAGTACGCTGATGATGCTGTAGTCTGTGCCTGCTTGGAAGCAGACTTTCAGGCAATCATCGATATCTTTGCCAAGGCACGCAAGAAAATGGGACTGACACTTAACATTCAGAAGACTAAGGTCTTCCATCAACAACCTCTTAATAAGCAGTCCCCAGCTCTGGTAATTTGGATTCATGATGAGGTTTTGGAGAACATTGAGTATTTCCTGTACCTTGGAAGCCAAATCTCATTGAAGGATAACATTGACAAAGAAATCCAACATTGCCTCAAATGCACAAGTGCAGCCTTTGGACACCTGAGGAAATGGGTGTTTGAAGATCATGACATCAGATCTTAAACCAAGTCATGTTGTGATCCCTATCTTACTGTATGGAGCTGAGACATAGACAATGTACAGGAAACATCTCAAGTCATTGGAGAAGTACATCAATGCTGCCTGTGAAAGATCATTTGAATCCAGTAGGAAGACAGACATCAGCCTCCTCTTGTGAGCAAACATAATGAATACAGGTAACTCCCGCTTAGCGCTCTTAATTGGATACTGAAAAACTGAGCATCAATTGAAACAAGCATTAAGTGAAACCAAAAGTATTTGACAACCCAAGATGGGGACCGCAATTGTTTTTAATGACCCAAGATAGTGACTGCAAGCGTTATAACAAAACTCACTGCGCACTAAGTGCAATTAGGTATCAATTTCAAATGAGCGTTATAGCGAACAGTGCTAAGTGAAACACATAAAGTGGGTGTTGCTTGTATCACAATAATCCCACGTCAATTTAGTTGGGCTGCCCATGTCATCTGTATGTCCAAATCCAGACTCCTGAAGCAAGTTTTATTCTCCCAGCTCAGTCAAGGTGTACGCTCAAGAGAAGGGCAGAGAAAACACTTCAAGGATGTCCTTGAGGCCAACTTGAAAAAATGCAACATTGACTTCAACTCATGGGAGACTCTCACCCAGGACCATCCCAAATGGAGGAAGAGTCTGCTGCAACGATCTCCATACTTTGAAACCTTATGATGAGAACAGGAGATGGAAAAGCAGGAGTGGCAGAACTAGTGTGTTGCAGACCAAATCGAGAATCTGGAGCCACGCATCCAACATGGAAAATACATGCCTAAGTTGCAGCAGTGTCTCATCAGTGCTCTTTGGACCCACAGATAAGACAATCATGGAAGACAGTCATCCTCAACTGTAACGGACTTATGAAGAACAGAATTTCATCTGAAAACTGTTCTCATGTTTCCCCTGAATCTCCTTTTCTGCAAGCTAACCATGCCTGGTTATCTGAACCTTTCCTCAAATGGCTTTGCTTTTATCATTTTTGTTCCCTGTCTCTGAACCTTCTATAACTGCTCCACATGGTTCTTACAAAGGGGAGCCTAGAACGCCACACAGTACTGTAGATGCTAATTGGTATCAAGTACAGTGACACTATCGCCTCAAGTGTCTAATACATAATACTCCTGAAGCTGAAACACAAAGTTGAAGTTGCTTTTTTTTTGCACCTGTATCATTGCTGAATTGTACTGAGTCTGTGCTATGTCAAAAACCTTAGATCAGTGATTGTCATCCTTTTTAGATTCAAGGCATTCCCCATTAGACTCAAGGCACCCTTCAGGAAATGCCAGCTCTTAACTTTAACTCATTTCTTAACTACAGAAAAGTAATAGAGCAACTATTTTGTTGCAAAGGACACAGAAAGACCACAACAAGTCTGCATCACATTTTTGACACTGTGGATTCCTATTTGAAATCTGTAGGCTTATCTTGTGAATCATTTTTAGGTGTTTGCATACTTAACAGTGCTAATATTGGGTATGCTGCAACACGCTTAAAAAGGTTATATGGCACCCCAGGATGCTGTGGCACCATGGTTGAGAATCAGTGCTCTAGATACTTCCCAGCAATACTGCCACCCTGCCTGTTGTCACTTGTTTTGCATTTGCGCCTTTGATTGCTCTTCCAGAGGAGTGACACCTTGCTTTAGTCTGCATTGAACTTCATCCTGTAATCTCTAGCCCAGATTTCTAATGTATCAAAATCCTTCTGAATTCTATTCCCATTTTACTTCTATGTCCACGAATGTATTAGTTGGTGGCAGGCAAAGATGACGGGGTTATGCATGTGTGCGTGCACGTGCACATGTGTGTGTGTAGCATCTAATGAAGTGAGCTTGGGATCAGCAAAGCTTATGCTGCACATCAATGATTTAGTTAGTCTATAAAGTGCAAATCAACTTGCCTTCTGCCTGATTTAAGATTAACACTGCTAACTATCTCTCTTTATACACACACATTTATATGCATGCATACACCATATTTTCTTGTACATCACATTCCTCCAAATAAAACAAGCCCATTGTTTTGAGGAAGGCATATTGAAAAGAAATGTGGGTTTTTTTTCCCCCAGAGGTATGGTTGCATAGAGCAGGGACAGAGCCTAATCTTTGGCTTGCTCACCCTCCCCTTACTGCGTAAACAGAAATGGAAACCATATTCTTAGCACTAGCTTCTGTTTTTGAATTGGGGACACTAGGAATTGTCAGACTAGATCACACCTATCTTTTCCTTTGCCCCATCTCCAACAGCAACCTGCACTGGCAACTACAAAGGAAGCGATAAGCAACTCACACTAGATATGGGATAATTCACTCAATTATGTAGATGTATGGTGCCTCAGTCACTGGCATTCTAGTTTTTGGATGTCACTGAAGATTAAGGCAGGAATTGACTCTCTGTGGGGTGCTCCAGAAGTGCTCCTGGAGTTTCCAACAAGGCCTGGCAGTGTCACACAATCATTTCTCCAGTGTCTGTTTGGACCATTGGTTCAGTTTCTTGTTGACCAACTTAAAAGTTCACTGTTGTTATAATTTTTGCTGGGTTGTGCTGCTTTTTTGATCTTACTTTAACATTTCACTCAATTTTCTTTTCTTGGTCAAGATCTGGGGCCAAAGTCTTGCTGATATCTTTGCATTTTTATAGATTCATAGATGCTAAGGTCGGAAGGGACCTCAGCAGATCATTGAGTCTGATCCCCTGCCCCAGGCAGGAAAGAGTGCTGGGGTCAGATGACCCCGGCTAGGTGCTTGTCCAGTCTCCTCTTAAGGTAGGGGAGAGAAAGCACCACCTCCCTCGGAAGCCCATTCCAGATTCTGGCAACCCTGACTGTAAAGAAAGTCTTCCTGATGTCTAATCTGAATCTGCTCTCTGTCCATTTACAGCAGTGTAGCTACTACTGCGGCATCATAATTATTCCTTCTTTGTATTCTGTGAGATCCTTTAGATACAGCACTGTACCCTCACTTCTTTGGGCTTGTCTCTTTTCTTTACAGTTTGTAGGCAAGTATAATATCCCCCACCTCCACCCCCTTCATTCTGCCATGTTTCTGCGATGCCTCTTTTACTACAGCCCGTGTCTGTTGCAGGAACACTACTTCACTTTTGTTTGTTTTTTAACTTCTAGCACTTATTATAGGTACTTAGTTTTGATTCTTGACCAAGAACCAAATAATTCATTTTTTTGTTCTCAGCCCCTTTATCATTTGCATCCTGAATTGTAAAAGATAGATATACAATACCAGCAACTTTAACAGCCATTTCTGGTTGACTGATGTGTTCTTTGGCTTCTGCCAGTTTTCCCACCTCTTAGCTTAAACTCTCTTTCAACATCTTGTTTTTACTACTTTGATCAAAGCGGAGCCCTTTCCTTGCAAGTTATTTCCCTTTCCCCACAATGTTCCCCAGAGCCTACTAAATTTAAACCCCTCTTCTGTACACCTTCTTTTCAATGATGCATCATAGATATACATGAGAACTGGAAGTATTTCAGAGATTGCAAATGGCTTCAATTTTTGTGGCCTTTTAATGATTTGGGGAAAAGTCTTATTATTATGATGTAAGTTTTACTCCCTCAAAATCTTGCAGGCTGTTAACAGTGACATTTAGAGCCTACCTCCCCTCAGTGCCTAGCTCTTGTTCTGATCTCTAGACGGGAGTTCTTGTCCCAAGACTATTTTTCATACTCTGTCAAAGATATGTAATGACAGTGATGTTATATCTTCTTCACCTTTGTTAGCTGTACAAAAGATGATGATGAATGATGATGAAAGTAGGTGATTAGCACAGAGATTTAGATGGCCTGATAAACTGAACATAATTAAATGAAATACATTCGATAGAGCCTAATAAAAAGTCCGGTAAGGTCAAACAAGGTGGACTGCATTTTGGGACTATGGTTTATACCTTGGAAAGCAGTAACAGAAAGAACTTGGGGGTTATGGTGAAAAGACAAAGCTGCCAGGGCAACGTTGTAGACACAGAATGGGCTCTGAATACATACACAGTGGGATGCCAAATTCAGAAGTACGTTACTCCCAGTGATAAATATATACTGCAGTTTGGGAGCTATTTGACCTGTGACACACAGGGATAAGTAACAGTGGCAGAAGCTAAATGCACGTCACCTCCAAGCTAATGGAGCTGGTCTGTTAGCTCAGTTGAGATCACTGTATTCAGTCCCAACAGAGTGGACAATGAAGGCTCTGCTTTTTGTTTGCTGATAAGAATCAGTGATGCTCAACCTTTTGGCCCCACTAGCTGGGTGAGTGGCCTAAGCTGGTCTGCATGAGTCTGGATTGGGTCCTATGTGTCACCTGGATTAGGCCCTGCATGCCACCTGGATTCCACTTCACCACCTGGATTGGGCTCCACACGCCACCCAGATCCCACCTCATACTACTCCGATGAGGCCCCATGCACCCAGTCAAGCATGCAGGGCCACACTATCTGGCCTTCAGGGCTCTTCATAGGTATGGAAATTTGGTAACAGGGTGTAGCAATTAA
>JAGPOW010001296.1:6831656-6877204 GCA_030014935.1 Caiman crocodilus | reverse complement strand
CTAAAGGAGTGCTGCACACTGCTTGTCAGACCATAGAGGATGGCAGGGTGAGACACTGGTGGATGCCAGGAGTAGTGGGGGACACTGAAAAGTAAGGCAGGGAGTAGACATATGAAGGGGGAAGGAACCCATCTCCCACCACCCACTGTGCTCAGCTGACCCAAGGGCCAGGAAAGCCCCAGAGCCACTCCTGCCCCACGCCAGCGAGGGCTGTGAGGAGTGACAACATGGTGGGCTCGGCTGAGGACAGCGTGGCTCTGCACTGGTTTATTCTTCTGGTGCCTGTTCCTTGCTTGGGTGCCCCCACACTCCCTCCCCTGTGGTATCCCTTACTGGCTGGGAGCAGGCACTGACAGGAAGAACCTTTGCACTGCTGCTGCTGTCCTTGGCTGAGCCTGGCACCCTGTGCAATTGTTCCCTGCAGCTGGGGCAGGAGCCTTTCTAGGGCTCCCTGCCTGTGCCTGCATCAGCCTTGGTGGATAGCATTGGTGGTGGCATGGAGCAGGTTCCTCCTCCCAGTGCCTACTTCTGGCCAGCAGGGGACTCGGAGGGAGTGGCAGGGAGCAGGTGCAAGAAGAGGAAGCCAGCTTGATGCTGCCCCTGTCCCTTGCTGAGCTTGGCACCTAAATCTGCACAGCTGCAGCCTATGGCAGGACAGGAGCAGCTCTGAGGCTTCCTTCAAGCCCAGGTCAGCCAGGAACAGTGGTGGCGGCGGAAGGGGGATGCAACTGCACGATCGTTCCTCCTCCCGACTCCACGCCATCAGACTTTACTATATGATTTAGTCTCATAAGTCTCCACATCAGCAAATACAGGTAAATGGCATTAGTAACACCAGTTAGCAAGCTCGTTTGTCAACAACACAGCTACCTGATAGGCGTCATCTTCTATTGTTTTGTGTTTTTTGTTACACGTGCAGAATTCCTGGACTTAACCAGCTTTGTAAGTTTGTGTTTTGACTTTTTCTCCAGGACAGCCTTACTGATGTGCCATACCCCACTACTGGGGTTAACCAAAGTGTTTAACATCTGTGTTTTAGAAGAATGTCTATTTACTTATGTAAGAGCTGGATGTAAAAGCAGCTCAAAAGGAAGGTGGAATATGCTCAGGCCGTCCTAGAGGTTCATGCACAGGTCACCATTTGCACAGCAGTCCACAGTTAGGTGTGAAAAGCACGTTGTTAAATGATGATAAGAGTTCACCAGTTTTAGGTTAGTTAAACATTGGGCAACTTTCTTTGAATTCCGTTTTGTTTGAATGTAGTGTTTCACCTCCACTGTGACCAAAAGAGAAAAGAAAAGACTATGGGCTGCTGCTTTTTTCAGGTGTGAAAAAGTCAATAGATGAACTGTGTGGCTTGAGGTGAAACTGAAAGGAGAAGGCAACTTGATTTTTTTCAAAACGTTACCCTTTTTTGTTCTTACTTGGTACATCTACATATGGCACCCGATTGCTCAGTAACAACTGCGCAGCCATTTAGTACTTGCTTTTGCAAGAATTAAATGACTGCACAGTAACTGCCAGTACTGCACAGTCCCAATGCCGCAAAGGTCATTTCCAACCCTACTGTGCAGTAGCAGAGGGGTCACGATTCATGCCTGCCAACGCCACGTTGACCCACTGGTGAATATAATTGCAGCAAATTCATGCTTCATATCTTTCCCCCATGTTGCTGTCCCTAATGTTGTCTGTTTTGTTATAGTGCACAAAACATTTAGCTTTTTTCTTTTTTTCCTGCTGAGGTTCCTTGCAGCAGAAGGTTGCATCGTATTTTGAAGCCTGGTTCAAAGCAAAGACATAAATGCCATGGGTGGGAAATGCAAAACTCTAAAACTCTTGGTTCAGAGATGATGCCCTTTATTAGACCAACTAAGAAATCACAAACAAGTTATCTTTCCTTGCAAGCTTTCAGGCTCACGCACCCTTCCTCAAGCTTAGGGAAAAATTCAAGATGGTACAAGTTCCCATAGGAAGAAAAATAAACTTAATTTTTCACAGAGGAAGCTGAAGATGGATGGGTGGAAAACTCACACAAATCAGTTTTGGAAATGAATCCAGTTCTTCATATTGAGACTACCAATGACTAGTTCAGTGAATCCATATATTTACATGACAAGAGCCCCACAGCATGTATTCTTATTAATCACTATTCTTGCACCGGTCTTTCTTTCCAACTGCTTCTTGAGATCAGATTTTTCAGTAGCTCCTTCAGCACTAGTCAGGATGACTGGACTATGGGAGCCTGATTCATCATGGTATTGTTGTTACCATTAGCATAAACTGGATGCCAAACAGCACCAAATGAGAATAGGAACATTTTAAACCCACTTTGTACTGGTGCAAATAACATCCGAAAAGACTGGGCAATGGAGAAGTAGATCCAGGGATTCCTAGGCTCTGAGATAACCTTTCATACCGATCCATAAATTACCCTAAAAAGGTGAGGAAGCAGTACACAGTTTCCTGTTCATTGAACAGTCCAAAGACCACACTTCAAGCCAGAGGCTTTTGGGCCTGTAGGCAGTGCTGTAACCCAGACCTTACCTAATCAAATCAGCAATGCATGCCTCTGAAATGGTGCTTGAAATAACACATTCAGATGCCTGAGACTTTGACTAAGATTGCTGGGGAAAAATGTGCCTGTACAACACCTATGACTCTCATTTGGCTGGGGCCACCTCTAATATAAGACAATAAACCATTTCAGCACTGTTTAGCTTAGATCAAAAATATTTTCTGTGATAGGACTCTTTTTTCCATGTTAGCAATAAAACCATTTTTAGTTCTGATTCAGTGGGTCAGTTTGACAGAATAGATGGGACAGACTGGGTCTGAGTAGAAGTATCACATTTGATGATCATTTGAATGCATTTTACAGCTAAACTGAAGAAATGAAAGATACCATCCATCCACCAGGCTGTATTCTCAGAAGCAAATGAAGAAGCTCTCATGTCTTCTGTGACAAAAAGTCAAACTAAACAAAAGCTAGCCCCTATTCCCAGCAGGTGAATTCACACATGGGTACATTATTCTGCTACATTTATTCACTGAATGAAAAATGGGGGATGTTTATTAATAAAAATGTTTTCATATATGCCATAGGTCAACTAAGCTTGCTTTTTAGTTGACTACCTAAGAATGTGGGTATAACTGCAGAACTGATATTTCATCAACAATCACTTATCTGGTACCTTGACAAACGTGCACCAAAAGAAGGTGTACTTTCAGCATCACAACACTCATAACTCCTTAACACACAATGCTCAGGCTGCCCTGTCTGTATATTTACATACATAGTCGAACCTTTTTAGTGCTATGATTTCCTTACTGGCATCTTAGCAATGAACTCTTATGGTATACATAGCAGTGCTATATATTTTCATATCACGTTGCAGTTCTGGAGTTACTATTAAGCAACAGAGTTAATCAAGAAACTTCGGTAAGACAAGACACTGCCAGCATCCTTTGTAGTTGTGTAGACCATCCTAAGGCTTCTGCAAATTGCAAGAGTCCCATTTATTCCACATGCCAAGGCTCCAGACAAGCCTGGTACATCCTGAATTTCACTGGATGTGCTCCCTAACAAACACAGGATCTGCAACTGAAATCAAGGCGAGTTAAATCCCTAAACAGTGTCAGAATCTGGGCCTAGATTGCCATCACGTGTTACAATGCGATCAGTGAGCTACCATCCAATCCCTAAACTTTTAGGTCCTTAACTTTCAGGTGGGATTGCATCATTAATTAAAATTTAGAAAAACCTCTATCAAAATAGCCCTACTGGATATTGTTGTACTGTCCTCAGGCACCCTGGGAAATGAAAACATAGAAAAAAGGCATATATTATTTATGCACGTCCCTCTTCTTCACAGGCACAGATCTCAGCCGACCTACATGTCAGCTGTTTCCATGGAGCTTTCATCTTTTTCCCAATCCCTATTTTGTATAAGAAGCATCAGCTCCTTTATTCTTATGTTAAATAGTTTGACTGCTATTGTTGTCTCATCAACAATACCTGACTTTATCTGTAGGATCATTTAAAAAACTTGCTGACCTGCAGTTTGTTTCCTTGAATGTAATGGTACTGTCCCAGGAGACATGAGATCTGCAAACCAAGCAGAGCTTGTGTAGCTGATACCTTGGAGGCCTGTTCTAATAAATACCCATCTCTCTTGGGGATCACCAAAACAAAGCAGCATGCAGTATAGGCATCTGTGCGTGAATTTTCTCAGTGTACCTAAAGTCCATTGCTGTCACATTGCCATTGTTCAGCGCCCCTTTCTCCTTTCAGTTGTCAATATTAGCACCAGAAATGACTTCTGACTTCATGGGAACCAAGAAGAGAGAGGATGAGTCACTGTTTAAACCCATAAGCACTGTGATGACAGTGCTTTTAAAGGTAACACAAAAGCCCTGATCTATGAGGTCTCGATCCTTCAAGCTGCTGAAGGCCTCCCATGAAGTGCTGAGCACCCACTGAAGTTGATGTG
Source organism: Caiman crocodilus (assembly GCA_030014935.1). Taxonomy (NCBI): domain Eukaryota; kingdom Metazoa; phylum Chordata; order Crocodylia; family Alligatoridae; genus Caiman; species Caiman crocodilus. Next base: position 6,872,714 of record JAGPOW010001296.1, on the reverse strand, counting down.
AGCTGAGAACACTCAGCATCTCTCAGAAGAACCTCTGCGAAAGATCAGGGTCTGAGGAAAAAGCTTGCCCAATCTGCAGGTGGAAGACATGTAAATTAGAGTCGACCAGAATTGTTCTAAAAATATTTTATTCTTGTCAAATGTATATCTCAATAGGCATGTGTGTTTACATCCACGAGACAAAATGTATCCTTACAAGCGATGCTATGAGCTATGACCTGTAACTGAATTCGATAGGGTCTATTCTCAATAGCATGATGTCAAAAAGTATGTAGTTTCTGCGCTACATGTTCTTTTAATACTATGTTCCAAAAATGATTTTTTAAATGTTTATAATTATTGGTTTTTAATTTTGTTTGATATTATATAAATGTCAGCTCATATTCATTTGACATTCATAGAGTAATACATTCAAAGTGATTTTAAATGTCAGAATAATTTCATTTTAATAATCACTAGTGTTATCTATTTCTACAAAAACTTTTAATATCAGTATTAATAGTGTAATCATCACTGAAGAGTAGATGCTCTGTTTGTAATAACATAAAATTGCGGAGAAGACAAATTTACTACAAATCATATAAAGGCTATTAAATATGGAGGAACTAGATAAATGATTTAAGGGCTAGAAGAAAAGTGAATTACAGTGGGATGTATAAGAGCTCAGTTTGATCTATTTATTGACAGATCGAGAGGAGATGTAGTTATGCAGCATACATGCACCTTCACTGTAGAAAACGGGAGGCATTATTAGGCGTTTTTTTAATACAGCAAGAAAGGTGTAACAAGAAGGAGCAACGGCTGGAAATGGAAACCAGGCAAAATCAAAAGAAGAAGAAAGAAGACACATTTTTAATAAAGAGGATTCTGAACCATTTGAGATAAACTACTAGAGGGAGCAGCAGATTCTCCATTTGCTCATGTCTTCAGATCAAGACCAGATGCCTTTCTAGAAAATCTCTTTTGGCCAAATCCAAGTGATAGGATTCAGCGCAGGAGTGACTGAATTCATATGATCTATGCCACCTGGAAGATCAGATTGGATAAACTTATAGGCACTGTTTGGGCTGTAGGCTCCCGGCAAAATAGAAGATTGCCCAGGGGCAAGAGCAAGTGCTGAAATGCCACCATTTTTCTGGTGGGACATCTAGATAATTACCTGCCGTACAGAGGTTGGTCACCCAGCCCCGTGGTGTAGCTGCTCCTGCTGTTTTTCAGCATTCTCGCTGACTCCCACTTACTAGACTTTCTTGCACCAGAAGTATCAGCTTGAGCCGTAGAAGGTAAAGTCTGTTCTCAGTGACCACGGTGAAAATCCAGAAGAATCGTAGCGATCATTTTCACTAGCGTTTCTGCCACCTGAACTCAGAGTAAGACTAGTCCTGAATGAATATATATTTCACGTTGACATGAGGAAAATATGTTTGTACACTGACAGTAGACTCGGTTAGCAACACTCCTCTGGTAATAACAGGGGCTCCTGAATGGAGGGAGAAGCAGAGCTCTCTGTTACTGGACATGGGATAAATTCTGAAGTGGAAACTGGGGCTCAGGGGTGCAGCATGACAGTTGTGAATGCATGCAACTGTTGGTGCTCAGCCTGAAGCACTATTGCTGGAGAAAGTATAGCTACCAAAGGGGAAAAAAGAGACACTGCTACCCCTCATGAACTTAGCAGAGAACTGGAGAGCAGGACTTGCCCACCAAGGTCCTTCTTATACTTAATGCCCATCCTGCCTGAGGACAGGAAGTACAGAGGTTTCACTGAATTCTCTCCAACTGCTAGCTTCTGTGCCGGATGGGAAAGAGAAGCCACATGTGATGGGAAAGTAGAGAGAGGAACTGGAGAGAAGCAGGGAGGGAGCAGGGGTTGTTCCTTGGGAATAAGGGGGAGCTGCAAAAAGAAAGGAAAGAGAAATGCTTTTGAGGAAGCATCACAGTAGGTGCCGAGGACAACGTGAGAATCAGGATTCAGAACAAACACAGCAAGAATAATGGCACTCAAAGTCCTAGCAAAATACAAGGGAGATATCTATCTATCTATCTATCTATCTATCTAAAGGATAAGACAGGCAGGGGGAAATCTCTTCAGGGCAGGGGGACATTAAATGGGGATGACCCCATGTGATCCCACTTTCATGAAACAGGTTGGGCTTTACCTAAGTGGTGTGCCACCTGCACTTCCTCTTTGGCTAAGAACTGGCTGATTTTGTACTTCTTTTTATCTCCGTGGAGCTGCCCCTGGAACCTACCCTCCACACCATGATTCAGCAGTACTGACTAAATCATTTACTATAGGGCAAGAGGTAATACCAGGTTTGGGTATGGCAGGAGTAAATGATGGTCTGACATGAGGTACAGCTCATGTAATGAGGGATGATTAAGAGACATGTATATAATAAGTAAGTGGTGGTGTTGGATTTTTTTACTTGCAGCAGAGAATAGAAGTTAAGCTTCAAACCTTTGGTGTGCTTGGCAGGCCTCCTGTTATGCCTGAATTGCAGCACAGAAGAAATGTTTGGGCTGGATCCAATTCAGGACTTAGGCACCTAGGTCCAAAATTGTGATCCTAAGTATCCCACTCAGCTGCTACGTTGTCCTGGCAATGTCTACCTGTACTTGTCATGCACCACTTGATTTTGGACTGCCCCAGGCACCCACAGCTCCTAGATGCGAGCCAGGAGTCTCTCCACCTATGTGCCCTGCAGGAGCAAGTGTGCTTGGAGCATGCCTAATGTGCAACAGCAGAATTGGCTCGCTCCCAAAATGCAATCAGGGATGCTTTCTTTTGAACAGTGCGGTGTAATAAGTACTGGTGCTGCCACCCACCTTGCATAGCATAGACTAATGGTGAAAGAACACACCCAGGAAGTACAAAACTGGAGCTGCAAGGGCTCCAACCCACATCTCCCATCTTACGTGAGAGTGCCCTAACCACCAGGCTTGAAGCACACTTCACCTGTCCTGCTGAAGCTGTGCTATTATAAACAATGAATTGGAGAACAAGTTGGGAGGGGGAGAGAGACTGTGCAGCCTAGTGGTGAGGGTGCTTTGGGAGCTCAGAGTCTCAGGACTCCTTATGTATTTTTTCCAACAGCTGTTGAATGGAAAGTGCATGGAGTCCTGCAAGCAAGGACCTGACTCTCAGCTGAGTGCCCACTCCATCAGGCAACAGACTCATGGGTATGTGTACTCCCTCTTTCCTCCAGTCCCCATGAATCCTAAATTCTTTGCTTAGGGTGGCACAGCTTCATCTGGCTGGATGTCAAGCCCATTAGCCAGAGTAGCCTGCAGCCTGATGGTTGGAGCACGCTCTCTGGAGGTATAGGGCTGAAAACCCCTCAGCTCAAGGAGGTTAGTAAGCCCAGACACTCCGTTTCCCAGGCAAATGCACTCACTACTAGCTTATTCTATAAAAGATGGATACTGGTGGCAGCCTTTTCAAATGAAGCAGTGAAGCCAGTTCAGCTCTTGGAAGGAATGGGTTTAGGCACATACTTTAGGGAACGGATTCTGGGCTGCGGGCACCAAGCGAACCACAACACCCGTGGTCTGGAGAGGGCCAGATTTCAGCGACAGCTCCCTGCTCAGTGCTGGTTGGCTTGGAGCCTGTTCTTCATCCCCCACCCAGCTTGTTGCCCCTCCAGGCACCTAACCCTCCCCCGAGGATTTGACTATGGGACTAGGCACCAGTACAGCAGGTATTGGCATTACAGAGCGTAATGGTCAGGGGCTTAATTTTAATAGGATCAAGCCCTGCTCCTGTTTTCCCCTCCAATGTGGCACTAAGTGTGGATGAGATATTCAGACAGCATTGATCTAGTCCTCCTCACTTAAGCAAAACCCGTTTTCTTTTCATCTGTCACTAACCGAGCGAGGACCATCGAATACGCCACAAGACACCCGAGCAAGATAGAAGATAATGTTCTGTTTTGCATTTTCAAACAATGACTGTACAAATATTAATTAATGGAACCTCGCAACTCCCACGTAAAGCGTCACTACTAATCAGAAGGGAAGTGGCTCACATAAGAGCTGTACTGTATGGTCAGGGGCACAGCAACGCCGGGGTGACACAGCTCACAAAGGCACCACCTGCAGTTTCCAGGTGAAATCAGTGAGAAGTCTGCAAGAGTTTCCACCCCTTCTTCCGATCTTGGGCTTTCCTGACAAGACCAAGCTTTTCTTCATTTCTTCCTGTTTGCCTCTCAGCTGTAAGGCGACTGGAGAGAATATAATAATAGTGAATCAGAGAGGGGAAAGGGCACTAAGTTTGCACGGCAGTTCACCTGCCGAAGCGTACGACTTGGATGTTGCATTGCTAGGACTAGCAGATTAATGGTCAGGGGCTTCATTTTAATAGGATCTAGCCATGCTTCTAACAAGGAGAAATGCAAAACTCCAGGACTCTTGGCTGGGAGGCAATACCTTTTATTAGACCAGCCAAGAAATTGCAAAAAATAAAAAGACCTTTCTTTGCAAAATTTGAGGCGCTTGGGACACGCAAGACATCCCTGACACGCGATCTATGCTGCAGCCGTGTTGGTCTAAGGAACCGACGAACCAAGCGCTTGGGTGGGAGGCATGACTAACAGCAGCAAAAAAATAGAAGCCTTTCTCTGCAGACTTTCGGGTCCCCGCGGCGACCCCCCCGCACCAACGCACGGCCTTTGCAGCAGCGGCGAGGCACGGACCCGAGCCGCCGCCGCCGCCGCCGCCGCCGCCCGGCAGGGGGGAGCTGGGCACCGCACTTCCTCGTCTGACAGCGGGACCGTCCCCGCGTCCCGGCCGGGCTTCGCCGAGGTGTTTTTCTCCCCGAGGCACCTTGCCGCTGCTCTCCGCGAGGGCCTGCCCGGGCTTGGCCAGGGGGGAAGGAAGCCGCCGTCTCCCGGCCCCAGCTCGGGGCGGCTCCCGCACAGCCGCCCTCACGCGACCCGCCCCGGGTCGGGCTGGCCCGAGGGGGTGCGCGGGGCCGGAGGGGGGCAGTGCGGGGCGGACACTTCCCGGTGCCACGCGCGGACGCGGGGGGGGAGGCCCACGGCCCAGTTGGCGCCGCTCGTTGGAGCGCGGGCGGGGGGGGCGGGGGCGGTCAGCGCCGCGGGGGTGGGGGAGGGGCCTGTTTTGTCTCCGGCTAGTTTGTAAACAGTGCGCTCGCGCCGGGGGGCGGGGCGGGGCCGGCGCCGATTGGCTACGCCGCCGGGGAGCGGGGCCCTGTGCCAGGCGCCCATTGGCCCGCTCCTGGCTTGGCCCCGCCCGCCCGCCGCCTTCGCCAGCCAGCCGCGGCGCGAGCCGCGCAGCGCCCTGCCGCTCGGTGCGGGGCAGCGGGTCCGGGTCCAGGTCTGGGAGTGCGTCGGTGTCGGTGTCGGTGTGGGTGTGCGAGCGAGCGAGCGAGCGGGTGCGCGCGCGCGCGCGGCGGGGCGGGCCTCGACGAGGCGACGTGAACGTAAGTGGCTGCGGCTGCGGGCGCGCGTGGCCCCGGGACGGGCGCGGGGAGCGGGCCCCTGCACCCCCTCCCCCCTTGGCCGGGGCGCGGAGCGGAGCGGAGCAGAGCGGGCCGGCGGGGGTGGCGGGAGCGGCGGCCGCGCACGCTCCATTGTGACGCAGTGGGCGCAGCCCGCGGCGGCCGGGCTCCGCGCAGACTTGCTGCGCTCAGCACATTCGGGAGAACAATGGGCTGGGACGGGGCCGCGGCCGGGCGGCTCCTCCTCGCCCGCCGCCCCCTCCTGCTCGCCGGCGGCGGGGCGGGCACAGCGCGGACCCGCCGCTCTTTCGCCCTCCCAGCCTCGGCACGGCGAGTTTCGGGCAGAGCCGGGCGGGCTCGGAGCGTCCGTCCGTCCGTCCGTGCGGAGCGGGTGGGGGAGATGCTTCTGGTCTGGTGGCTCCCCCCGTTTAATCCTGGCCGACGGAGCTTGTTTCTCGAAACTTGGGGATGGCGCTGCGTGGCTGCCAAGCCCCAGTGCCGCGTCGCTGCGGAGCCGGGAGAGCTCACTCGCAATGCTTTCTCTTTCTCTGCAGGGAAAAAAAGACCAAATGGCAAAGCAACCCTCTGATCTGAATTCCAAGTGCGGCAGCGAAGACGGACAGTTGCAGCCCAGTGAAAGGCCAAGTCAGCCTCAGCCCGTTAGGCCTGGGGCCCCTACCTCTATACAAACACAGTATCAAGGTAACCTTTCAGGTGAGGGGGACGGCTCTTCACCCAGCAGCCCTCAGGGACCATTTGCGCCACCCACTAGCCCCAGTCCGTTTGCAACCAGATCCCCACTTTTCATCTTTGTAAGAAGATCTTCACTGCTGTCTAGATCCTCCAGTGGGTATTTCTCTTTCGACACAGACAGGAGTCCTGCGCCTATGAGTTGCGACAAGTCCACACAGACTCCAAGTCCCCCATGTCAAGCCTTTAATCATTATTTAAGTGCAATGGGTAAGCAAGATCATGGTAAGAAACCTTTTAGCTCATGCTTTATTTTTCTTAAATATATTTTGAATATCCCTGAGGACATGGTATTTCTTTTAGACTATATGCATATTAATCTTAAGACACCAAACTAACCAACGTTTCAGTAAGAACAAAATGTTGTGCAGGCACGTGACATCAGGCCAGATTCCTGAAAGACTCAGGACATACTAAGACTTGTCCAGTGGTTGGGAACTGTGAGTACTGTTTGGGTGATTTCCCAAAGAATAAGAACACCCAAAGAATAACAAAGTACTGTCCAAGTATCCTGTCTGCTTTTGGTTTTCATACAGTGTGGTGCACATTCTCTTGAACACGGGATTGTGGACTGATGGGATGTCCCTGAGAGAGAGTTCTGTATTGGACTAGTTTTAGTTATGTAAATTAGCTTAAGGTCTTGCCACAAACTAAGGAAGGTGGGGGCGTAGTGAGTGGTGAAGGCAGTATTGGTTTATATAGCAATGACAATTGTGCTAATCCCCCCCAGAAACCTTGGAACATAGTACTATGATTGGAAATGTGCCTTGGTTCAATTCTTAACCTCACCCATCCAGTAGTAAACTGCTCCCCACCCCCAGCCCACAAGTCAGACACCCTTCAGTTGTTCTGTTAACTTCTTTGCATTGACTTTTAAAGTTGTCCATATAAATCTGTCTTGGTCTGAAACTTTTTAGACTTACCTGGCACCCCTTTTACACGTGCTGTGGAGAGAACCTGCACAGCTTTTTTTTTTTTCTGTTTTTTAATTAATAGGAGAAAAATAAATGGAAAGGTTTCTGATGTCAAACACCTGTTTTTGAGATCAGCATGGAATTGTTATCTGCATCAGAATCTTAAGTGTCACTCTTAAATTGTTCCACTGAAGTACTTGGGATATCTGCAGAGTAATTATCAAATATTTGACTAAGATTTGCGTAGTCCAGAGTTAAGGGACTGGGGTGAGTCAGAATACTAAATGGTCTTTTCATGTACCTGTCAACATGTCTGATCAGGGTACCCAGTTTGGTGCTGTCAGCTTCTTTTGACACCCTTCAGAAAATGCCAGCTCTTAGATTCCACTTGTTGTTTGACTCCAGAAAGATAATAGAGCAATTCTTTTGTTGCAGAGAGCTACGAAAGACCACAGCAGGTCAGAATTATTTTTAACACTTTAAATTCCTATTTGAAAATCTCTGGGTTTATCTTAAGAATGCTGTGTATGTTTTATAGTGCAAACATTACATGGCACCCTTGACTGGCTCTTGGGACATTGCAGGGTGCCATGACACCTTGATTGAGAATTGCTCTTAAAACAAACTTCACTACATTCCCTATGTATAAATTTGCTAAGTTGTCTCTGCATCTAATGCTAAATTTGTCCAGATGTATCTGCTTAATGTGTGCATATGTGTGCGTGCACACAATGTTGGTGGTAGGTGTTTTCTTTCCTGAGGGCTACATCCCAGGAAGGTAGAGAAGGCTCCAGGAGATGCCCCTGTTTTCCTAAATGGAGGGCTTTCTATGTGTGTGAATGCTGAAAAGCATCTCCTCTCTCTCCACCATCCTTTGAAGTTTCTTTTGAGAGCCCACCCTCTAGTCAGGACAGAAGGGATAGGACTTCTTTGGAAACTGTGGGTATTTCTCTTTAATCAATGGCAAGAGTTCCTTGTGGCAGGTCATGCAGAGTGGTATTTTTCCCCCCAAGCCAAATAGTGGATTTAGCTGCAAGTTTCCCATCAAAATGAATATGAAATTCTGTAAATCCACTTGTCACTTCTGAAAATCTCTTACATCATTTGTGGTATGTTTTACAGATGTATGGTTTAATGTAGTTCATTATTTTAAGAACTGTAGGTAAGGCTTGAACTTAAATCTTCAGAACAGGAAGGGAGAAATACCACTGTAATAAGCAACTTAGCTGCCACAGTTTTCTCTGTATTCCTAATTTACTTTAACCTCCTCTTCTTTAAAAAGAGAGTTTCTTGACCTCCAAAAAGTGAAGTCCCCATGTTCATATCTCATCAAAAATTGGTTACATTGACAACTTTTTTGGTGAATAACAAACCCAAATTAAGTTTTACATGATGCTATCAAAATATGTTCATAGGTAATGGCTGCAGTTACAGCTGCAAAGTGCTTGCTGTAATATACCCTTAGGAAAGATTTTCTGACATTATTGCCATAATTACAGCTTAATGCATGTTTCACAACCTTATTGAGAGAACATACATGGTATTATAGGACAAAAGATGCTAGAATTTTTAAAATACCGGTTCGTTGGTTATAGCACACAAAGCTGTAATTTAGCTGTGAACATCATTCTTGTGCTCAAGAAAGAGACACCAGTTCTTTCTCTAATCGCAAAAGCCTAAACTTTTTCACTCAGTCAGACATGCTTCCTTAGAACTATGGAAATGCTCATTTTAAATAAGTCTTTGTACTACCATTGCTGCACCAGGTGCTGTCATAAACACTGGTTGATGCATAAATGGGTGGAAAATGCTAAGGTCACTCGAATATGGAATGTACTTGATTTCAAACCTGGTTAAGCTCATAAGTAGGAACCTACCAAATTCATGGTGGAAGTAGAGTGAGTGGTGGCTCCTTTAATCTTGCATGTTCTCCTGTATGCAGCTCTCCCCTTGCTAATTAGCGGAGGATCCTGCAGCTCCCTCCTGATCAGGAGGGAAACTAAAACTGGTTTTAAACATGGCGCCATCTTTACCTCCCCGCCAGTCAGCAGCAAACGGCAGGGCCATCTGGGGCCCCCAGCCCGTCAGTGGCAGGAGGCAAAAGTGGCGCCATATTTAAAACTGCAGTTTTTGCTTCCCCACTGATCGGGCGTGAGCCATAAGTGGGGCCCCTCCACCAATTGGCTGGAGGGCGTGGGGAACCTGCAAGACTGAAGCAACCACAGCGCGTCCCACTTCTGTCATGAATTTGGTAGGTCTCTACTCCCAAGATGCAGTTGTAAAGAGACTTCACTCTTGCCCAAGGAGCACAGTTTCCTACACTTGACTTGTTGCTTGGTTCTTGAACTTGGCTTGTGACTTGTTGAAGAGATCAGTATCTGAAGTGCTACCCAGGGGAGGTCCAGACCTGTAGTTCCTGCGGAAGCAAAGCTCCTGTCGGACCTGATGGGAATTTTTCTGACACAAGAACTTTTGGACCTTGACATTTTGAGTCCCTAGTCTGTCTGCAGTCTCTGAAAAGGAACTGAACTTCATCTAGTAGCATGTAGGGATAAGCAGTTGTGTCAGGCTAAAATTGGCAATATTTGATAAATGGTAAAAAAAAAAAAAAAAACCAAAAAAAACCCCCCCCACCCTTCCCTATTAACTGTTTCTTTTATAAAGTAACTACATATTTATGGGATGTTAATACAATGCCAGCAGAAGTTAACTACTAGTTCAGGTTTCGACTGAGTGGGCTTATCCCAGACAAAAACATTAAGGTTGAAGGTGTGTTTCAATGGAGTCCAGCTAGCAACCAAAACAGTATTACTTTTGTTACACAGCAGTTTTACCCTCCTCTTCTCATCCCTTCCCTGCCCCAGCATGCTAGAATACCTGTTCGTTTAGTAGTCCTCCACTGCTCATTGCCCTCCAATACTACCACATACCCAACTATACCCCTGCCTCTTGCCTTGAAAATATTCTAGGTATATATGGCTGATTCTTGTACATTGTATGCATATTTCAAGAGGAGTACTGAGGATCCCTTGGTGCCCATTTGAATTATGTCAGCTTTCAGATGATTTTTTTTGGCACGATGTGGAGTGGTACGGATGTATGTAAGCATGTAGCTATTGTGAGGTGCCAATCCTGCAAAAACTTGAGCAGGTGTTTTAATTTGAGTGTATAGTAATTAATTCCATTATTAAGGTTAAATGAGACCTAAGATCATGTTTTTCACCATAGGTCTCAGCAGCTATTACTGTTTTTAAACAGCTGACGTTGTATGTCTAAGAATTGATTTGCAACAAGCTATTCATCTTAAAAAAAGAATGAATGTCACAGTAATGTAGCAGGGGTGTAGGTTGTAGCCGTGTTGGTCTAAGGACATAGGCAGACAGGGTTCCTTGGGTGAATCTGATACCTTTTATTAGACCAACCCAAATAGTTGGAGAATAGTTATTAAGCAAGCTTTTGGGTTCAAAAACCCTTCTTTGGGCTAAGGAAGTTTCAGCAGTTGGTGTGTGCTCATTTTCTTGGTCTAATAAAAGATATCAGATTCACCCAGGGAACCTTGACAGTAATGTAGGAAATTTAGACACAATTTTCTAGCTTTCTGCTTTTTTTGAGCAGAAGTGTTAGGCAGCCCTGTCTACTGGACCATGGGGTTTAATTATGGCAGAACTGTGTCTGATATAATTGAGATCTTATTTCAGTTTAAAAGTTTAATGTTCTAAATGCTGTAAAATTTACATATTCCCTCCCTTTGCTTGGAAATATGGTATACCAGTAGGGGATTCAAGGTAGAGTTAGTGTTCCAAGTATAGGGACATTTGAGGGAGAAGTTGCTGTGATTGAGATAGCTTTGCATGCAGTTGCAGATTCAACCAGTCATTTTCACACCTGGGGAATCGAGTCCTGTGTCTTTCTGAGATAATTTTGCACACAATTATATGTCATTTGGGTTTTAATGTTGCCCTTTTCTTGCATCCCTGTAGGGAAGAGTTCAGGTTAACAGTGAGCAGTATGCTGCAGATTTCCCTGAGCCTGTGCTTGTCAGTGTTCACATGAGCTGGGTGGCCAAAAGGTACTTGCCATAGCCATTGAACCCGATCTGTAGTTTGAGTGGGACTTCTGCACGGGAGAGGAGGAAGAGAAGGCCTTTGTTGCTTTGAGAGAGGGTATTGGCCCCAGGGCCTGGCTGACCATGAGTCAGAGATGCCAGCTGAGTTGAGTTGGGGTGTGGTAGAGACACTTGGCTTGCTTTAGGGAAGCTTGGACTACATAACTGAGGAAATGTTCAATCCTTCAGTAAATTGATGGTGATGATACATGCGTGAGCTGCATAGGGTGTTAGGCAGCAAGCAGTAATTTGTGTCCTGATGAACTAATGGAATAGGAAAGGTAGGTGAACAAGAAATAATGGGGGTGAGTGCTAGTGAGGTAGGGCTGGGAAAGGGGAGAGAAATGCTTATCTTGCTTTATATGTTTTAAATTAGTGTTACCACCATGTAATAATTATTAAGACTTTGGGATACAAAGTGTATCTATGATTTCTCTTACTGGTAGTGGTAGTGGCTACGAAGTTAGCACTCTAGTAATCTCCATTCCACTACCATGAAGTGTGGAAGCGTCAGTCATGGGAAGTACTTGCATAGATGATGATAACTACGTAAATGATTGCTAATTTCAAAATGATTTTTTTAAAAATAATTTGGGAAATCCAGGGACAAAAGCATTCGGTAAGACCGATGGATTTAAGCATTTTTTTGTTTTAAACTCACTTGGTGGGTCTGCATGAACAGAAACATGTATTTTCTGCGGGGACAAAAAGCAGCGGCAGTGTGTACCACTGCTACTCGTTCCTGGGGAACAGCCATGTCGCTCGTGCTTTAGTGCGCAGCATGTTGCCTCAGTTGGTGTCAGCAACTGGGCTGGCTCCATCAGCCTTACCTGGAGGGCCTGTGGGAGCTGCAGCTATAGTGCAGCAAGGAGCCTGGTTGGCAGCCAGAGTATGGCTCTGGCTCTGGCTCTCGCTCGCTAGGCTCTGGTTTTTGACTGTGTGCGCTGCTGCCAGATGAGCCACCCTGGTTTTTTTTAGGTGTGGGTTAATTTAACCCCTGGGATTTCCTGGGGTCAACCTCCTTTTTCCCCTTGTGTTGTAAATTAGCACTGTGGGGAATGCTTGTGTGTATGGTGCAGCAGACTGCACATCTGCACTCGTGGATGGATATGCCCACTGGGTGCATCTACACATGTGTTTTACTGCAGTTGACCAATTAGCTTCACAGTGAAGTGTCTTAGTCTACATATGCATCAATATTAGGGCACAGTAAATTAATTAACTCCAGTATAGGATAGTATTCTATGGTAGAGTAATTTACTCCACCAAAATGCATGTATAGATGGTGACCGGGGCTGACTGGGGGGAAATACTTGCTACCTAGCTTTGTACTTCAGCACCATCATGCCACAGCCAGCTCCTGTGTATGGTGATGCCACCACCCAGAGCCTGGGGCTGGCTCTGGGCCCCTTGCCAGCCCAGGGCTGCTCTTCCCCAGCTCAAAGTGCAGTTCTGGGTACAGCATCTGTATGTGCTGCACCTGGGACCAGTCTTCTCCAATGCAGTTTATCACGTCACATTAATTGCATGTGTAGACACACCCAGTATGTAGTATACATGTATAATAAGATGTATGTGCATGTGTTTATGTACACACCTCATTGTATAAGTATATATAATGGCTAAATTAATCTCAGTTTTTCCTGATTTTTGTGTTCCTATTTTAGCCAATTGGTAATACATTTACAATTAGTGTTGTGGACAAACAAACAAAATTGGAAGACAATTTAATGAGCGCCATATTTCTTGAGAAGCTTATCTAGCCATTTGTCCATGTGGTAAAATGGGGTCTTAATTTGCAGTTGAAAGATAAATTTAAATACCAGTAAAATTGGGACCAATTTGTGTGGGTGGTAGGGAGGGAAATTGTTTTTTTTCTGCCTTTGGTCTTCATATACATAAATCCCAGAGATGTGGGTTTCCTGGGAAATTTTGATTTCCCAGTCCCCTAAATAGAGCATTATCTGATTTACCATGGTTTTTTTTACTTATTTAGCAAACAACACTAAAAAAAGTACCCTATGTTAATTTTATGTCCCAATAGCCATGAGTATTTAAACTGAAATATTTGATTAGGAAAAATAAACACAGCATATGTTGTGGTTTAAATGTTATATTCAAAACTTTGTGGAAATAACCATTGGAATACTTGTAAAACTGTAAAGACAGTATGCAATAGCATGTACTTCCCTTAGATTGTTTGTTGAAATTTAAGGAAAAAAATGAAGGCATTGAAAACTGTTGACACTAATTTTAGTATGCCCAAAGAACTGTGTGTGATATGCCGTGGTTGTCCACGCATCTACTTCAGCAGAGTTTAACTTTTGTCCACTGAGGCCATTGCAGCACCTCCACTTTCACTGTCACTATCTGTACAATCTCTTGCATTACTTATTAGTTCCACTTCAGAATCAGATTGACGCAAATCTGATTCAGAACTATTTGAACCACATTCTCTTTTGCTAAAAGATGGTTTTACCAATGAGCCTCTGGGCAAGGGCAGCTTACCATCACACTGCATCTTCTTCGCTACTTGTGCTTCTGGCTGAGCCTCCAGAAGCAAGAGATTTTGAGAAATAGAAACAAGTTTAGCACTGCTTTTATTTGTTAGTTTATTCCTCCTTTTTTGTCTTGATTGAGCTGAAAGCCTTCCAGTTCCATTCACAAGAAGCTGCTGCTGGTGGAACGCTTAGGATCTCAGAGCAGTCCTGGACAATGGTCGGGCGTTACGGTATCCCTTCTACCATGCGAGAGGAGACGTATTCTCTGCTGCCTGCCAAATGATGTCTTTGCTCTGAAGTTTTTCTTTTGCCCGGTACTCAGCTGTGATGACAGACATTGCTATTTCATCAAGTGTTGAGGACTTTCTTAGCTACTTCCTTAACTGTACTGAGAGCAGTAGATAATTCATCTTCTGATCAATGTTGCCCTCTGTGTTGAGGATCCAAAAGGTTTGCTGCCAGATGAACTAGATGAGAGCAAAACTTCGATCTTTTAGTAAACATTCGTGGTACTTCTTTTTTGGATAGAGGTGAAGAAGGCCAAAGCTCAATTTGATTTTCATTCAGTTGCTTGAATATCTCTGGAATATTTGAAAGGCTTGGTGCACCTCCTTCAAGTTTCTTGTTAGCCACTGAAGCTGGTAGTAAGAAATTGAATGCTTCTTGAACTTGAATGCAGAACACATCGTGGTTGAGAATCTGTTTCCAAATATTCATGGAAATAATCTGGGATACTGTGTCGTCTACTGAAGCACACTGCAAACAGTTCCTTGTATGCAGCAAACTATTTAAACACTTTGTAGCTGAGCCCCATCTAGTTTCTCTTGACAATAAAAATGCACTTTCCTTCCCCTGCTTTTCTTTCTGTAATTTCTTCAGTCTGATTAGCAACATGATGATTGTTTCAATACTGTCACAGTCACTTTGCAGTTTGCCAATATTGTCTTCATTGTATTCATGCTTATTATGTCCTTTGCCAGAAGATTCAACCCATGAGCAAGACAGTCAAATACTATTAAATGAGGATACTTTGCCTTTAATATTTGCTATGCAGCTATCATGTTACTCACATTATCAGTTACAAGGGCTTGTACCCTGGAGGGACCTGCAGTTTCAGTCTCTTCACTCAGTAATTTGTCTATGTATACACCTGTATGACAAGAAGATTTGGTAGCAATTGCTTTCAGGAATATTGGTTCAGGTGTTGCTAACATAATGTAAAGTTAAAAATGTTCCTTGTTATCAGTCCATCCATCTGACATCAGAGTCAGTGATTCTGCTTGACCTAATCTTTGAATAACCATTGTTTGAACTCTGTCATACCCTCTATCTAAGAGAGAATGCGATAAGCAATAACGTGATGGTAACTTATATGATGGGCAAATTAGTTTGTAATATTCCTTCCAGTATCCATTTGCAGTTATGGAAAGAGGTGTACCACTTGCAAATATAGCTCGAGCTAATCTCTCATCTGCTTTTTCTTGATCTTCTTATGACATTTTGTCCACAAAGCTTGATGAAAAGTTTGACTGTTTTGAACAGCTACTCAAGGTAGATAGCATGTCTGGTACCAGGGATCTTGAAAGCAAGGACCTTGCTGCTTCTTCCCCCAGACCTGGCAGCTCAGTATTTTAATTATCCTTTTTTTGCAAATCTGCTATTTCACTTGAGCTACCAAGTTCCTGCAACAAAAGGGGGAAAAGATTTTTATTTTAGCCTGTTCTAGTCTGGCCTCATCCATCAGAAGGAGAAGCGGCAGGGAGCTTGCTTCCCCCCTCCTTGCCAAAAAGTGCTGTTCAACTTGCTCAGTTGCCCTAGGACTGCAGAGCTGAAGGAAGGTATAGTCTGGCCTCTGCCATCAGCCAGAGCACTAAATTTGCTCTGCTGCGTTGAAATAGTTAACTATTTATCTATTATGTAATTTAAAAAAATATATATTGGTAAGCCTAAGCCACTTAGTGCAAGCAGAAAAGCAAGATGTAAATATTTTAAATAATAGTCCAGAATTGCATTAACAACCTTTAAAACTCTGATGTTTTAAAACAATGTGGCTGGTAGTCTATACTGTGTATTGTTTAACATATTAATTGGTTTGCTTACATAGGATTCCTGAAATAGAATTTTCTCAGATGATGTTGTTCCACCACTCATTGTATTAGCTTTCTGTATATGGCTTGTACTCTTTTAGGACCATTTCTACGTGTTATTAAATGTTTCTTCATTCTTGTGTTGTTGGCATACTCCTGCTCGTAGTATTTACATCTACCAACTTCCTTCCTTCAGTGGCTTAAACTATAATGATGCCACACTAGCTTTTTTCCTGATTGGGCATTATTATGACTACTTCAAACCAAAAGCACGAAAAAACTTACAGCTCTTATGCAAACACTTCCAGCTTCCCTAACTCAAGAAAAGAAATGAGATGCCACTCTGTGCGTTTACTGAATTGAAAGTGAAACAAAAATTAATCGCAGTTTTAGTTTTAGTTTTGATTTCCCTTTCAGCCTGTGAAGAAATAAGAATTTCAGCTCTAGTTTTTATTTGATCTGCACAGCCAGTTAGGTGAATTCAGAACTTGATTTTTGGTTTGGATTATTATGCGAGTATATTTACCCTTCTCTTTACATACCAATAAAACATATGTACTCTCTCACACGCTTCATAAGGATAATCACCTGAAAAACATTATTACAACTTTGAAACCCCCAAGCTTGCCTAATATTGTATTGACATCCATCGGTTGTTACTAATAACTGTTAGGAAACAGTGAATTTTTACAAATGGAAAATTTCCAATGGAAAAATTAAAGGACTGGAAACTTTTCCACCCCACATCTCGGATGTAGGCTGTGAGAAGCACAGCCGGCAGCATGGAGAGCTGCGTGCAGCTGGTAAGTCTATGGTGGTAGAAGGAGACTGGCAGATCAAGGTCCCTGCAGTGAGGAGGGTGTGGGGCTGGGGTGGAAGCAGGTGCTGCCCAGCTCAGGGGGGGGCGGGGGGGGTGCAGGACGAAGCCACTGCTTGTCCGGGGTACGAGGGGAGGGAGCTCCCACTGTAGCACGCAGCTCATTTGGCGGCTTATCCACTGGCTCCCGCTGCTGCTCCCACTGCTCACCTGGGGGGGCATGGTGGGGGTGCGGGGTGTATGCCCCTGGATCTGTGTGGGGTGGTGGGTGGCAGCAGGGGGGCTACAGCATGTGGTTTTTTTCTTTTGGGGAGGGCTGCAGCCACCCTGTAGCCCTTCCACATGCTGCTGCTGCTGCCTGCCTGGTGCCAGCTGTAGCCGGTCCCACCTGCACCCCCGTGCTTTCCTAGGGTGCACGCAGCAAGAGTTGCCCTGCACCCCCCCCCCCGGACTAGCCGCAGCTCCATCGCATACCCTGCCCTGCCCCACTTCCTTCCTCACTACGGGGGCCTTGATCTGCCCCCCACAACTTTCCTTTCCCTCCCCCCTCCCTTCCATTACACCAGACTTACTAGCTGCATGCAGCTGTATTGGAAACTGGATCAGTATCGGCTAATATGCCTCCTTAAAAATCAGCTATTGCCATCGGCCCCAAAAATCTGTCGGTGCACCCCTATTGTAAATGGCATGTTTAGGTGAAAATAACCATTCTCTCTGTAAGCTTTGCTTTGCTTTCCATGGTTTCTGTGCAAAAGGTGGTACACTTTCAGATATACTGCCAGTGATCAGACTGATATAAAGAAGGCTTTGCTTCATATAATCTGTGGTAGTACTTTAAAAACATTAAATGGAAAGATGGGGAAATGTAATGATGAAGTATACATCCAGCCCTTGCCTAGTTCTGACCTGCTCCATTCTAAGTATTCACCACAATATCCCAGCCTCAATATTTTCAGAAAAATTCTGTTGCATGTTTTCTTTACTGAGCATGTGCCAGTCAGATCTTGGAGAGGCTTATACCTTCCAGCAGCCTTGGTGAGGTTTTATTTTGGAGGGAAGAAGTGGAGAATTCACACGGGTCTTGTTCCTGACACCCAGACAAACCAATCTGCTTCCTCACTTCACCCCTCAGTTTTAGTAGCAGCTCTACACATTGTAGTACAGACGTTTTTTCAGTGAAATGGTTTTATTTCAACATGGTCAGAACAATATGCACGTCCTTAATATGTGTGTGCGCGCGTGTTCTTAGAAAAGGCTGAGCCACATAAACTGAAGTTTTCCAAACAATTAATCAGTGGCAAGTATGCCATTCAAAACTTCAGTCCAGGTAGCTAGTTCATAAGTTAAACGCAATTGAAAATTGTATCTTATGGTGAAGACTGTAAGATGTACTTACAATAGGGCTGTTGAGGCTCCTTTTCTAATTTTGTTACCTGAAACTTGGTGTTTAATGATAAGAAAAAAATGTGGACTTCCAAGGGAGCTGGTGCTCACCCCATCCTTGTTGGTCCTCAAGAGGAGACTGGCTAGGCACCTGGCTGGTATCTCATGACCCCCGGTTTGGTGACACTTTCCTTGCCTATCGGGGGCAGGGGGTTGGACTGGATGGCCCAGTGAGGTCCCTTCCGACCCTAGAATCTATGAATCTATCAGAAGAAGACTTGATGTGTGAAGCTGCTTTTGGTTTGTAAGAGGGAAAGTTCTTTTTTAAGTATTTAGCAATCTGAAACATATGACAAAAAGTTCTCAGATTAGTAAGCTCTGAAATATAACTCCTTGAAAAAAATGGGAAGATGCTAGGGATTTTGTTAGTTGTGCCAAACATCAAAATAGTATATTTAGAAAACTCAAATTCAGAAACACACTAGGTGGTTTTGTCACATATTGACTTTTAAATTTTTTTAAAATAAAAAAAAAATGCTTGGCAGAACAGACTGGCTTTTTTTTCCAATTTCTTAGAAATTAAATGTTTCTTTATTAAGCAATTAGAATTTAAAAAAAAAATAAATGAAATAAAGACCTATTTATGATGTATATCAAAGCTTTTTAGAAAAAAATGTTTCATTGTAAAGATTAGGCCTTGTGTTATGCCTTGTGGTTGTGTGTAAGAGTTGACTCTGTAGTTTTGCAAATAGTTTAGACAGGGATTTGCTTGGGATGGTTTGGATGAGCTTGATCTCGATTCTGGTGGGGCGCTGGACTAGATGACCTTATCCTTTCTAGTATTTTCTATGATTCTGTAATAAAAAGTTAATCTTCTTTAAAGGAGCATGGTGCTCATATCAGCCTAAGAATATGGTCTATCCTTATAACATCTGAACATCTCCCAAATACCATATTGTTTTGCATGCAATGTGTTCCCAAATAAAATGGGTACCCTTTTTGTAGGCAGAATATAGTAAAAATTATTTTTTCCAAAGTAATGATCAACTGTGACATAGGGTAAGACTGCCTGGAAATGTAGGGCATCCTGGAAGTATGGCATCAGAAACATCCTGGTGTGGCAGACTGTCTCCTGCAGTGCCACATTTCCTGGACTTTGTTCCTAGGAGGACTTACTCTTTTTTCCACACCAGATTAAACCCCAGATCCTTGCAAGGGAAGTAGCAAGGCTGTTAGCTACTTTCCTGTAAGTAGTTCCTTATATAAAAAGTTCCTTTTAAGTAACGTATTGTTTCCATATCGCAAGCCTCATCAAGATACTACCAAGAGTTCACTTGCTGCCTTGGGTACAAGCACATCCAATAGCTTCAGCTGTCAGAGACTTCATCCCTTCAGTTGGCTGAGCCACGCAAGTGGCAGCTATTTTGGCAGCTGCATGGCATACGCTGTCTCTCCAGGTGTGCTGCTTTCCCAGTGAAGAAAACATCTTTTCTATCCAAAATGTGCACCCCAATTTTGAGGGGCAGGTTTTGGGTGGGAAAAGATGTGTGTGGTATGTGAGAGAATACGGTAGTTAAAATTTCTCTTCCTTTCCAGCTGCAGAAGAAATAGCTTGATTTTTGTTTCTGAAGAGCTGATTTTTTTTGAGCTTTTAAAGGAGGAAAAACCAACGTAAAATATTGAGTGTTTTTTCTCATCTAGGTGACTCAGTTCATTCAGCTGGGGTAGGCTCTGTTGTTAATTGCATCTTCAGGACCACGGAGGAAGCTTGTTCCTCAGAACGCTTGGTGCCCGAACAGCGCTGTCCATGTAAGCTGCTCAAAGCCCCCGTCTGCTCTCTCTACTCGCTTTCGGCTTCCTGGAGTTCCACGTCCTGGTGCAGACAGACATCAGCTACTCCCGCATGTACTTTCAAAGGAGAACCCGTATGAACCCTCATGGAGGACAGTCCAAAGAGTCGATACAGACTTCAGAGCTGTGCTTGGCATACACCCCTGCGGGCTGCAGAAGTGGGATTGTCAATGAGCCCCTTTTGCTAAGTGAGCTTTTCAAGAATGTCATGTTTTTATGTCCTTTTTGACACTTGCTTTAATGTAATTATGTGGACTTGCAGAAACGTAACAATCATCCTGTTACTTGAAAAAAGTCAGTCTAAGAACGCCACAGACTGAAACGGGGATCCTCTGCCCTGGGAAACATTGCAGTTTAGAGGTGCATTATTAAACATAATGTTTAGATCAGCACCTGTTGGCTGGTTGACCGTCTGCTCTGAGAATGTGATATATACTGTCCTTTTCAGAGGAATCCTTTTGTGCATTAACTCTTCCGAAAATTGGTGTTTCTAGAGCAGTGACTCATGTCTAGAGTGGCATGCTAGAGTGCCATTAAATCCTTTTTAAGGGTACCAGTATTAGAGATGCAAACACCTACACATGAATCACAAGATAAACCCAAACATTTCAAATAGGAATCATAGTGTCAAAAACTTCCTGATCTGTTGTAGTCTTTCTGAGTTCTTAGCAACAGAAGACTTGCTCTATTATTTTTCTGTAGTCAAGAAACTAGTGAAAGCTAAGAGCTGGCATTTTCTGAGGGGTACTTTGAGCTTTAAATAGGTTGAGAACTTACAGGCCTTACTGCATTTCTAGAGATAAAAGGTGGCGTTTGTGGACTCGTCTAAGGAAATTTGAGAGATTTCTGTAAGCATTCTTTGGCTTGGACTCCATCACTCAGTCTTTGGCTGTGGCTTCCTTATTAGGGACACATTTCTGCTTACGTTAACTTCTATAGAGACTGGAGATGAGATGATGATGATGATCTTCCATTGCGGACATTAATGGTCGCCGAACCATTTTATACTGTTTTCCCTGAAGACAAGGTGGTATTGCTCTCTCTGACTAATATTAAGTGGATTTTCCTCTTAAGTGGTTTGCTATTATGCTTGTATTTGTGTTTTTCTCTGTTTTGTAACTAAACTGGCAAAATTGCATGAAAAGATCTGTACGTTACTAGTTGAGCAAAACCATTCAGAAAATCAGTTGTGTTTTTCAAGGCTGCATAAATGAGTTGTGGTCTGCTTCCAGTTTTTTAGGGGTAGCTAATGCACGGTTCACCTTTAGGGGTCACTACTAGGGATTGGTACTAGTTTCTAGAGTTTCACTATCATAAATTTGTTTGGCTGCTACAAGAAGATTTATTTACACCTGCATGAATTGCTGTTCTCCAGACATGGTATCTAGGGCAGTTGTTGGAGGGTAATGGTTTGAGCACTGATTAATTAGCAAGGTGTTTTAATCCCTGGAGGATATTTATGATGGCTAATCTTTAAATGTGCAGATACTAGGAAGAAAAGGACAAAGCTGCTTACTTTCAGCTCTTTAAAGTACTACCTTTGCACAGTCTTGTTTGGTGCTTCTTAGTCCTCTGTGGTGTTGGAGCCTTGTTGCACATAGAGCTTCTGGAGGTGATAGAGTGGAGGGATTGTCTGATGTGAGGTTGCACAGCTACACCTTCAGTTTTATGGAGCATGTGATTTCTAGCAGCCAGCTGTTGCTTCAGAAAATTTCCAAGGCTACATGGATGGAAACATGACTGACATGGGAGTTTTACTGAAGGTGGATAATTTATTAACACACAAAAGGCTCTCAACACATTGCAGGAGTGCAAATTGAGTGGAAGTATTGTGATGAGAGGGTGGAGAAGGTTTTCTTTGGGATATGAGAGGGCTTTCATGAGGACACTGTTCCTATTTTTGTTTTGTATATTGCACCTACATTTAAAGTGGCTTGGTCAAATATGTTGGAATTAAAATGTTTGGTTCAAATGTAAGGGTACTTTCTTTTCTGGGTTCAACAGAATTGCTTATTATGTAGATAGCCTGTGTTAACACTGGCTAGTTTTGTACTGATAATTGCATTTGCAGACAAAGCAAAGCTAGCTAAAGAATTACAAAAGGATTTAAACTGGTAGGAGCACTGATGTTTTTCATACTGGAGATCTATCAGGAGCATTCATTTAAATTGAGTGCTCCAAGGCTTAATTGGGTGGAAGGCACTTGTTTCAGCTTTGCCTGTGTTCTGATAAATACAGATGGACAATTCTCCCCAAACTGTAAGGTGGTTGCATGTTATGACATTTATTACACCTGTGGTTAGGTTCTAGCTTGTGGCAATCGCAAAGAATCACATGCATCAAGCAAAGGATATCTGAGCACTTTTCCTGTACTGTTAATGTTAATATTTTCCTCCCTTCCTGTGTGGGAAATCTGGTAGCCCCTATGGCATCCTCTTTGCAGCCACTAGCACCTGAGGTAGCAGGAGTATAACCTGATAACAGCTTTTAGGAGGTAATTGCCATCCAGCATAATTGACAGCAGCTCCTAACCTTGGATGGAGCAGGGAATCTCGGGGAACTGTTCCTGGTTCGTTGCATCTCAGCTTTTCCCCTCTGTCTTGGGTGGTAGTTTGTTCTGAGGGATCCCTCTGTTAGCCAGTCCTCTAAACCAGCGTTTCTCAACCCGTGAGTTGCAGCCCAGAAGTGGGTCACAAGAATATATGAAAGGGTCACAAACAAACTCTACAAAATAATTTTCCTTTAGAGGCGAGAAACGTGGGAAACAGTGACTTTTCCCGTGCAAGCTATCAGAGCTTCCTGGGCTCCCTTGCCCCACATCCTTGGGGGCAGTGGGTCAGGACTGGCCACTGATATTTACAAATGGGTCCTGATACAAAAAAGGTTGAAAGCCATCCCTCAACTTGGGCAGATGAGCTCTTATTTTTCAATCTCAGTTGGTTTCCTAAAGCTTGCAAGGTAGTACCAGGGCAGCCAGAGTTGCTCTTATTCTTCCCATCATTGTAGCAAGTAGCCAGCGGGGAAGCAGGTGAGTGAGGGCATCAGGGCAAAGAAAACGGCTGCTTGGAGGGGCTCCTGGAGATGTAGTGGGAGTTGCTTTAGTGACACCTCCTGTGTATTTCCCATCACGATAGTGCTGCTTCGCATGCTGAAGCAGGGGCATGCCACAGCATGTCTCGGGGGACATGCATTCAGCTTGTAGACCAATGCAGGCTTTAAGTCCTGCTCAGTGACCACATCTGAGAGCCTGAAGTACCACATGCTGGATGGACATCACTGGACTATTGATCTGCATTATTGAAATCAAGGAAAGGCTCTGGAAGCAGCCTGCGTGTTCCCCTCCTCCCTTAAAATTCGGTTTAAACATCAGCATTCATTTAAAACTGGAAGAAGTAATTAATCATCTACGATGTGTGCTTAAATGATGAACAAACCTGAAGGAACATTTTGGTACTGATTTGTAAATAGTTTACAGCTGTTGCAGTGAAATTACCTGGGCGCGTAGAGTAAAAATGAAACAAAACTTCCCAAGAAGGGGAGCCTGAAAATAGCAGAATAAGCTTGCAAAGCATCAGGATTTTTAAGGGGTGGCCTTGTTTCTATGAACTTTATATGCATGTGCTCCAGCATCTCTGAAAAAGGGAACTAAAAGATGGGATGTAGAAATAAGCCTGAACCATGTTAACTTAGTTAATTTTTCTATGAGTTGTCAGTGGGCCTTAGGTGTATTGGGAAAAGAGACTCTCCATCTGGGTCCTAAGCCAGCGTTATGCATTAGTAAAAGAATTTGGTAGCGCTCTGGGAAGGGCCATCTGCTGACCACAGGAATACACAGGAAAGCAATACCAGCAAAATGTTTGGTGCAAATTTGGTACTCTACTATTGAACCATATTTAGACCATACATATACGAGTGCCTTCTTTTGGTTAATCTTACAGCCCTTTGAAAGAGCTTCAGCTAAGAAAAAAGTTATTTTTCCTAAAACTGTTGCATCAGCATGTATGAGTTGTACTTGACTGCTTTTCTTTAAAAAAACAAAACAACCCCCCCCCCAAAAAAAACCAAAAATGCGGTGAAACTGGAAAAAATCTTCCCTTTAGACAAGCTGCTAGAATATAAGTGCTCTGATACCAGCCTTTACATAGGTAAATGTATGGTTGCATAACATTTCACAACTGTTAATGGGCAATCTCTTGAATAGGGGATTCTAATCGTACAATATAGTCATGAGGGTTTTCACTTTTTAATAGGATGCTGAGACATCCGTTTCTTGAGGCATTGAGTTAGTTTATTCTCCATCCTCTGCAATGGTGCATTCATTTGGTTTATTCTTTTAAGAGAAATGAAGTGTGTCATGGTATGACTAGTATTGCTGATGTGTGCGAGATGGTGGTGAAAGTTATTGGTGGCTAGCAACTATAAATGAATTTTGAAAGTTTCTCTTGACTGTTTTTGCAGCTAATTATGACTGGACACTTTTGATTTTGTGATTTGGCAGTACCACAGAAAGTCCTTTTTGAAAACCTCAGATTGATTTCACTCTCAACCACTTTAACCATGATATTAATTCTTGTATTGCTGAGCTTTTATCATTTGAAGCCAGTGTAAAACGATCTTAGACACAGTTTTGGCGATCGGCTGGAACACGGCATTGTATATTATCTTCAGTGGTTGAAAACAGTTGGATTAAAGTAGTTGCTTTTCTAATTTTGGCTCTGTTTAATGTGGTAGTTATGTAGTTGGTTGAAAGTTGTTTAAAGCATGAGGATATCTGATGTACGCGTCTCAGCATAGTGCTGAAAATCTGATTTTCTTTGGCATGGAGAAACTGCATTAGTTTAGTTGTAACTGTTTCTGAGAGAGATGCTTGTCTAGATCAGTTGTTCTTATGTATGTTGGCTTCTTCCCCCACCCCCATATCATCACAAAATGTTTTCCTAGTTTAAAAATATTTCTATCAAGTACCATGAGGAACTTGAATGAAATTAAATAGCTAACAAAATAAATAACGTTCTGCCTGATGCAACCTTTTTTATGAAGGCTGATTGGTACTGTTCTTTTGCTACTACAGCATGAAAACAAAATATCTAGCATTTGCTTGGCTCAGATATTTTTGGCTCAAAAATAAATTTTCCAGCCAGATTGGAGCCAAACACACACTTAATTTTTTCACTGCTCTACTAATCCATTGAATATTCTGAAATTGGAAGCTATTTGCATTCCCTTGTGATTCCTTTTAAGTTTTTATGCCAGTTTTGTGAAATACTCTATTTAAAAAGTGTTGTCATGCTTGTTTAATTTCTAAACCTTTGTTTAAAGTAGGAAAAGAAATTGGCACGGGTCCCTTTCTGAATATGACTTGCACCAATTTGTACGTGCCATAAATTGTTCATTTCTTACACCACGGCGTTTCAGAATTGGGTGGTCATTTTATGCTATTTTGTAAAATGAATAAGGTTGCTGGTTATATATATTTTTTTTTAAACATAAAAGTTGTGTTAATGCTCTTTTCACAAACTAGCACTAGTTTTTTAGATGTAATTTATTTTATATTTTAATACTCAATATCTGTATTTACAAAGGAGAACTTTAAAAGTATGTACCTAAAGAAGAATCTTCTGCCATGAGTGCTACCTACCTAGATATACATTTTAAACCCTCAAAACCACAGTTTAATTTCTAAGTTGGCAAAGGTGAGACTTTCTTTTGTTGGCTGCCTCTGTTTTCTTTGACCACAAAATCTAAAAGCTACTATTGCATTTTTAAACTGCTCTTGTCTCAGTGGATTTCAAAAAGAAAAGTCCTGCAAGATGGCTAGTAACTAATATTCCATTGAGGAACAAAACTGAAAAAGCAGCATCTTGTGTGGTAGATCTGTTCTTTGTGTGTATTCGTAGTGGCTTATGATCCCTTTGATGCTATAAATGTGTAGCCTATCTTCCTTTTGGGCATTGTGGACAGCCTAGCAATGAGAGGGTGACAGCTGATTTTGAACATCGTTGCTTAAAATATTGCAAGGCCCACTTCTGCTCCTGACAGATCTCTCTCTTGTTCTCAGATGATGGGGTGGCCTGTGTCTATTGGAAGATCAGATTTGGCTAGTGGAATAATCTGACTTTAACTGGTGCCTGTTGCTCGAAGCAGGAAGAGTGCGAGATGTCAGGCTGCCTTAAAAATATTTGTGTTAGATGCAGTGTATACAAACTAAAATATGTTAAAAGTATATTTTCAGTTGCAGGGAGGGAGGGACATCTTGATCGCTTTTTCAGGAAGGCTGAGTTTTCTTTGCCATTTCTGTATAGTCTGGATCAGGGGGTTATGCAGGCAGGTGTCCTCAATTAGTTCTGGCATCTTTCCGCCTGTGTATTGGGCAGACTGGAAATTTTGCATGGTAAAAACTTGTGGCTCAAGTTGATACTCATTCCTCATCTGCATATGTGTTTTTGTGCAAGTCCTCCACATATAAAAATTGCCTGCTTTCTTTACCTGTCAGCTCATAAAATACAGATTTGGGGGTAAAATGCCTTTTGGGTACACTTTTGGTTAAAAATGCCTTTTGGGTATACTTTGCAGCTATTTCAGCCTGTCATGAACTGACTAAAAAGGAGACCAATGTGCAGTTAGTCAGGAGATGATGTTACCCAAATAAGCTAATTACAGGTTTAGCAGGCCGTTTTTAGGCTCATGCAGTGTTTGACATTTGAAACCTCTCCTTATGGGGCCCCCAGTATACTAATGCGTGGTCCTAACAAAGCTGATAAAAGTTTTGGGGGTTTTTTTGCAGCATTTTCTTTCTGTGAACTTGAGCTTGCTGCTGGTTGTGATTTCAGCTCATGGTGAGAGTGAGCTTCGAACTCTGACTGATGCAATTTATACCACGCTGGTAAAGGATCAGATAGTGCTCCTTACTTGCTGGAGATGACCCAGTGAGCCTGTTGTCCTGCCAGTCAGTGCCTACTTTACTCATGCCTTTATGCTTCATATGGAGGCCTTTGGGGATTCCGTTTGGGGAAACTTATAGCCCTTAAGCAATGCACGCAGTTCTTGCTGCTTTTCACACCAGCAAACCTAGCAAAACAATTATTGGAAGGATCAGATTTAAATGTGTGTCTGACTTCTAGTTTCTGACAGCCGTATCATTAACAAAAAGATCATGACAAAACTAATTTGATTTAAGAAAAATGGCATCACTATGTCCCTTCAACATGCCCAACACAGCACCATGGAGATGCTTTTTGGATCTCTTCACAGGTCTACAAAGCACTGTCCTTGGATTTTGGCTTCTAACAAGTGCCATTACAGGTAAATGACTTTTCCTTGGTGTAGACTGCAGCTGCCAGTAGCGCACGTTCTAGGTAGCGCCGGCAACTTCTGACAAGATAAATTTTGCTTAATTTTTTTTCTGTTGTATTTGAATTGCAAGAAGCACTTTTGGGAAATTTTCAAAGTTTCTTTATTTCTGTTCTGATGCAGCTTCCAGGTGGCAATATCGATCAATACCTGAAGATATGCAGCCAGAAATATGGATTGCACAGGAATTACGGCGGATTGGAGATGAGTTTAATGCTTCCTATTGCCCAAGACGGGTAATCTTTTTCTATTTTTTACTTCAGTTTCTATTTCTTTATATGCAAGCTTTAAAAGGAAGAAGTTAATTTCTGGAAATACTTTTTGGGGGTATAGGAGGTATACATATATAAAACTGTATAACTCTGTGTGTGTGTGTGTGTGTGTGTGTGTGTGTGTGTGTGTGTGTGTGTGTGTGTGTGTGTAAGTATTATACCAAGATTTTAGTGATGAGGTGTTACTTGAATATTTAAGGCTGTTTTGATGGAGGTCCTCTTTTTACAGATGGAATTTAGTCTCTGATATGAAGTGGTATATAGTATTTTCCCTTAATTTACATTATACAGATCTAGCAAAATGTCTGCTTATGTCTTTTGCTGTAATCTGAGAATAAAGCTGATTTCTGGAAAATCTTTAAAAAGAAAAGAAATCTTCTAATCAATTTGAGAGATGGACCTTGGTTTTTAATTAGTTTTAAGTCTTCCTTCCAAACCCCAAACTAAAAATCTTGAAACATTTGCAGTTTGAAAATAGTTTGTATATTGCCCTGTATTAAATTCCACTTCACATTTCTGTTTATCTGTGATGGGCAAAGACTTCAGATGTCAACTAAATGCTCTACTGCTGTATGTTTAAAAAGAGGAAATATAAATTCTAGCTCTTGTGGCTGTGGGCAGAAGCTCAGGGATATGAACAAAGTACTGCTACATCTTTGTGATCCTGCTGCACATCTGGCTTCTCCCATGGTCACACTCCATCCCGCTCCATTTCTTGGCAGTTCTTGCTTTGGTTGTGCCCTTTTTGGGGAAAGACTTTTTTTTGTCTATGTTTGTTAAAAGCAACAGCTGTGGCATTATGATATTAATACCACAATGCTTGCATGTTACACATGTGATTACTAGTCTACTGACTTGTCTTTATTCTGATATGAGAAGAGTCCTGTTATGTATGAGTGTCACTAGGGCTCTGACAGAAGTAACATTTGTTGCGCAATCGGCAATGTGCACAGCTGCAGAGCACTTTAGAAGTGGCTGGTCATGCGACAAATTAACCCCTATTTAATGAAAGATCAGACGAAAGTGCTCCAAAATGGAGTGCCTTAGGGAACAGCTGTTCCCTAGGGTCAGTCTGTCAGCACAGTTGGGGCTTGGCTGTGTTGGCCCAGGCCTGGCCCCAGTGCTGTCTGCAGGAAGGGAAGGAGTGGGAGCTATGGGCTAGGGTTTGCCCTGTGGTTCAGTAGTAGAATCCTTGTCTACCACACAGGAGACCTGGGTTCAATTCCCAGCCATGGAGGCACCAAACATCTGGACTGAGTCTGGACTTTGGATTCTGTCTCGGTGGCCTAAAGGGCAGGATGAAAAGTCTAGGCAGTTTCTACTCCTCCAAAAATATTCCTGCTCAGGCACATGCATCAAAGGTCTGGGTAGCCCGCATGCATACACCATGATCTAGGAGGATCGATGGTTGCCACCACCAAGTGAGATGCTAGCTGCTTGGAACTAGACCGTCTTCCATGAGTGCCAAGTCAGTAACCTAAGTTATTCCCTCCCTCCTGTGGCACTCCATTATAGCAGTTGTCCTTAGCTTGCCTTTTGATTTTTGTGGCTTATGAATTAATCAGTCTTCTCTTGAGCCCCTTTTTTGCTCATGCTGGCCCCTTCATGATTTCTTCTGTCTTTAGCATGTAATGATGACCTCCCTACCCTTCTCCTCGTCCCCCAGTTGACATTGGTACTTTGAGTGATGTCCTGAATTTAGCAGCATCTAGAGGCTCATTTAATGTTGTCCTAAGACAGCCCTTTTCCCATCAGTTAGATTGGAGGCAGGCAATTATTTCAGCAGGAGGGCTGCTTAACGAGCTTTGGTGAGCTGTCAAGGGCAGCAAGGTTAGCCTCACTCCTTGGTGGGTGCTCCAGCCCCTGGTAGCAATTTTGGGATTGGAAGACCCGGTGGCAAAGGCCAGGGTTTACGCATGGAAGTCCTTCCCCTTGCCTTCTGGAAGTACTCCTTTTGAGAGTCGGGGGTTGCCATCTTGGAACCAGAAAAAAACAAATCCTACACTAAAAGTCGAACACCTACTATAATATATTTTAATTTTGTTACAAACATTTTTTTGTCATGTTCTGTGTTTGCCTAGTGTATATAGAGGTGATTGCACAATAACTCAGAAATAAAGTCTTACTCTTGTATGTTGTGTGTGGGGTGTGGTTGGGGGTGGGTGTGCATGTGTGGTGGGTTGGAAGGGGTTTGTGGGGGGTGTGGCTGTTTGGGGCGGCAATGGGGTATGTTGGAAGTGTGCATATCTGGGGGCTTGGGGTAGGGTGTTGGCTGGCTTTTGTAGGGTGTAAGGGATAGTGGGGGGTGTCAGAGTCCCCTACACCCCCTCCCATGGTGCACAGCCTCTGCTGCTGCTGGTGGGGGCGGCAGCAGCAGCAGGTGGCAGGCATTCGGGGCTCTCGTGGCCTGCTTGGGCACTGCTGTCCAGCAGCGTGTGGCTACGGCAGTGCCACACATGGTGGCAAGGAGTGCAGCCAGGCCAGCCTGCCTCTATCGTGTGGGGCTCCACGTGGTGCCCGTGCAGCTCCTGGCACTGACGTACCACCAGCGGACGCCCCACACAGTGGAGCCGGCAGCCTTCCCTGCCTACTGCCATGCAGGTGTCGGGGCTCCACTGCAGTCCTCACCCCCACATCCTGCCCACCCAAGCTGCACACTCCCGCTGCCCTCCTGGGTGCAGGCTCCATGCTGCTGCCAGCCCCATGCCCTGTGCCTCCCAGCCAGCTGCGTTCCCCTCTGCCCCCGCTGCTTCCCTACCCGTACCTGGAGTGAGTGGGATGGTGGGGAAGCTGAGCAGGTCTCCTGGTGGCTGCAGCAGTGGCAACAGCAACCCCTCCCACAAGCCGGGCCCTTCCACCTACCTACAAGGGTGGAAGTGAGGTGCTCAGGTTGGGCAGGGTACAATTAGTTGGTGGATGCCCGCGTGCTAGATGAAATTGCTTGGTGGGCTGGATGTGGCCCGTGGGCCATATTTTGCTAGTCCCTGAGTTAGATTGTTCCTCCAGTCTCTTTTAGTGGAATAAGCTTATGGGAGACATTCTCTCTCTTTTTGTTGGTTAGATACTCTTAGTCCTTATGGACACACACACTTTCTTCCACTATAGGCCTTGGCATACTGGGGAGCATTCCCCTGGTTGCAGCCTTGGCATTAAGCATGTTCAGTGCCTTTCTCAATGTTAGGAAATGTGTTGGGAGTCAAAGCGAAGCTGCAGCGTACAGTGGTGCAGGGTTTCTACCCCTAGTAAATGGGAGGTGGGCTACTTTCAGCCTTGGAGGCCTGCTCAGCTGATTTGCGCAGTCTCACCAGCCCAGAATCAAGAGAGTGGCTTAATGGCATCTGAGCCTCCTCTGTGCCCATTGGTCCAAAATGGTCAGGACTAACATGCTTCCTGCCTCTCAGCAACCCAGTGATTTGGAAGTCAGTGCATATTGATGCTTTCAGCCCTTAAATTGCTGCATACTTCAATGCAATTCTGTGAGATCCTGATACTTTTTTAAGTGTTTTGTTCCTAGTTTCAGAAATATCACAGTGTCAGTTGCCAGCTAATCCAAAAGGATTCACAGCATTAGCAGAAATATTGGTTGCTGCTTCTCTTCTTGCCATCTTCCTTAATCCCTTTAATCCTACTTCCAGGTGCCATTCTCTCCATATGTAAAGCATTAGACTAAATGTCTTGAGTCATGAGATACTCAGTGACATGTTTCTGTTACCCTCTTATCTTAAATTCTTTCACACCAGACAGGGGAAAATAGTATTGGGGAAGTGCAGACATGCCAAAGTAAGGTTGGTTTGTGCCTATGTTTTGAGGTATAGTTGTTCTGAATGTTTCTCTCAATGTGAAGGAGAACAAGGTACTCCTTCAGAATAAGTGTTCACACTTGGTATTATTCAGAACCACAGTGGGTACATCTACATGTGATATTAAGGTGCCTGAATAAGTTCTGGTATGCTTTGCACCAGAATTTATTGCTCCTGGGCTCAGCGTCTTCACGTGCACCCAGGACTGCAGCATATTGAACCAGGTTGGAGAAGTTCCAGCATTCGGTCCTGGGGGTCAGCCTGCCCGCCTGGGATTGCTCCGATCCAGCTCATCATGCTGCAGAGGGGCAGGCAAGGGCACAAAGGCGTTCCAGTGTGGGGCTAGCCATCGGGCAGCCTCTGCTTTGAAGCGCCCTTGGGCCCCAGGTAGCCCTATCAGCATCTGCGTTTATGCTGCAGTGCACTGAATGCTGCCACAGGATAGTACTTGTGTTTACAGGTACTAATCTACTGTGGCATTTATTAGTTTCCTGCAGCCTAATAGGGCAGCACATGAAGACACAGACTTTACTGCGGAGCCCGTTAGGCAACTCCACTGTAAATGTCTCATGTAGTTGCATCCGGTTTGTTTTAAGTTCACGCCCTCCCTTAGTTTATTTTCCGTTCAGAGTGAAAGCTGGTCCATGGTCAGCAAGAGTATGTGTGGGGAGTGCTTTATCTGAGTGTTCATATGGTATTGATATCTAGGGGGGGGAGAGCTGCCTGTTATAGGTTTATTATACTCCATGTATACAGCCTTTTCCCTGTATAAAATCTGTTGGCTTGGTGTCTGTACTGGTGAATGGCACTTGTTATTATGAAGTGATTCATTATTATTTTTTGTAGCTTTTGAGGTAGACTTCCTACATGTCACTGGGTATAGTGCTGCACAATTCAGTGTCTCTCCCTTGATTGCATTTAGAATTGATCTTTGACTAACTAGGCTCCAGTATTGCATAAAAGGATAGGGGGATTGTGGCAGACTCCAAGCTGAATGGGAGCCTCAACTAGAGCACCGTATCCAAATTTGGGCACTGCTCTTGTAGAAAGGGACAAACAGAAAGCAACCAAAATGACTTGGAGGGAACAGCTGGAAGAACTGGAAGTATTTAGTTTGGAGAACAGAAGACCGAGGAGAGAGTTGCCAGGAATCTTCAAATACATTAATGGTTGTTATAAAGAAGTTTGTGATGTCCACAGAGAATTGCCTGCAGGGGACAGACAAAAAGTCTTAAATTGCAGCAAGGGCAATTAAGATTGGAAATTAGGAAGAACCTTCTAACTGTGAGGATGGTTGCAATAGTTTATTCAGAGTTTGTGTAATCTCCATCCTTGGAAGTTGAGTGCAGGTCAGATGAATGTGTAGGTGGGATGGTTCAGAAAAAGATGGCACTGGCCTATGCAGGGGCTTGGACTGGATGGTTTCTTTAGGTCTGTTTCAGCCCCATCATTCTTTAGTTCTGTAAAAGTGTCTATAACATGCCTTCATTCAATATTCTTGTTCAGTTCTCCCCCATAAATCCAATTCTGTGGGCTCCACAGTGTGCTTCATGTGCATGTTATCTTGAAAATGTAGCTAAAATAATTAAATTGAATTGGAGTGCAAAGTGGGAGTATCCTGAAAATTAGTTAATTTAAAGTCAGTATTACCTAAACTGTCCTGATTGCACAAGAATTTATTATTCATCATTATCAGATACAACCTACATAGGACATCCAAGATTTAACTAGTATTTATTTTGCTCAGTGAAAATCTGTCTTGCATACCAGCGGAGGTATGTTTCTTGCTCGTCTCAACCTTCTCTGCGTGAAGACAAGGTTCTTTGGGTAAATGTGATATCTTTAATTAGACCAACTAAATCGTTGGAAAAATTGTTCCTTGAAAGCTTCTGGGTACAAACACCCTTCGTCAGGCATGGGGAAAGTCTGCTGTTGTTTTGAGTTCTCCTGGATGGGATAGAAACCCATATGTGAAATTTTCTGAGTGCAGGCATTGATGAAACTGACTGTGGAAATTCTGTTCAATGGTTGTTACTGGCCAGCCATGCGGATTCAAAAAGGACCGGGCTGAAAGTTCTTGTTGGAAGAAATCTGGAATGGATATTTTGACATTGAATGACTTACGGGTAATAATTAAATGCAATAACACTTAAAACCTCTTCTTTGTCACCTGTGACCAATAAAGCCTGATTACACATAGCTTGCACTGAGCTGATGAAATGTCATTTGTGTTATGCTGACCTAATGCCCCCACAAATTTGTCAATATAGTGGTCTAGTGCAGCGTTTCTCAACCCGTGGGTCACGACCAAAAAGTGGGTTGCAAGAATATATAACATGGTTGTGAACCCGCTTTAAAATGGATTAGCAAACTTAAAAAATTAATTCTCCTTTAAAGGAGAAAAATGTGGGAAACTCTGGATTTTCCCATGCAGGCTAGCAGAGCTCCAGCCTGCAAGGGGGCTGCTTGAGGGTCCCCCATTCCCTCCCACAGCAACCCCCTGCCCCACATACTGGGAGGCTGGGGTCTGGGATGGGGGGTAGTGGGATGGGAGTGAGGGGCACTGGTAAGGCCAGGGAGCTGTTTTCTACGTAAACTGCTTACAGGGTTGGGACTGGCCATCGATGTTTACAAGTGGGTCCGGGTGCAAAAAAGGTTGAGGATCACTAGACTAGTGGATAGGTTCCTGCAGTGTGGGCCAGGAGACTGGCATTGTATTCCTAGCTCTGTTGCTGACAGTGAAACCCTTTAATTTCGGTGCCTTTTTCTGTCTCTAAAGTGGATATAGTGCTTAATCTATTTTGTAAAGATCTTGAGAAACACCTGTGAAGAAAGGTATATTCCTGCTCTAATAACTACTGTTGTCACATTTTTTTAACCTTTGTGCTGTTGAACTCTAGTGATAGGTTTTGGTGCATGGTAATTGGTGCAATTGGCTGCTAATGCCAAAGATAAGAATTTTTATTAATAGGTCAGGCTTCTAAAGGTACGGGTTAATTTCACTGTACTGAGTAAAGATGCTGTAATATTGTTCCGTGGTATTAAAGATGGGCCTATTCGTAGCAGGTTGCCTGCATTTTGGAGAAACAAAGTGTTCCAGAGACTGGTGGGTTACTGCAAGTCTTAAGTACATTTTAGTACCTGCCCAGTGGCAGTCTGTTCAGGAGAATTTGAAATAAAAATGTTATGATAGATACTGACTGGGAAAGTAAATCCTGAGTAGTCTCCTAGTTTGTGTGAATAGAATATAGCTTTTTCTTAATCTGAGTTGCACTGTGCCTATTTTTAAAAAATAATTTTAGTTTGTTGAATAATTTTTAAGGCAACTGGAACTAAATACACTGTCCTAGGCTTAACATTTGTTACTTTTTATTTTCAGTACCATCTTATATATTGTATTCACTTTGAATAGAAGAAGACCTGATTTGTAAGACAGCGCCCACAATAATTTGATTCTATACATGGAAAATTTATACATTTGTTATCGTTTTTGAGGTATAGAATCTAATTACTGGAGGTTTGAATTTGCTTTGAATTTGTCCCCTGTCCACTGTTGGAAAATAAATCTGGAGGGCCAGGTAGCTCCTTTGTTCCCTGCTTCGCCCCAGCTTTTTCCCGTGGTAGCCTGTTCCGGCTCTCCTTGCTGTCAGACCCTCATTTCGCCAAGCACGTAGGAAGGAGCCTGGTGCGGTGGTGGAACTGGGAGCTGTAAGAATTGGTTCAGGAATCGGCGCATTACATTTTCTGGCCTGCATTATGCATGAGGTCGGAGGATCACGATGCCCCCGGTTGAATTTGTGCATCCCCCTTGTTTGACTAGCTCTTTGTTTCAAGGGGCTTGATCTCTTGGTTCTGAAAAGGAGAAAGAGAAAAGGCAGGCAGAGCAAAGCTGCTTTCTCCCCAGTATTTTGACTCCTCTCTCCCAATTTACAATGTGGGTTTGGGGTTTTTTTGCAGCTTGGTAGCTGTTTTCTTATTAGCAGAGTGATGAGAGATAAGCAAGGTAGGATATTTTCTTCCTGCCTTTCGTGAACTTTTAGAGATCAGCACAGCAGGCAAGTGTTTTGTTGCCCTCACTGTGGCTGCAGGGATGAGGTAGTCCTAGGGTGACCGTACGTTCTGGTTTGGCCAGGACGGTCCCAGATTTCAGAGGCTGGTCTCGGCCAAACAGTGAAAATTAAAATGAGAGTCCCTGGCTTGTGGTTGCAGAACCAAAGGTGCAGGAGCTGTGAAATAGGAAGCCCTAGCAAACAGCAAAATTGCCCTGAAATAGGTTCGCTTGATTAGTGGAATGACCATTAACACTAATTGTTACTTCACAGGTGGTTGTTAACACCTGGAAAGTAAAGAACAGTTAGGGTAGGCTGCATCTGCCTCCTTGTTTAAAAGGAGAATGTCTGTTTGCAAATACTTGTGGCATCCAAGGCTAAAATGATGCCTAAGAAACAAAGTCCACCTTCTTTCTCTTTGCTTAGGAACTGTTCTGCTCACTTTGGAGATTACATCCAAACCAGGATCAGTTTTGGAGAACTTGTGACTGTAACAGGAACCTTACTGAGAGAAAGCACTTCTGCTAGTATCACTGTGTGTTCAGCAAGGTGTTTGTTGGCAGGGAAGTGTTGCAGAAAAAATAAATCACGCAGCGCACCTGATGCTGCTGTCCCGGGACATGTAAATGATGTTGATGTTACTTTAGCAAAGAGGTCCTGTACTAAAGCACCACTTGTGCCTGACTCCTGTCCATGACTGATGGGAGATGGTTTCCCTGGAGGGAAAGTCATTCAGAGAATCACAGAAGAGTAGGGCAGGAAGGGGATCTCCATGGTCCGTCGTCCGTCTCCTCCCCCTTGCAGGATCATTCCTATGCAGACTTCCTTGTCTGTCCTGCTCGCTCCTGTTCCTATCTATATTATAAATCTTGATGTTTTCATTCTGTCTTTCTCCTTAATCTCCTGTTGAACTGGCTGGAGTTGCTCAGTTAAAGGCCCAGCAAAGCATTTCTGCTGTGACAGTGGGATTTTCAGGCATGTCAGTCACAAAGTGGAGAAGAAAACTTGCAGGCAGGCGGCAACTGTGAAAAATCCTGTTATTGAGCAGGCTGGTCTTGGCCACCAGGGTTTGACATGACTATAACTAGAGTTTTATATTTGCTAATCTTGTGGCCTAGGAATAAGTGGATGTAACAGCTTGAGCACGTTGTTTTGGCATCATTGGGGCAGGAAGGGGAAGTCTGACCCACTTTCCTTTCCCACTCTAGGTGGGAAATCATGATGCAAATGAGTGACTATTCATTATATTGTACTAGTTCATGAAATCAACTAGAAAAAAATACAAAATCTTTATGTAAAGTATGATTTCTGCTATTCTTTAGAGCATGTACAGACATGGATTTCCTGTGCTAAACAGAGACAGAAGCTTACTGTTTCATAAGTGGTACAAAGGCAGAGAAAGCATGGTTCACATAGCAGGGGACACCAGCCCCAGGTG
The DNA here is from genome assembly GCA_030014935.1 of Caiman crocodilus. Classification (NCBI taxonomy): domain Eukaryota; kingdom Metazoa; phylum Chordata; order Crocodylia; family Alligatoridae; genus Caiman; species Caiman crocodilus. Next base: position 6,835,936 of record JAGPOW010001296.1, on the reverse strand, counting down.
TGCTGTGAAAATATCTGTTGGATTTTGTTATACCTTTGCCTCGCATATTAAAGAGAGCCCTCTTCTATTAGACATCATTTTAATGGGCAGGTATTTAAAATGACAGACTTTTCTGATAAACAGAAGTAAAATGGAAAGTACTTTCTTCTTTCACCCAATCAGCAGGAGTCAAGGAGAGCGCTGGGAAGCAGAAGTACAGATTTATTAGAAAGTCATACTTGTCAGGACAGATTTACAAGATGTAGCAGAACCCTTATTTCTGCTTTTGTTCAAAACAAAGCTCAATCACTGTCTTTTAGGCTGTAAGTCGTTGTTTTGAAATAAATTACTCCTCTTCTGCAGTAAATAATTTATTTTTACTGCTGTTGCCCCATGCTTGTTTTTGTGAATAATGCAGCCGTTCTGCCTTAGGCAGTGTCTGAAAAGAGACCAGCAGTCTAACCTGAAACTTGCATATTGTTACCACAAACTGAGATTTGGCAAGCAAAGTAATTTATGACTGTCTTCTACCAGGGCTTGCAACAGAGGCAGTTCAGGATTCCATAGGAAGTGGTTGGAATTGTTATGACTCAGGTGTTTTGGGTTTTTTCCTTGTTTGTCTTTAGTCAGGCTCTAGCTTTTGAGATGCAGATATTAGGATTCCTTCAGATTGGGTCACATAACTTGCAACTGCAGTGACAGTAAAATACAGGTGTGACCATCCAATGTGATGTCATTTGTTTTTTCATAAACTTCACTTAAAGGTGAGTTGCAATGAAGTTTTTAAAAGTTTAGGTTTGTGCTTCCTCCCTTTTTTTTTTTTTACTGCATTTAGCTTGATTTATTTATGCATTTGTTTAAGCTTAGAAATAAGAAAAAATATTAGGCGTGCATGAGTTTCCACAAACGACAAACCCAATGGTTCCCAAGTCAGGCTGTGGATGCAGTCCAGAAGAAGGGTGTGAAAGAGAACACGGCTCCTACTTTGGCAGGTCCTGGGCTCTTGGGTGTACCGGCTAGATCCATTCTCTTCCTTTAACTTGGGGTTGGACGGATGCAGCGTTCCAGCATCGCATTATACTAAAGTACATCCTCATCATAGCTGTTAATATAACCAGTGTTGCCTCTTAGCAACAGGTCTGGTTTAAGACTATTCTTCTGGAGTTCCTCTTATTCCTTACCACTTATTCCTCTGCTCCGCAGGTAGCTGGATATCTGAGAGTACTGTGCCAAAATCTGGGTTTTTGTTTGTAGCCGTGCTGGTCTGAGGACATAGGCAAAGTTCTTTGGGTAGATGTGATATCTTTTATTAGACCAATTGACAGTCCTCCACACCTCTAGCTTCCTTGGAGTCTCAGACCAGCAGAGACTCTGTATGCCTGATGAAGGGCGACTGCGCCCAAAATGCTTGCTAAGAACATTTCTCCAACTACTCAGTTGGTCTAATAAAAGATATCACATCTACCGAAAGAACCTTGTCAAAATCCGACAATTGTCACTGATGAATTTAGTGAACTCCGTTTATTGGATTACATCTAATGGCAAACTTGTGAATACAGACATGGATTCTTAACTCCAGAGCCCTTCTGTAAACCTAAATGTACTGTTTAACGAACACGTGAACAAATGTTGGGAATCCTGCAGCAATGACAGCTGTGCAGTGCTGTTATGTTTGGCTGCAAGATGTGGTAGGCTGTGATCCAAATGATTGCTTGTTAAATAAAAGGAAAGGAAAGAAATGCAGTAGCTTAATTGCTTAGAACAAAAATGGCATGTTATTTCTCTTTATGGAATCCACTGTGATGTCAGTGTCCCTAGGGATGGCTCGTTCACGTGGTATATCAAATTAAATGGCTCCTGTTAGATGGCCACGCATGTTAGCAGTGTCTGTGGAGAATGAAGGTGTATGTATCATTTCCCATAGAATATATCTAGAATACCATTCTTTATTGTGCAGTTTCACAGAGCCAGAATGTAGAGCCTGGTCAGTCGAGTGCCAGGTTCCTTGAATGTAGTTATCAATGGTAGATTTGGAAATGCTTTATATCCATTTTGCCTCGTGCCACTTAGTTCTTACAGTATTGTTTGCCTAATATACTAACCTAACTTTCTGGAGGTTTTATTTAGGAATCTCCTGTTCCTTTATTTTTAGTTCTCGCCTGTTTTACAACTTTTATTTTGGGCTAGCCTCCAGGTTTGTTCAGCTGGCAGACTGTTGCACACCTGATTCATTAAGAGTACCAGCTCGGTATGCAGAGGCTTGTGTACTGTTGTAGAATGTTGTGACCTAGTGTGCAGATAGATTAACAATAGATTTGATGTCATTATTTGATTTCATCATTCATACACGGAAGCTAAGCAGCGCATGGCTAAATGTTATAACAATGGGCATTAGCAGCAGGTTTTTGAAAGAGCACCTTGCTGTCAAGGTCTTGTTTTGTTTCCTATGCACCTGCTTCCCTGGATTGAACTCAAGTGTATTGTTTTGATTTGGTCATTTTAGCAAAACAGTAAATGAAATTGCAGACCTTTCATGTCACTGCGGGAGTTGAAAGCAGAGAAGTTAACTCTTGGGATATTGTATTTTCTTAGGCTTAATATTAAGTCTGGTTAATTTCTGCTAATTGGGGAAACAGTTTGTGTATTTGTCTCATCCTTTCACTGGCTCAGGCCTCTGCTCATGCTTCTCCCCTTCCTGCCCTCCTCTCTTTTTCTTTTTCTGTTGAATAGGATGGGGTTGCAGGTCAGCATGTCATTCCATCGCACCATCTTGCTTGGGATTAAGATACAGAAATGTCCAGTCCTTCCTCTGCACGCTCCGTTTCAGACACTGTCCCTCCAGTCACATAAAGTCTACATAACCTGAACAGTTGTTGTGGTATCTGTATTTCATCCATTCTTACAGAAGGCCAGGCTTTTGATCATTCAGCCAATAACAGCTTAAGCTGGTTGAGAGAGAGAGAGAGAGCGAGCCACCCCAGGAAGCGTGTTCAGCTCGCTGGTTCAAAGGGAGTGGCTTCCTCGTTTGACAGATGCGTCCAAAAGGAGCCTGGTCAGAGAATGACATTGCTGTGATCTTTTCTGTGGGATGTGGTCATAGATAACGGGTGTCTTTCTTGCTGGCTCCTGTGAACGCTCATGCTCTCATCCTTCCCCATTGCCTGTGGCTGAATTGCAACTTTCTTCGCTCGGCGTTTTAGTTCACTCCACTCAACCTCATTACTTGATACTCTGAAATACCATTTTTCAGTTTGCTCGGTGTTCTGGTATTCTGGGTGCAGCTCTCTCTCTTATTGATCTCTCTCTCTTATTGGTGAGGTGGCTTGTTTTTGTCGTTTTTTGTTTTTTTTACTGCTAGAGTACGGTAGATTCGTCCCTTCAGATCATATCAGTAGTAAGAGCAAGTTGCGCGTCCGATTCATCTGTGTTTCGTGTATTCTTCTGGCTTCCACCCTTCCTGGTGTTTAGTTTCCTGCTTAAGGTTTTTTTTCCAAAATCTTGCTTTTAAACTTGCCTAATTCTTCTGGCAGGGGGTGACTTTTTACATCTGAAACATCTCAGCCACTCCTAACCAAGTGATCTTGAATACATCCTTTCCACCCAGCTGGGAAGTTTGTCCCAGGGCCTTGCATTTGAAGCTTCAGTGTGGTAATATGATTGTGGATGAATTGTATATTCCCATATAGATTTAACCTTGTCCTGAAAGAGTCCCAAACAAAAGGCTTGTGCCTTTGGAAAAATACTTCATAACGTACAAAGAAGGCATAAAAGGATTTCCTTTTAAAAAATGGTAATTTTATCTTTTCAGTTATCAGGACAGTCCAGCTCCTGTCTTATCTGATTTTCTAGTGTCTCAGTGACCTAGAAGTATAGATTAAAATAATAGAACTACAGGGCTTGCTTTAATGAACAGAACTTTGAGTCTTTAAAGAAGTGGGGTTTTTTCATTTCTTTGCTTTGTATTCGAATGAAATGCATAAAAGCAAGCAATCAAAAAAACCACCAACACACCAAACCCGCAAAGGTTGTATTGGAGAAACTGAACAAAACTAACTTGCTCTCTGAATTAATTGGGTTTTATGAGCATTATTTTCTGTAATTCATTCAAAGAAAAAGGGGCACTGACCTGGGGAAGGTTAGGGGGTCATCTTTTGTTGATGACCCATATAGCATAGTTACAAACAAACAACAAATAACGTCTCTGTTTGGGTTTTCCATCCCTAGTGACAGTCCACTTCCACTGTCCAGTACCATGAGGCTAAATTTGTTAAGCCGTCCTCTTGGAAACTGTTTGTATTTTG